>CM021106.1:345701578-345720144 GCA_007115665.2 Sequoiadendron giganteum | reverse complement strand
AAAACATAAGGTTCTAGGCATAATTGATTGTTTTCTATGTCCTTTGAGGTGTTTGGAATCAAATTTTGCCAATTACCTCACAATTTCTAAATAAGCAATTTGGTCAGGAACTAATCATGGCATCAAGTATGGAGCCCCTTCAAACCCATAAAACCTTATCATTTTACAATTAGGGAAAGAATACCAGTCTCCCCATTTATGATTCACTTTATTTGTTCGGTCATTTTCCTTTGCTCTTAGAAATTTTTGTACTTCTGGGCATAGGTTATAATTGCATGGATATCCCAACAACTTCATCAATGGTTTTACAAAAAAAATTTCAAAAATAAAGTTAATGAGACCTATCAAATTGGTTGTCCCACAATGAAGTCCACATTTGTATAGGTTTAAATTCTCCATTTTCATTTGTATCTTTTATCCTTAATTATTCACTCCAGACCTCTCTAACTTGTCTCTCGTACAAAATAAAATTCATAAGCAAAGAATAGTGTTCAAAATTAATATTATCACTATTATTTTTACTATTTTCAAGCCCTCAATGTAGGGCATTGGCCAAGTAGCTAGAATAATCAAATGGCCTGACATCCTTGCTCTATATGTCTGTAACTAAGACCATTGGGGAAATCAACATGAGAGGTGGAACCTCTACTCCCAAAACCTGACCAGCAGAATAATAGGTGTATCGAAAATACTCTTCGAACAAATCTTCATGGAAATAATGGTTTTCACTTCTAGAGAACCTCCTGAGTTGGCCTCCTTCACCCTTGGGCCTATGAAAAGGTAATTTCTATCTCTTATAGCTGGTATCCATGTGGCAATACATTGCCAAGAGATCTTTGATCGTGAATGATAAATTCAGTGAACACTCTAACTAAAATACATTAGAAATGAGATCCCTAGAAATAACAAGCATGTCACCCCCACCATGTGATTGAATAGTTCTTTTCTTCGGGTCATATATAATAGCAAGAGATTTAATTAGCTATGTGTTCACAAAAACAATGGGCAACACAAGTCTTCCTAGGTTCAACCTCCACGGATTACAGACTGGTTGAATACTAAATTGTTTTTTATAATGGTACATGAAGAGGTCGTACCCTCCTTGCGGTGTCCAAATATCCCCTAAGCCCTTATGTTTGTCCCATAGTCGATCCATGGAGGGATTCATTTGAGTGATCCTCTTGGGTCTTAGCCCTAACCCAAGGCATTGATCTATCAGGTTTTCATTTCAGAGTCTCTTAGGCTTTTTAATGTCTAATTGATCCAAAGTCTTAGTCTTTTTGGTTTTCTATTTTTTGGCTTTGGGTTTGATTGTACACTCTTCCATTATTTAAATCTTAATATTTCGATGAAAATAGCTTCTTAGCTAGGTTTGAAGTACTTACGCGAGTCTCGCCAAGTCACCTCCATAGTCCACCGGTCTTTTCTATGTCAAAACTCCAAGTTTTTTCCTTTTTGCTTCTTCCCTTAGAGAAATCTTCCAGGATTTTGTAACACCTATGTGATCAACTTGTGATATAATTCACTTCAATTATGGTTCCTAAATGAGCCATCCATGGACCATATTTTAGTCTTTTCATTGAAGAACATTTATTTCAAATATTTCAAAGTCGATGATGCCCCGAGATGTCACATAAGTCTATCACCGATAGCCACCCTCTCCATCGATGGACACCTATCCTTTGTTCTATCAGTGGGATGCTAGATAATTTTTCCCCGATGCACCATAGTTCCCCCGATATACTTTATGCATTCAATAATTCATGCCAGTGGTTTTAATTCATGGTTACTTCTGTTGACAACTTGACTCTATCGGTATATCGAGAGAGCACCTTAGGATTCAGCCCAATAGAGTTTTCTTGCACCGATACTAGGTTGTGAGCTATTTTCATCAGGGCATCGGTGAGACTGTGTCGGGGGTTTCATTGATTAAGTATTGTTAGGACGATGGTATTGCGTTTTGTTAGGAATGGGGGAAGCACTACGTCACTATGGAATTTCAATTTTTTTATGGATGCAATGTGAATGTAGGCTATAATATGGATCTTGTCACACAAATTTCTACAATTTACATTTTTCATAATTTATGAATCATAAAATTAGAGTGTTGTATATTTTTGTGATTATTGATATGTGGAAGATAAGTGGGGTGGACTCGCTGGATGCTAGTTTCTTTGTAAATAAAAAGTAAATTTCCTTTTAAGAGATCAAATTTAAATTTTAATATCACAATTTCATGGATGATGGAATACTATATAATTTATAAAATATCATCAACTACAATTTGACTTTGGCATATGATTCATGAAGTGAAATATAATATAAAATGTCATGGAGTGCAATATAAAATAAAATATCCCAAAGTGAAATTATTCACAATTTATTTGAATACAATATAAAAAATCATCAACTATAGTTTGGAATATGATTCATGCAGTGATTAAGTTTAATATAAAATAAGATATCATGAAGTGCAATGATTCACAATTTCAATGTTCATTGAATACAATATAAACTATCATCAACTATAGTTTGGACTTTGGAACACTGGAAAGTGATTCATGAAGTGCAGTAATAATACCTAAAACCCACTAATTCTCTTCCATTTCCCAAATGGAGTCAAGGTCCTCAAACCAATGCTCATATTGAGTTAAAGTAAAAGAGTTATCTTGATTTTGAGTCTACTCTTCACTTTCTTTGGGTTGTGTCTCAAATTTAACATTCATTGTGTGATTTGTGTCAATTTCATTATCATTGTCATATGTCCCAGGCTCACTTCCACTGCGACTGCCACTAGTACTAGCAATTCTTGGAATTATATAACTTGGTCCCTCTTCTTTCACATGTGGACCTCTAGATTGCAAGTGGCCTTTCAAAATGATTTTTTTGACATTATACATAGTTCCTTTCATCCTCAAGCAATTTTCCAAATTCTTTTCTAGTTTTTTTCTTAACTTTGATTTCAAAAACCCCAATGTACTAGAAACTCTCTCATCCTCCACTAACCCCAGTATCATTGTTTGACATAAATCAAAAAGTTTGAAATATTCTGACATCGAACCACACAATATTTCACCCTGACCTAAGCTTGTCCAAACATTTTTTATTGATCCTAGTTTGAAGGCCTTCTCCTTGCCCATGGATTTATACTGGTCCCTCATAGCTATTGCAAAAACTCCTACATTACTTTCTATGCTTATTTTCATTTAAAATTCCTTCTATTGTCTGCTCATTGCATGTTACCTCTTTCAAAAACTGTTCAATCAAGATTTTTACTTGATCCTAAAAATATTTTGGGTTATCTTGGTTTACCCAAAATTGAGGTTACACAATACCTATGGCTTCAAGTATTTCATGTCGAGGGAATCATTCATGAATCTCTGAGGAAAGAGATTTTACAATTTCCTTCAAATTATCACTAACAGATTTAACAATGTCATTAAAATCTTCCTTGTTAACAAGTACTTCTCTACTAGAGTGCTTGGTTGTCTTAAAATGGTGCACTGGTATCTCATATCCACGTACATAGGTACATAAGTGCCCAATTGCATTAAACTGTAAATAATTATTAGGATTATTCAAATCAGTAATTTTTTTCCACATCAAATAATTTGCGCCTTCTTGTGTTAGATCTAGATATAGATGATCAAGGGCCAAGCATGTAAGTTTACGTAGATTGGTAGACTCATAAATATACATAGTTCTATCTTGGGATTTCTTCACAAGATTTTTCATCTCATCTAGCATGGGGAGAAGACTAGCTAAATTCAAGAATGTCTCTCTATCGCTTAACCTATGTAAGAGGTCAGAAGCTTGTTCTACTATGTTGTGATGCTCGAACATCACTCCAATCAAGGATTGATATTATAAAATAACTCGTTGTGTTGGTCCATGCAGGGAGATCCATCTGGTATCAACATCCTTGATAATATTTTTTCCAAGTGTTATTCCCTCAGCGAAATTTTGAAATTCAAGGAAATGTTTGGGGACTTCGAAAGAAGTATGCGTAGATCTCGCAAACTAGATTTTAAACTTTTGATACTGTAGGAAACTTGTTGAAAATTTTGAATGCTAAATTCATTTTGTGGGCCATGTAGTGAATTCCAAGCACGTATGGTGCACAAGTAGTTTGTAACTTCATGCAAAGCCCTCTCCTTTGACATTGCATCACTGTAGCTCCATCAGTTCCGACACACACCAACATTTTCAAAATTTTCAACTCATCCATACCTATAATTTCATACAAAGATTTCTTGACTAGTTCAAATATATTTTGCGATGTTGAACGATCCTTCATTTTATGAACACAAAGAAGATGAGATTGACAAACATATTTTTCTATAGTATACAAATGCATACAAACCCAAGAAGTATTGTCTACCATAGTAACTTTATCTAAAGATAATGCAATGAAAGTTGACTCCTTTACTTTCTCCTTTAAATCTTTATTTTCCACTGTAGCAAGACAATTTTGCCATTCTCATCCAGTGTTTACTGACCAATGTGAGAAGGGAAAGTGGGGAACACTCAAATAAGATAATAAATCAAAATATTCTGGGTAGTCTATCATAGGATGCCCCCTAGACAAAATATGAAAAACAACACTCATCTGAATAGTTTTTGACATATTTGTTGCTACCATGGCTTTTCCAAAATGAGCCTCAAGTTTACCTTCACATTTTTTAATCTTTGAAATTCTATGGTTATGCTCTCCATAATCTACGACATAATTAACATGAAGACATTATTCCTTTGATTTCCATCATATGACTGATTGTTCCTTTCCATCTATGATTTGTTTTTTGTAAACTTTGCTGATATGTTTTTCTATAGTGTCAAGCTTTAGCTACATCATCTTGTCTCTTCCACATTTCCAACTACAAATATTAAATTTGACCTTTATTGCCCTTTCAATATCATTTTCGTTTGATAACCCCACTAGTTCAAGGAATGGGTACTTTGACAACCAACCAATTTAAAAATTCCTTGTCATTTCCCACTCGTGCCCCAATTTTGATTTGTATTCTCTTTTCTTGCTACCAACATCATCCTCATCCAAGTAAATTATCTCATTCTAGCTAACCAGGGTATCCCTCGGAACATCTTCTATGGTATTTCCATCCTCATTTGATACATTTTTATTTAACTCAATGACAATCTCACCTTGACCTTCGTGTGGTGGTAAGGTATTGTCAATGCCATCTTCAATAATATTTGGTGGAAGAGTTGATGATGTAGCTCCACCTTGATCTGATGGATTAGAAGCTTTGCCAATTCCAAAGTAAGACTGTATGGTACCTCCATGTTTTGGGTGTTTTGATGGCCTCCCGTTCTCTTCATTACCCTCAAGAGTCTTACCCTTGCTGCTTGACATATTGATATCTCACTTCAAATAAAAGTTGGAAAAAATGTCTTTTTGTTTAAGAAGGATAGAGCGATAGAGCATATAGATCTCATTCCCTACTCAAAATAATGTTTAAGACTAAAGCAAGAATGGAAAAAAGATAAAGAAATCTTATTATTATAACTAATAGCTAATAATAGTATGAAGAAATGATCACTCACCTTTGAGTCTACATTTCCTGCTTTCGTTGACTTCTGGATTGAGAAGTAGAACCTTAGAACTGAACAAAATGTGTAAGAACAAATAATAGTTTCAATTATATTTATATCAATCCATATTTGGCAAATTCTATGGGATTTTTAAATGGTATGTTAAAAATTTGGCGAATCCCTCATGCTTATACATCGATACCTTGTAATTTTCAAGATGAAATGTGTCCTCAAATGTAATTATTTTTAAATATTATTGGCGAAATAGGTCCTCATAAGCAACTATTTATAAATTTTAGTTGGTGAAATGGGTCTTCACAAGAAACTATTTGTAAATTCTAATTGGCGGAATGGGTCCTCATATAATGTTGTTTTAATAGTATTGGTGAATATGTTGGTGTTTTATGACATGCTCCTCGGGATTCCAAGCAAAAATATTAATCGTTCCACTGGAAAAGCGTGGTTTGTTATGGAAAATTTATTGCCTAAAAATGCCTCGTAAAAAAAAACCATTGGTGAATGGACATGCATTGGACAGATAGTTCATGAAATCTGAGCGATTTGAACAACATGTTGGATATGGTAAATTCACCAATTTTGATTTGCCCGATTCCTAGAATTCGCCAATTGGCGAAGATTTGCCACTAAATTTTTCCCTGCACTTGACATATGGAAACCTTACTAGGATGTACTTTAGGTAATTTTGACATCTTAGACCAAAACATAGAGAGGAAAAACCTAACAATGTAATAGTCAACAAGTTGTCCAGAACACAATCCATACATGCCTAATAAAGAAAGTATTTGCTAAGGTTATATTACAAAAATATCCAACAAGCACAATAGAAAAAATATAAAGATCAATGCCCCATTATTTTCTCTCTAAATCATTTGATGAGACATCATCGAGAGGCCATTGGAATGAGCATAATAAGATAAATCACAAGAAAAGATTGAGTAAACAAACAATATAATGTTCTTCATACCAATAGCTAAGACTAAACTACAGTGATGTCTGATGTTGATGTCCAATATAGGAAGGATGCATCCTAGGACATGATATATTAGATGATGGTGAGATTGACTAGATGATAGGATATTGATGCTCAGAGTTGACCAACCTACTAACCTAGACTTAAGACCCTGACATTGGAGTGCACACTTTTGACTACTAAGCTTTCTTTTGATTGGTTTTCCAAAGGGTGAAAGTGACAATTAATTTATTATGAGTGGATACTTATTGCAGGTGAATGTTGAAATGGGAAAAATGCGCTTTTTGGGTTATTTTTTTAATATTTTTGGATTTTGAACTGTTTTGAGGCTAATTCTAGTATTTTCAAGATGTTTTACAACTGTTTTGATTTTCTTATTTTTCTAATGTTTTTGGTGTTTTCTAAGATTTTGACTAAGAACCTAAAGACCTATCCTAGGGGCCTCAAGGGTTGATCAAAGATTAGCCTTGCCTACGTTATACATGCAAAGACCACGTAGTTTGACTGACACAAACTTGATTATTAATTAAGATATAAACATGTGGATTGCAAGTTTATTGTGACAAACTCCTAAAGGAGTGCCCTAATGTGTCTCGGGGGCACATCGATGATGGACTTTCCAATGTTCAAGCTCATAGACAATGTAGTTTGACATGACAACTTGAATTTTTGGTGTTTGGACCTGGTTTTTTCTTGGATTTTTGATATGATTTGGATGTTTCTAGATTTTATGAAGGATGTTAAAAACGTTTATTTTATTTTATTTTATTTGGATGTTTTTTAGATTCTCTTAGGAAGATCTCAAGAATCTACATGAATTTGATCCCATGAAGGTAAAATAACATGCCCCCAATGTAAGGTGATAGACTACCTTGATATAGGTAGGAAAAACTAATCTTAGTAATGTGCCAAGTAGTTCTAGGGTAGATCATGATACAAACATATGATCAAGCTATGATGCAAATGTGGACAGGTGATTGAAGGATGTGATGGTATGTGATGGATGATGTGGAACCAGCCATATAGATCACGGTGGATGGAAAGTGCTTATTCACATAAGGCATCTGATTGCCAGGTTTTTAGCAAGGTATTTTCCCAAAGCGCCACCTAAGTGTTTTTCACTAGATGGTGATTTTTATATTTACTGTTTTCAAACCTTTTCCCATTTTTTTTGTATTTTTATATTTTTATATTGTATTTGGTTTTAAACCTTGAAAACATAGGCATAAAAATTTTTAAGATGGGAGCTATTGATAGGCTCCTACAGAGATTACCCTTTGGGTTTTGACAATTGATATGCCCTAGATTTATAGCCTGTGGCAACAATGAAAGATCCCAGGCAATTGGGTTCAAACTTTCCCTTGCTATCTATATTTGGCACATTTTTGTAATTTTATTTCATCACAAGCTTGATGACTTGAAATTATTAGTTTTGGATCTTCTTGTTGTAGCTCCTCTTTAAATGATTTTGGTAAAATCGTAGGTGGCTCAAAGCATCCATGTGTTTCTCATCCAATAGTTCTAGCTCATTCAACTGAGATACTTGATATTCTTAATTAGTGATGAGATTTTGTAGTGATATTCTTACGAATGGAAGCTTAATCTCGAAGGGGAGAATGGATTTTCATCTGTAGACCAGGGAGAATGGGGTTGCACCTATTGGTGTGTAGATACTTGTTTGGTAAGACCATAGGGTGGGGTTCAATTATAGGTGCCAGTCATGACCAACTTCATTTACTATCTTTTTAAGGATTTTTAAGATGGTTTTATTTGTAGCCTCAGTTTGGCCATTACCTCGGGGGTAGTATGGAGTAGAAAAGTGATGTTCGATGTTAAATTTATTGCATAGGTCTCACAAATATTGGTTTTTGAAATGTGTCCCATTACCTAAGATAATAGATTGTGGGACACCGTAGTGGCATATGAGGTAATTCAGGATGAAATTTTCAATCTACTTTCCAGTGATGTAGGTTATAGAAATGGCTTCTACCCACTTTGTGAAGTACTTTGTAGCAATGATAATGAACTTGTGTCCATTAGATGAGGTGGGCAATATTTTACCGATGAGATCGAGCCCCCACTATGAGAAGGGCTAAGGTGTTACAATTGGTTGGAGCTCCTGATCTGGTGCATGGATGAGGTCCTCATGTTGTTGACATTGCAAGCACTGTTTTACATATTCGTGAGCTTCCCTTTCCATCGTCGACCAGTAGGAATTTTTTCTCAGTAGCTTCTTGGCCAATGTCCTACCATTCGAATGTGAACCTTAGATGCCATCATGTACCTTAGTTAAAGCAGTCAAATCTTCATCAACATTTAAGCATCATAAAAGGGTTCCCTCAATACTCCTACAGTAGAGGGTATCACCTAAGATAAAAAAGTGGGATGACTTCTTGACCAAAGTTATTTTAAGGTTCAGAGTGATATCGGCAAGGAAGACTCCTATTCTTAGGTAAGTGTATATGTCATGATACCACATGTTACTAGGACCATTGATTTCACACATAAATTCAGACTCTGGTACCTCAAAATTTTGTACAAGAAGCTTCTCTACAAGGAATTCATGTTTAAGGACATTGTGTGGGATATCTAGTAGTGATCTGATCATTGTCATGGTGTTTTTTTCTCTATTGTTTGCCCTGGTATTTTCTCAAATGTATCAATGAAGAATTCCCTGAGGTCTTCCACCAGTTTCTTATATGGGGTCAGATTTTTTTCCTTCATTTGGTACTTGTTGTTGACTTTTTTGATAATTAGCTAAGAGTCTCCATAAACTTTAACTGCCATGATCTGCCACTTTACTTCTATTCTGAGTCTAATCACAAGGGCTTCATATTCGACGATGTTGTTAGTGCAAGGGAAAGATAACTTATAGGATTTAAGAATACAATCCCCTTACAAAGTGATGAAGAAAACACCCAACCCTTATCCATGTTGTGTATATGACCCATCAAAATAAACATTCCAATGATTTGCTACACTAAGGTTGAACACAGACTCATCAGGTGATTCTAATATAAGCGGGTTCTTTGAATAGATGGTGCTTCTACTTATTGATTAGTAATCACTTGTCCCTTGATAGATTTTCTTTCCACATATTCAATGCCATATTCTGAGAGGATCATGACCCACTTAGCCATCTACCCTATTAGTGTCACCTTGGAAAGTAAATACTTGAGGGGGTCTATTTTGGTAATAAGATTAATTTGATGGGCTAACATGTAGTGCCTGAATTGTTGTGAGACAAACACTATTGCTAGGCAATACTTTTGAATGAATGTATAATTCAGCTCATGCTTCACCATGTTTTGACTAATATAGTATATGGATCTCTCCTTCCCTATCTCATCATGTTGTTCTAATAGAGATCTAAGTGCTATTGTTGTTGCTGATATGTACAAGATCAGTGGCTTATTCCGAATTGGTGGGATCAATATTGGTTGTCTTTGATTTTATTGAAATCTTGATCATAATTTTTGTCCCACTTGTATTCTACCCCCTTGTGGAGTAGATGGTAATAGGGGACAAATTTTTCTACCAACTACGTAATGAACATATGAATGGATTGGAGTCTTCCTTGTGAAGACCTTAACCATTTCAATATTTTTTTTGAATTTGGTAGGGTCTATCTCGATTCCCCTCATTCATACTATATATCCAGAAAGCTTTCCCGATTGCATGCTAAAGAAAAACTTCTTAGGATTGAGTCTTACCTTGTATTCCTCCAATCTATCAAAGATGGAGCTTAGTGTTTCTATGTGATCCCATCTCTTTCTTGACTTGGACAATATTTCATCCACATAGTCCTCTACAGACTTGTGGATCATGTCATGAAAAATAAGATTCATGGTGCTTTGATAGGTGTTTCCAGCGTTCTTCAACCAAAACAAGATCATGTTATAGAAGTATGTTACCCATGGATAGGTAAAGGTTGTATGATGTTGATCCTCTTTCACTATCATTACTTTACTGTACCCTGAGAACCCGTCCATTAGTGACAACATTTCATGCCCTACTGTTTGATCTACAATCATATCAATGTTCGGTAGGGGAAAATCATCCTTAGGGAATGCCTTGTTTAGAACCATGAATTCAGTGCAGATTTGTATTCCCCGAGTGGTCTTAGTGACTGGTACCAAGTTTGAAACCCATTTAGGATATTTGATGGGTCTTATGAAGCTGGAATCTAGGAGTTTGTGTAACTCGAGTTTGACTAACATTGTGATCTTTTGATGCATCTTAGTTTCTGCTTCACTGGATTTTCCTTTGGATATAATACTAGATGGTGCACCACAACCTCTGGATCAAGACCCAAAATGTTAGTGTAGGTCCATGCAAAGTTTACCTTTATTTCTTTCAGGAATGTGGTTAGAAGTTCCTATTCTTCAATAAAAATTGATTCCACATAGTTCAGGTTACATGTGGTGTCTCTTCAGTCCCCAAGTTTATGGGGTTACACTTCTTAACCAATACTATTGACTTCTCCTGATGAATAGAACTAAGGGGAAGACTGAATCCCTCATCCTAGGGCACCTCGAAGAGGTTTTCACCCTCTGATGTGTCCTTTGTTTTTACTATTTTCAATTCAGAAAGTGCCACAACATGGTTTTCACTTAGAGACCTAGAGATTACTCTTAGATTTTCACTTTTGCAACTAAGGGATTCAATCATTTCCCCATAGTAAGTATGCGTATCTATATTAATTTCAAATTTTTCTTTATGGTCTGTGCATGGTATATTATCCTACAATCCCATGAATTTTGAGAGGGCCTCATCATTTTCAAATGTGTGTAAAATCAATGGTCCTTGTTGCTCATAGTCTATTACCTAGGGATGTACACTAGCTTTAATTCATGGGTTTGGTTGTTGGACTCAAAATACATAGTGGAGATCATGAATAGAGAAGTGTCCTCAAATAACATGGGTAGGTTAGTGAGGGAATCCTCATCACTACATACATTAGTTATATTGAAGGTATAGTTGTCTAAGGGTAGACCTATGGATACTGGTAACCAAGGAGGAGCTTTGACTATTTTAACCGGGGGACTTCTACCATGTATGGTTATCTTCGAAGGAGTGCATCCAAGGCCAATATTATTTATGTGCTTCTTAGCAATGATGGGTTCTAATAGGCCATTATCATTTCCCTTGAGTTTATTATTCTTATTATAGCCCATGCCAAGCATTAATTGTACCCCTTTGTTATCATTGTTCCTTAGAAGAGTTGGTATAGATCTTTCATCTTGATATAGCAAGCTTGATATGTCCTTTTCATCTACCACCTCTCGGCTTAGGTCCCCCCAACTCCTGAATCTAGAAGGGTTTGTTGTAAATGTTTGAGATACTGTGTTGGTTGGTTGTGGTTATCCATGGGACCTAGGAGATTAAGGTAACTCTCCTATTACAAAGGCACCCTTCTTCATCTTGTAGTCTCCACATATGTTATCTTGGATAATGACTTTGATAACAAAAATTTTAGGAATGGTGGGTGTCTTTATCTCAAAATTGGAGGCCAGGCTAGATGGGTCTACATATGGAGTCGTAGGGCCTTCATCATTCTTAGGAACTTGTAGGATTTTGTAATATTTATCTTCCAAGTTTTTGCAATAAGCAAAGGGCTCTGGGTTACCATGAACAATGATCTGTTGTTTTCATATGGGAATTTAACACATTGGTGGGAGGTTGATGCAACAACTTGAATCCCATGTATCGATGGGTGTGCTAGGAGAATGTTATAAGGGAGGTCAAGATTGAGGACCTAACAAGTAGTCTCCATAGTGCCTAGTCCTAATTTGATAGGAAGTTGAATGGTGCCTTGAGACACTCTTTCTTGGTCATCATAAACCCGGATTACAATGCCTTTTCCATTGTCAATCATATCTTAAGAGAATCCCAAATTCTCTATTAGCTTGAGAGAACAAATATTCAACCCTGCACCTCCATCCACCAAGACCTGTTTGACTTTATTTTATGGAAAAAGACTTCAACGTGAAGCACATGATTATGAGATGGATGGGTTGGAAGATCTTGTTTAGAGAATGTAAGGAGATGTGGGGTGGTGATGTGTCCGACCATAGCTTGGAACTAGTCTACATCAAGATCTACACGGGTAGGAAATATGTTGGTAGTGCCTTTTCCAAAATTTATTTATGGCTAGGTGAGTTTTTCAGTAATTCCTTCATGGAGATCTGATCGAGGGTTTTCTTTAGCTATTCTAAGACATTTTATCCATTGTCTATTGAATTTTAGTTTACAGGAGGTTCTCTAGTTTGTGTGGATGGTCTAGGGATGGTCATTCTACCACTATGTGTGGTGAATCCACACTCAGATTTAGACCCGGTGATATGGATAAAAGCCACCCATTCATCTAAATATGCAACAACATGGTCATAAACATGGTTGACACTATCATACTTTTTTCTTTTGCCATTGTTGTTTTCTTTATTATGATCCAACACTGAATTTATGTATATTTTGAGGTCTTGATTTCTAGTTGATTGCTAAATGGTGATAGTCTTTTCATCAATAAGATCTTGGATCAGGTTCTTGAGCCTCATGCAATCAAATTTCGTGTTCCCCTTTATCTTATGAAAATCATTGAGGTACATCTCGTTATACCATGGTGGTTTAACTTAAGGTTCTTGGTAATTTTTAATGACTGGGAGTGTGATGATATTGGCTTCAATGAGTTGTTGCATGATAGATTTGATGGATTCCTGAAGTAGTGTGTACTTCCACTTAGGGGGATATTTGTTTCCAGTGTATGGTCCACTTTGATGATTATCATTGTTGACTATTTGTGGGTTGATTTTTTGTTGAGATGTGTGGGGTCACGTGGTGTTCTGGGTATTATTTTGAGATTGTTGGTGCCTTTTTTGTTGTGTGTCTGGCCTTGGAGCCATAATTACAACCTTGGCATCGACAACACCGTCATTGGTGACATTTTTGTTTCTCACCCATGTTCAAGGTTTGTCATTGTAGCTTATTTATGGGAGATTGTCTTGATAAGTGGGTGTCCCCCCTTGTGAAATGAGGACTCTTTCGATGTTAAGAGATTTGGGGATGAGTCAATTGTAGGTGGTGATGCATTGCATTCTAAGATGAAAGGATAATATCCCCTCAAGATTTGATATGATGGTTTCCACTTGTTGTTCTAGCATAGCCAACTTTCTCCTATTAGCCTTGGATCACCATCATTACAAGAAGGATGTGAATTTATCTCCTTTATTTTGCTTTCGGTTGGACAAATCTTCCAAGCTTACATCCATGCCTATGCTAAATGTGTAATTTTATATGAATGCATCCATAATTTATTGGAACTTTTTGATTCTAGGAGGAAGATGGGAGAACCATTCCATGGTTGGGCTAGCCAGACTTACAGGAAAGAGCCTCGTTAGATAAGATTCATCATAGTAAACTTCCATGTAGTGCATGTGGAATTCTTGGATGTGAACTTTAGGATTTTTGGTTCCATAGTACTTTCTTAATTTTGGTATCTCAAAAACTTATGCGAACTACTTCATCAAAATGCTTCTGTTAAATGGATAAGGGCATACATTCACTTGTGATCTTGTTGTTTTCCCGGATTGTATATCCAACACTTTTTGCAAGAGATTTTTTATTTGAGTAGACACATCATTTTATAGATCAAGTGGTGGAATAAACATGTTTTGGATTGGTTTAGTGGATTGAATGATGGGTGGGGTGACTAGCGGACTTGGTGGTGTGTTTGTAAGAGTTTATTGTAAGCTTTGTTGTGCAACTAATGCATGTTGATATGATTTTTGTCGGTCTTGTTGTTGTTGTTGTGACAACAATGCTTGTTGTTGGGCTTGTTGTTGGGATGCTTGTTGTTGTGATTGCTATTGCTGCAAAGCTTGTTGGTAAGCCTATTGTTGTAATAGGGCTTGTGCTTGAGCTTTTTGTGCTTGATATTGAGCTTGGACCTATGCTTTGGCTTCTGCTTGTGCTTATTCAGGTTGAGCAACTTGAGCAGCATGTGTGGCTTGCACATCTTGCAGAACTTGTGCAGCTTGTGTGGCTTGTGCAGCTTGCGCAACTTGTGTGGCTTGTTGGGCCTATTATTGTTATAACAATGTTTGTGCTTGTGCTTGGGTAGCTTGTGCCACTTGATTAGCCTAGGTTTTTTGCACAACTTCTATGACTTGTTGCACTTGTTTTGCAGCTTTTTAGCCTTGGAATTGTTGACATGCCTTTTGGTATGCCTATTGAGCTGCTTGCAAGGCAATGTTGTATTTTTTGGCCATGTTTGGATTTGGTGGCAGAGGTGGAGGATTCAAAATGGTGTGAGATGGTGTGATGAGGTTTTTCTTAGGTCGTTGCTGAGGTGTTTGAGTCATGAAAATGGGTTGTGTTGTGGAGGGTATGGTAGATGTCTTAGGTCCTTGGGAGACCACATTTTGGAGAGTCTAGATTGGCATTGTAGATGGTGTATTAGTTGATTGGGATGTCTGGATTGGTGCCACCTATTGTTGCGATATCGGTGGCATGCCTAGAGGATTTGGTATGTTGATTTGATTCACAATTGGAGGATTATTTTGATTTGATTTATTTAGGATTGGTATGTTGGGTAAAGGGGGTTGCCCTAGACCTTGGATTTATGTTGATGTTGATGTTGTTGGGGGAAGTGGTGGGGAGATAAATGGTATGTTTCCTTGATAAAGTGATGATGAAGCATTGAATATTCTCCCTTGTCATAATAAACCCCTTTATGTTTGTGATACCATGGCGAGAGAGAATTGTGTCACAAGAGGGTATGCTAGTGTTGTAGAGAAAGCAGAAGCATTGTTGGTATCATGCAAAAAAAGTGGAACACACAGATGCTTTAGTTCTTTAGGGAAAGTATTTGTGTCCAAGTTTTGATTATTCACAAGGGGATGTGTTTGAATAACATGAATCAATGAGCTCCCCTTGGTAATAATGGTTTGGCTCGGAGTATGTGATGATATTGGTTGTGGGGTGGGTTGAATGATGTTTTTGAATGATGATGTGAATGGTAGTGGTGTCATAATCCCAATAGGTTGTTCCATAATAGTGCTTATATCACAATCAAAAGGGATTTTATCCCCTTCCTTTGCTAATGATAACATGTATTATGAAGGATTGAGTCTCATCATTGTGTTGAAAATCTTGTGGTTTTTAGGATTTTAGACTATCTCCATGATTTCATCTTCAAACATTCATAGGGGATTGTAGGGGATATCATCCAATTGGAAGCCTCCCTCTTGAGGATGTTGTGGTTTTTGAGGAAGATTGAGTGGGGAATTATTGGATCTGATGGGGTCAGATTCGGTGCGGTATGACTCAAGTTACTTTAAGTGGATGTCTCTTTATTTTGCTCCATGTTTCTCTTGTGTTGAGATCTAGTTTGGACCATAAAATAAGGATCAACTTTTAGGAATATAGAAGGAAAAATCCTTTAATATGTTAGGTTGATCTAAAATTTAGGTACAAAGAAGAAAATATAAGTTTATTTAAGGATCAAATGATGGTGATGGGATAAATGAAGGATGGGTGATATGAAGGATTGAACTATTAGGAACCTTGAAAGGATACTAGACTTTTGGATTTTTTGATTTTTTGATTTCATTTTGGATTTGATTTGGATTTGATTTTAGATTTTGGATAATGAACTCATAAAACCCAAGATGTTGGATGTTATCTTGGAGTAGAATTTGTCCACAAGGTAATAATTTAACTAAGTGTATGAAGAAGGATTCATCCACACACACTTAGTCAAACAAGATGATTTTTTGATTTTTTTGATTTGAAGGATTGCCATGAGTCTAGTATGAATGATTTTTCCAAGATTCTAAGGTTGTTTGTGAGATTGGATTTTGATTTTTTTCCTGAGGGATGGATGAGGGTGTTGATTTTAATCCTAGATTGGACTTAGATAGAATTCATTTTACAAGACCTCGGTATTGAAGAAAATGCTACACTTCCTATGTGAGAAACTCAAATCATTGAAAAAGACTTGGGTTTTGACAATAATAAAATGAGTACAAATTGGAATTGTTGTTTGAAGCATGTTTGTAAAAGTTATAAACCAATCTCTCTCTAACTTCATAAAGTCTTGAAAGGTGCTCGCGATGAGATTTTGGACTAATGTGCTTATGATGATTTGATTTGGGAACTTTGACTTTGCTGGAAATCAGAGGATTAAGCACATGTGATGTTCAATTGTCTTTTATCTTTCTTAGATTTGGTTCTTTTACCATGTCCATACTTTCTTGTTTATTTTTTCAAACTGAATGTCTATGTTAGAATTTATTTTCATCCCACAAGGACCATTATGTGGAAATCAAGAGAATCAAGGCAATAGTTCCCTATGTTGAATTTGGGGGGAAACAAATTGAGATGTAGGTCCACATGTTTTGAAGCCTTCTAGGGATAAGAAATCCTAGGGACAAGCAGTAACACATGGAATTTTCAAAGGTATTTGTTCCTCCCAAAGGGTTTGAAAATTTGATGATATGACAAATGTTTGTTTTCCAATTTTTTAGATCCACACAAAGTGTTTTGATTTTGAAACAATGCACAACCCTAGGATAGAAAAATCAATATTTGTGAGATTCCCAATTGGATTTCTCTAGCTGTGCTTATTCAAAGTGGACGATTAGAGGCTTTACCACACTAGTTCCCCCTTTCTTGACACACACTTCTCAGGTCAGCCAAGCTTCAACTTCTCATGAATCTCCAATGAAAAACACTTCATCTCTACTTAGAACTGCAAGTATGTGGGATGTCTTCGTAGGTCTGACCTCCTGACACCAACAAATAGATAGGGATTTTGTCTTTTATACAAATTGGTTCATAATCAAGTCACCCATTTAGAAGGCCACACGAGAGGAAAGATCAACACATATAAAGAGTATCACCTGCTTATCCATAGGAGATCTTGTAATGATGAGATTTCCTCAACATTTGAATTTTTATACCGCTTGGGAGTAGCTCAACATTTAGCTCATTATTGGCTTGAGGCATTCCCTTGGGGTGAGTACTTTTTCCCTCCAAGGTAGGCTCTCTAAGGGTAAAAATAGCGAAGAAGTGCATTTTTGGTTCGACCACCTAACACATCTAGGGGAGAGCACACACAATGTCTTTTCTTTCTTTATTTAATTAGACTATAGGAATTGGGTAGCACGACCCCCTATAAACTGTAGTATGCCTGGTAAAAATTTTAACGTGAACGGTCGCATTGGTGCAACATGCCCTCTGGTACCACGGGGGTGGGGGAGACTAGACCTCATGACCAACCTGCTGCAATAGGAAATATTTATCCAACCGACCTAAGGCCTCCACCCCCACAATTCCTTTTCTTCATACTCACATGTTTTGTTGAATTTTAAAACCCAAATTTGAAATGTGGAGGAAATATTTTAGACAACCAAAGTCACTTAAAAATGCTTTTGATTCTCAAGATTTCCATGAAGCATGAGGGAAGTGCACATACATTTAAAAATGACAAGAATTTGTAAAAAATATTACAAAAACAAGAAAATGACAAGTTCATTTTAAATCCTCAAAGAAAATAGTGAGTTCTTTTTAGAGCACCAAATTTTAGTGTGAAGTTGATTCTTAAATTTTTAAAACCTAAATTCAAATTTAGTGAGTTTCTAAGGTTATTTTTAACCAACTTTTAGAGAAAACATAAGCTTTTGTGTGTTCTGTTTAAAACCCAAAAAAAATTAAAATTGAGTCCTAAAACTGAAGGTAGCAATGTCCAAAGATGGGAAAATGTTCTCAAAGCATTAATAAACACTTATTTACAATTTTGAGAAAGTAAATTCCATAGAGAGTCCTTGTTTCCTCTCCTTTTTCATCACCTAATCCTACAAAATTTAATCAGCCAACAGAAAATAGAGCCACAAAATAGGTCATAGGTCAAAAGAAATCAGAACATAAAATCACATGCTAAAATAAAATTGAAAACTACCTCTTACCCAAACCCAGTGTCGCTTCTCACAAAAGGGTCAATATTTCAAGCCTTCCAGCTTCG
>CM021106.1:345673557-345700628 GCA_007115665.2 Sequoiadendron giganteum | reverse complement strand
GGATGGAAGAGTGAAGAAGTTTGATAAATGTGGGATTAAGGAATCAACTAATAGCATAATGCCACTTTTCAACATGCTAATGAATCTTGGGGGAGATGCACTCACACATGTGTGAGCATATTTTGGGAGATGTGATGTGTAAGAAGAATAAATATCAAGGTGGCTTGTTTAAGAGAATATGTAAGATTCCATTTAAAGCCAAGGTGGCTTATGTAAGAGGACGTGTCAGAGCTATTAAAAGCCAAGGTGGCTTGTGTAAGAGCTCTTTAATGATAAGGTGGCTTGAGAAAGAGGATACAAGTAATTTGTGAAAGAAAAGTCAAATGGGTGGGATATTCTAGGAATATGCATTTTTGAAAGTAAATAAGGTAATTAGTAAATCAAATAAATTTATTTACATGTGCAAATTGATCAAGGTTGACTTACCTTAGGGTGAAGTCAAAAGCTAGAGGAATGGAGGATTAGTGTTTAATTTAGGATTAATTAACCTAGAAATTAATTGCTTTGTGACACATGATTGAAATGTTCGGGTTTATTTAAATCATATGAGAGGATATTTGAAACTTTAGGATTTTAATTAAATTAAATTGATTTATTTAATTAAAAGGAGAATAGTCAGGTTTAATTAAATAAAATTGATTTATTTAATTAAAAGAGGAAAATTAAAATTTAATTAAATAAAATTCATCTAGTTAATTAAAAGAGGAACATTAGCACTTAATTAAATAAAATTTATTTATTTAATTAAAAGAGGAACATTAGGAGATGATGAAATAATCTAACAAAAGTTTATTATCATATATAACTAAAATTAATTAAATAAATATTATTCAATTAATTGGTTAGTATTGAGATGATTAAGGAAGAATCGTTGTTAGTAAATCAGGATCAAGTGCATGACATCAATCAAGATATTTCGAGTGTCTACATGAATTTATAGTCATAAGTATTATCAAGCAATATGTAGCAACCCATTACTTTTAGGAGGATATATAACTTTATATAAATACAATAATATCAATAATAGGATCCGATCACCATAAGGAAGAGATACAACCCTATATAGTGATAAGTATATATAGATAGGGATCCATATGAATCAATTTTTGAGTAGCAGAAGACGATATTTATTGTACAACCTTTGCTATAATTTTTTCTTTTCAAAAATTTACATATTGTAATGAATTTAATGATTCATATTAATATCCTATAAATTTAATATTTAACATGATTTATTCCATGTAGCATTATAAAAAATAAAAAAAATATAATCCCCTTCCCAATGGATTAGGTAGTAGTAACTCTATATTTTCTCAACATTTTTGAAGGTTCACACATGATGACTTCAATGTAAGAGGATTTAAAATATGTGCAAGTATAACTATCACTAGGGAAGTAGGATTTAATGAAAATTAATTTGAATTAGGTCATACCACTAAACTTGGAATTAATCATTTGAATTTATTATCTTTAAGTCATTTGAATTTATTATCTTTAAGTCTTCATGATAATCTAAACTCTAGAAATAAATGACATTAAATCAATGCTATTTAAGTAAAAGGAATCTTGTTATAGGCATTTTATTTTTCACAACTTAATATATCCATATAATACATACATATGATAGGAGGATAAGGGAATCATGATTTTTGAACTTTCTTTGTAGGGATAAGGGACATATGGAAGATCAATACTAATTGTGGCTATATTCCATGCATTCACTAATAGATAGAATCCAAAGCATGCGACTTAATGGTATTTAATGTGAAACTAGGCAACAAAATAATCTATCATTTCATGGTTGATAAATTAATTGTGGCAACCTACCATATAATTAAGAGCTTATATTTTATATCAATATATTTTTATGGGTTCAAGTAAATTCATCACCAACAATTCATTGTACAAAATTTATCACCGCAACATATTCATTAGTTATATAATTCACCACCAAATATTCATGGGCATGGTATATGGGTTTGGGGGGAGACTAGACCTCGTGACCTCTTGCCTGCAATAGGATGCTTTAGCCAATCAAGCTAGGCCACCCACCCCAATAATATACATATTTAATATTGACCTTGATTGTAAGATAAATTATGACCTAATTAATATAGTGATTGACCAAAATTAATAAAATATATTCATTCAAATGACTATTATTATTCTTTTTACTTCAACTTTGTTTGTGGGGGTTATTTAAAAAAATAAAAATGTAATCATATAATTAAAACAAACTATTATTGTAAGTGTTAATGTTTAATTAGCTAGTTATTTCTCACATATTGCTGATAATTAGTATTAACATTAACTATTACATTATAATTTAATTAAAATATATTTAAGAGAAATGATAAATTTTATCTACTAACTTAATAACATATCTTTATATATAAATTGATGTTTAATAAAAATACTAATTATATTATATAATTTTTGAGATAATTAAATGAGTAAGACATTGTGATCATAATGCTGCCATCTTAAACTTTTTTATTCTCTTTCATTTCATAGGAAAGGAAGGAAAGGTCCTTTTATAGTCCACAATACGAGGCAGTCTATTTTTGGGTCTACAGATGGCTTACAGTATATGGGACTCCTCGTACTCCCGATTTGAGGGAGGCACCTAACTCGTGCTCCACAATGCATATAAAGGAACAATGCATATCACGAAACCATTTTTTCCTTTTTTGGTTTAGATGAAAGAAAAACTTACTTTATCTTGCAGGAATGTTTTAGGTATAACATTGTAATTGAAATGAAAAACATACACCTTCACTTACACAGTAAAAGATTATTCAAAATGTGAAATGTTAGGAGTCTATTTCACACAAACCGTATAAAGAAAAATAATAGTAGTAAATGTGCACATGCAATTCATGAAGGTCTATGAAAGTTCTTTGGAAGGAAAATGCCAGAAACTGGGCTGTCAATATTGTCTTCGAAATGTCGGAATTAGTGTTACGAAAAAAGAAACGATAAAGAATAATGTTAGAATTTCGTCCAACTCGCTTGGACTCATCGCAGTCAACATCGGCAGTGGAGGTCAACATTTCCTGCACCCCCGTGTCCTCTTCTTTCCTAGCTCATGGTCCTACTAACTCCACCAGGCTACCTCGGCCACTCCCTGACCTCTCGTGGTTTCATGGGCGTTGTTACCTCTCTATCGCAGCTATGCCACCAGATGCCTCCGGTTGCTCGGTTAACTACCTGGTAGTCTTCTTTTGTAACCTCTCTACCGCCGCTATGCCGCTAGACTCCTCCGGGTGTGCAGTTAACCGCCTGGCATTCTTTTCCTCACCGCTGCGGTATCATGCTAACTGTTAATGCCTCCACCTTTGTCCGTCTCAGCCGTCACCGCATCAACCGCGATCTATCTATTAGCCTCTACAGTTTTGCGGTGGACCTCTTTCTGCTCTGTGATTTTGTCAACTGCAGTCACCACGCCCTCTTGATTTTCATCGGCGGTTGCATGGTTGTCTTCATCCATTGACTTTTTGCTTTCACTGTGCATTTCGTAGTGGAATCCACGTCTGCTTAGTAGGACGTTTCTATTGGTTTGTGTGCTTTGGTTAAGGATGGATATTAAACCGTTTTGATCGGTATTAGGACGAATATGTTGCTGGCTTGTTTATGACTGTTATGTCATATTTAATATTTCTGCATGGGTTATAATCAATATATACGGGGACATATTTTGTAATAAGATATAGTGAATATAATATAATTTGCTCTCAAGAAGCAAGCTTTTAACAATGGCAGTTCTATGATAAATAATTTTATCTATTTTATTTCTTTCTCTGCTAATCCATCACGCGGTATCAGAGCTGTAAGGTTAAGTTAGAAAAAGTCTGAACAATCATGGTAGCAAGCACAAGCTTGAGTAATCCACAAATTCCACAGTTGAATGGAAAGAATTATGACTACTAGTATGTAACAATGAGAGCTTTATTCTATTCACAAAACTTATGGGAGTATGTAGAGAATGGGTTTCCAGAACCTATAGATGCAGCAACATACAATGCATTGACACAAGCATAGAAAGACTTGTTGAAGGATAACAAGAAGAAGGATTCGAAGGCTCACTTCTTCATTCTACAAGGAGTACATAAGAGTATCTTTCCCAGAATATCAGCCACTACTAGGTCTAAGCAAGCATGGGACATATTACAGATAGCATATCAAGGTTTGGACAAAGTCAAGACTGCAAAGTTGCAGATACTGAGAAGAGAGTTTGAGACTCTTTTTATGAAAGAAAATGAATCTGTAGATTCATATTTTACTCAGATAATGGGACTGGTAAACCAGATGAGAGCACATGGACAGACACTTGAAGATGTCAAAGTTATAGAGAAAATTATGAGGAGCTTACCCTCAAGATTTGAGACAATTTCAGTCACAATAGAAGAGAGAAAGGATCTCACACAATACTCAGTTGATGAGCTTTATGCCTCACTAATTTCACATGAGCACAGACTCAGCAAAACTGCAAATATGTCATTGGAGCATGCATTCAAGTCACACGCTTCAATTAACCAAGGAAGAAGCAGAGGTAGAATGAATTCCAGATCAAGAGGAAGAAGTTTCAATAGAGGTGGAAGAAATAACCAGTCAAGCTCAAATCGAAGAGGCAGTAGCGAAAACCCATCTCAAAAATTTCCTCAAGGACAAAGGTATGATAAATCTCAGGTCCAATGCCATTATTGTAAAAAGTTTGGCCATTATATGAATGAGTGTAGAAAGAAGCAGAATGATTTTGGTAGACAAAATGCAAATTTTTCTAGAGAGAGTCAAGATAATAGACCTGATAAGAGCACTATATTTTTAGCCTATAATGTAGCTCAAGATAGTGAAAAAGAAGTTTGGTTTTTAGACTCAAGTTGTAGTAATCACATGACAGGAAATTTAGACTTGTTCACAAGTTTAGATGAGAATATCAAGTCAGATGCTACCCTGGGAAATGACAACAAAGTGTCAGTAAAAGGAAAAGGGAATGTAAATATTCTAACCAAGTAGGGGGAGCAAAAATATATTTCTGATGTTTACTTTGTACCTGGTCTTAAACATAAATTGATGAGTGTAGGACAGTTAATTCAAAAAGGTTATAGAGTGTCTTTCAAGAATGGGTTATGCACTATTCTAGATAAATACCCAAGTAGCCAGTTGATAGAAAAAATTCATATGACAAACAATAGAATGTTTCCTTTGAGAATTCAGCCAGCTTTGAGTACAAATTTTGCACAGGCAAAAAAGGATACAACTGTTGTTCAAACTATATTTCAAGCAGAAGTTAAGGATGAGAACTGGCTTTGGCATTTAAGGTTTGGTCATTTAAACTTTGGTGGTTTGAATTTACTCCATAGGAAGAACCTGGTAAAGGGAATTCCACTAATTCAAAAACCAGAGAGGGTATGTGAAGGTTGCATACTTGGAAAGCAACATAGAGAATCTTTCCCAGGAGGGAATTTTACTAGAGCAAGAGCCCCATTAGAGATAGTTCATTCAAACTTATGTGGTCCAGTGCAGACACCTTCAATAGGTGGTAGTTTCTATTTTCTGACATTTATAGATGATTATTCAAGGAAGACATGGGTGTATTTTTTGAAACAAAAGAGTGATGTGTTTGGTTACTTTTGTCAATTTAAATCTTTAGCTGAAAAACAGAGTGATTGTTTCATCAAAGATCTGAGAACAGATAGAGGAGATGAATACATTTCAAGAGAGTTTTTAAATTTCTGCAAAGAACATGGAATACACAAACAATTCACAACAAGATACACACCTCAGTAGAACGGTGTAGCTGAAAGGAAAAATAGAACTATAATGGAGATGGCTAGAAGTATGTTGAAAGCTAAGCATTTAACAAATGAATTTTGGGCTGAAGCTATATCTTGTGCAACATACATCATGAACAGATGCCCAACAAAGAGTGTAATGAATATAATTCCTGAAGAAGCATGGATGGGTAAAAAGCACAGTGTGTCTGACATGAGAGTCTTTGGTTGTGTTTCATATGCACATGTTCATGGGCAGTTGAGAAGAAAACATGATAACAAAGGAGAGAAATGCATTTTTGTTGGATACAATGAAGAATCCAAAGCATACAAGCTATTTAATCCCTCAACCAACAAAGTAATAATGAACAGAGATGTTCAATTTGTTGAAGATGAAGCATGGGATGGAAGCAAAGAAAATATAGTCAATGTTACTGTTAATATCCCACAAGATGAGAATTATAATATAGTTCAAACTATTGTACATGTTGTTCCCAATCAACCTCAAGCAAGTAGTCAACAACTGACACCAACAAGTAATACTAGAGCAACAACAAGAGGTCTGCAGACACCTTCCACAACAAGAATTTCTAGCGTAGGACCTTCAAGTCCACATTCTGTAGACTCAAGTGATTTATCAAATCCTACTTTGGCTAGTATGAGAAGACAAAAAATTAGAAGCATGACTAATATTTATAATCAAAATGATGGTGAGAGCAATCCACAGCAATTTACACTTTATGCATTTTATTCACAAGCTGAAGATCCAATTCATTATGAAGATGCAATCAAGGAAGAGAAATGGTTGACAACAATGGATGATGAGATAGATTCAATAGAAAACAATCACACTTGGGAATTGCAGAGTCTTCCAAAAGATAAAGATGTTATTGGTGTTAAATGGATTTATAAGACTAAGTTAAATGCAGATGGAGAAGTGTAGAAGCACAAAGCAAGATTAGTGGTGAAAGGTTATGCACAACAACCTGGAGTAGATTTCAATGAAACATTTGGACCAGTTGCAAGACTTGACATAGTCAAAATGTTATTGGCTTTAGCAGCACAAAACAAGTGGTTAGTACATCAGATGGATGTGAAGTCAGCATTCCTTAATGGATATTTAGAAGAGGAAGTTTACATTGAACAGCCACCAGGATATGAAATATCAGGGCAAGAAGATAAAGTCTATAAACTGAAGATGGCACTGTATGGTTTAAAACAAGCCCCAAGAGCATGGTATAGCAGACTTGACAGTTATTTCATAAGTAATGGATTTACCAGATGTGACAGTGAACCTACTTTGTATACCAAAGTGAATGATGAAGGTAAAATTCTGATAATATGCCTGTATGTTGATGATTTGATTATAATAGGAAATCTGTCAGTTGAAATTTTCAAAACAGAAATAAAGAAAGAGTTTGAGATGACAGACATGGGCTTGATGAAGTATTTTTTAGGCATTGAGGTAACATAGAACAGAGATGGTATTTTTATTTCACAATCTAAATATGCAAAATATGTTTCAAAGAGATTCAATATGTCAAACTATAAGTCAGCACCTACTCCAATGGTGACTGGACTGAAATTGAGCAGAGAAGACAAAGGCTCAAAATTTAATCCAACCATGTACAAACAGTTAGTAGGAAGTTTAATGCACTTGACAGCCACAAGGCCTGACATTATGTATGCAGTTAGCTTGATTTCCAGATTCATGGAAACACCTAAGGAAAATCATTGGCAAGAAGGAAAGAGAATTCTGAGATATGTTAATGGCAGAAGAAATTTTGGAATCCAATATTCCAGATCAGAAGTTTTCAGATTAATAGGTTATACAGACAGTGACTGTGCTGGAAGTGTTGATGATAGAAAAAGCACATCAGGATATATTTTTAGTTTTGGAAGTGGTGTAGTTGCATGGGCATCAAATAAATAGCCAATAGTTACACTATCATTAGCTGAAGCTGAGTACGTTGCAGCCACCAATACAACTTGCCAAGCTATATGGATGAGAAGAGTTTTGATGGAGATTCAGAATGAACAGATAGAAGCAACAAAAATTTATTGTGATAACAATTAAGCCATTGCCTTTCAAAAAATTTGGTCTTCCACAAGCGGAGCAAGCACATTGACACAAGGTTTCATTTCATCAAGGAGCTAATCACAAATGGAGAAATTGTTTTAATTTTTTGCAGGTCGGATGACCAATAGGCGGATATATTTACCAAGGCTCTGAGCACCAAGAGGTTCAATTTCCAACGAGATCGGCTTGGGATAAAGGATGGCGCGAGTTGCACTCACGAGGGAGTGTTGGAGTTTCGTCCAACTCGCTTGGACTCATCGCAGTCAACATCGGTAGTGGAGGTCAACATTTTCCGCGCCCCTGCGTCCTCTTCTTTCCTAGCTCACAGTCCTGCAAACTCCACCGGGCTACCTCAGCCACTCCCTGACCTCTCGTGGTTTCATGGGCGTTGTTACCTCTCTATCACAGCTATGCTGCCAGATGCCTCTAGTTGCTTGGTTAACCACCTGGCAGTCTTCTTTTGTCACCTCTCTATTGCCGCTATGCTACCAGACTCCTCTGGGTGTGCGGTTAACCGCCTGGCATTCTTTTCCTCACCACCGTGGTTTTCTGTTTAACCATGTGCGGTATCGTGCTAACTGTTAATGCCTCCACCTTCGTCCGTCTCAGCCGTCACTGCATCAACCACGGTCTATCTCTTAACCTCTACGGTTTTGCGGTGGACCTCTTTCTGCTCTGTGAGTTTGTCAATCACGGCCACCGCGCCCTCTCGATTTCCATCGGTGGTTGCGCGGTTGTCTTCGTCCATTGACTTTTGTCTTTCACTGTGCGCTTTGTAGTGGAATCCATGTCTGCTTAGTAGGATGTTTCTATTGGTTTGTGTGCTTTGGTTAAGGACGGCTATTAAACCATTTTGATCGGTATTAGGACGAATATGTTGCTGGCTTGTTTATGACTGTTATGTCGTATTTAATATTTCTGCATGGGTTATAATCAATATATACGGGGACATCTATTGTAATAAGATATAGTGAATATAATATAATTTGCTCTCAAGAAGCAAGCTTTTAACAATGGCAGTTCTGTGATAAATAATTTTATCTGTTTTATTTCTTTCTCTGCTAATCCATCAAATAATAGACAAACGCAGGCTGAGCACCCAACCCACTATGTTCAGTCTTATCGTATCACGAGTTTAACATACTAGTCGCCCACTATGCACTGGACCCAGAAGTGGCAATAAAGTTATTCAGCAATATTTTAGGATTTTAGCAGCGAGATGCAATAAAAACGTTGATCTTATTAGGATTTGATGTTTTGTCCTCTCCAATTCCCAGGGCTTATTTATATGGAGTGAAGGCTTTTGGTCACACCACATCACAGTTACTTACCTCAGCTTTATTTGGAAATAAGGTCTTTCTTCTATCATATTTTCTTGCATTGTTTTTTATCCACCGCCTGCAAGTAGTGGGTTTAGATTTTTGTTTTATACATATTTTTAACATAAAGGCTATTTGTTCATCTCACGAAATTGCATGATATTGTTGAAATAAATAAAGACTAGATTGTGTAACGTTTGGTTCCGTGATTGTAGGAATGACTTACAAAATGCCGGCTTTCCCTATGCTGATTGTTCTCCTGGTAGGTATTTCGTTGCCTTATTTTACCAGTCGAAATATAACTTGTTAATCTTTCAGCAGATAGCATGTTGGATGCTTGACTTGATGACAAAATATTAATGGTCTGGTGTTTTTGTTGTTTTCGGCAGTGTGTACTTGTCAGCGAGGCCACCAATTTGCAGGATGAATGGGTTTGTCCCGCTTTAAGTTACTGGAACCACAAGTTGCCCAACACATCAATTCCCGATGCTCTACGAGAAGTTATCTGTCCTCACAACATAGCAGATCATCCGTTCCTCAAAAATATTCAAGATGTTGAAGCAGGAGATGTATCCATATATAGTCATAAGTACAATACACCTCAAGTAGCAGATGTATCCATCTATAGTCATAAGTATATTGCACCTCGAGTAGGAGATGTGTCCATATATAGTAAAAAGTATACTCCATCCGGAGAAGGAGATGCAACCATCTATAGTCATAAGTATATTACACCCCAAGTAGGAGATGTATCCATCTACAGTCGCAAGTATATTGCACCTCGAGTAGGAGATATATCCATCTATAGTCATAAGTACTATCAATCAACAGATAGGAGCCCATTACACCGAGGAGGAGATGCAACTCTGTATAATCAGAAGTATGCGATTGATAGGGACTCATCACCCCAAGGAGGAGACGCAGTCCAAGGCAGGGATCAAAATCAAGGAAATGTTGAGTACCATAGGAAATTATTGGTGGCAGATCCATTATTGTCAATTTTCTTCTTTGAGAAAGATTTGCATATTGGAACCAATCTGATGGTGCATCTAGAGATCCTCAAAGCCCAATATTCAGCATATTTCCTTCCGCGCAGCATAGCTAATGAAATCCCCTTCTCGTTGGAGAAGCTACTGGTAGCTCAAGACGTGCTCAACATACCTCAAGGTTCTGAGATGAGTATTGCCATGGAAGAGGCTCTGAAAAAATGTGAGAGTCCAGCTATCACTGGGGAAACAAGATATTGTGCTACATCAATGGAGTCAATGATAGACTATAGTACTGCAAGAATTGGCAGTAATCATTTGAATGCATTGATTACAAATTTTCCCAATACTTTTAATTCTCAAAATCAGCAATATTTTGTCACTGCTATGGTTGCTAAAAGCAATTCTAGTTCCAAGCATGTCATTTGCCACAACTTAATATATCCATATGCTATATACATGTGCCATGAGGCTAAAGGCACCAAGATTTTTGAACTTTCTCTCCAAGGCCAAGGGACATATGGAACGTCAATACCACTGGTGGCTATATGCCATGCAGACACCAGTGGCTGGAATCCAGAGCATGCAGCCTTCATGGCACTGAACGTGAAACCAGGCGAGGAAACAATTTGCCATTTCATGCTTGAAGGAACCATTGTGTGGCTACGTGCCAACTAATTGGGAGCTTGTCTTTTACATGCTTGTTGCTTCTTTATGTTTAGATCCTTCATCCATCCTTGTATCTGTTTGTCCAAAGGATGTAGTTGTGTTTCTTAAGTATGCACTTGATTCTCTCTCTTTAAAGTCAGACTCCCTCCAGAAGAGCTTACCTTATGGCTACTTAGTGCTGATAGAGGGTTCAAACTAAAATGAATTTGTAGTAGTTGTTCGCTTTCAGCTCCTCCTCACTGTTATTTCTATGTCATATCTTCTGGTATTGCAATATCTATACCTATTTCATGTGTATTTTAATATTGATAATATGAGTAATATATATTTGAATGGCGTTCGTCATATTTATGGCCATTTTTATTTTTAAGTTATAAAGAGAATAATTTATGAAATTAAAATATTAAATATCAATAAGTTGAAAAAAATATGTTATATTTAATATTGATTTTAATTATGAGATAAATTATGGTTTAAATTGACATAATGATTGTTCAAATATGAAAAAAAAATATTTATACAAATAAGTGTTATTATTTTTTTTATAGATAAGCGTAATATTTAAACAAACAATATTTATTTTTGATCTTTTCTTTGATCACTAACAATAAATATTTCAATACTTAAATAAATTTGTTTATTATTTTTAGTTTCAAATTTTTTTAAAATAATTTAAAATTTACATTGACCTTTTATTTGAGTAAAAAGAATGGTGTTTATTTTGCATTATTAAAATTTAGATATTTAGTTAATATAAAATTTAATTTCAATTATCAATATCTAATTGATTAGTCATTTCCTACATATCATCACTAATCTATCTTAAATTGAAATATGATATAATAAATTATATTCAAAATAAATGATAAATTTTTTCTTTGAAATTATTAACTTGTAACTTTACATATATCAGTTGGTATTAGATTGATAAAAAAAAATATTTTATACAACTTAGAAGGTAAACAAAATATTTGAGGTTAATGTTCTTTCTTTGCAAGAGTGCATAGAAACATATGGCTTCCAATAAATTAATTGTGCCACACCCACATTTCAATGTGTCCATATGATTAAATTAATTGACATATACTTTCCACTACAACAAGAGATTCATATTATGTGCACATGGGAAGATTGCATAAGCAATGTTGCAATACACGTCATTGAGAAAGTGGAGAGGGAAACGAACTTGAAGGAAAGTGTAGTGCACTTGATTCACTCACTCTAAATAAATGTTGACTAATTGATTTAGGCATTTTGTGAAAGGAACACCTTCAAAAATATTTCCAAGAAAAAATCTCATATGGCCTTTATGTGAGTAGTGTTGGTTTAATCCAGTCAACCTAAAAAGAAACTAGTTCAATGCAATTTTGGAAGTGAATGAATTTAAGACAATGAATTTCAAAAGTGACTATATTGACTAAGATGACTAGGGAAAATACTTTGAACTAGAATGTGTTGAATTAAAATTATTTTATTTATTTTATTTTGGGTTAACTCTTATCTATTACCTTGGGAATAAATTTTACCTAAAACTTGGACAAGGACCACTTATGGACCAAGGAAAGATTATCTATCACCTACTTGATCAATACTATCCTTATAAGTATATTGATTTAAATCCTCATATACAATCTCATGAGAGAGAATATCAATTTAGGTAAGCCTAGAGTACATTAGATAGTTCTTCACATTGTGTTATCCTTTCTAAAAAATTGGAATAATAAGATTATTTTATTAACACTAAAAGGTATTATTACCACCACCAAAACACAATAATTTTACCTCGTCATTATGCACAAATAATTTTTTGTTATTTACATTATTTTGATTTTCACACTTAAGCATTATTATTTTATTTATAATATCTAACTATAAATAATACTTAAAATTAATATATTTTTCGTATCAGTTTCTTTTTTTATTCTAGTTGAAAAGCTTGTTTCTAGTAAATCCAACACTAACTTTTCATAAAATAAGACTTGAGAGAATTCATAAAATAAAACTATTTTTTTTAATAACACTTTTATCATTAGAAATAAAAGTGTATTGAAACATGCCAGATACGTAACTTGCATGCCCTGTGTTAAGATTTTACTGCATTTGAAACAAAAATAATGGTAACACTATAAATATTTAGTTATAAATATATATTTTATTTATAGTGAGGCACTTTAAACAATATATTATTATTATTTTCTCTTGTTTCATTCAACTTACACATGCGTAAGCACATTGCACACTCCAAATGTTTTTTTTTTTTACATAAGGGTATCCACATGACCCAACCTTGCACCCAGCTAGGGCAAGCTGAGGTCAGACTAATCCCTTGAGGATGTATGTAGATACCTATCAGCCATGTGCATTGGGTTAACCAGGGCCTCAGAGTTGAACCAAAATCCAATAAGGAGAAAACCCACGACCCAAGCCAACTTTGCTACCCATACAAGTCTCAAAATGTTAACACCTAAGCAACTAGGTATACAAATGATGAAACATTTAGTAATCATCATTGCTTAACATTTAAGAGTGTGCCTTTGTTAAAGAGCCCTAACCCCAAAATATTATGTAAATGAGACTCCTTATTTTAGGGAACCCTCAAATAGGTAACCCTAATAAGTCTAAGAAAAATCCTATTTTGATGTTATGTAGATTACTCTTTGTTGAGAAAAAAATTGAGGATCAAATAGACAACCTTTGGCATAGTCTGGGCAACTAGACATGAATAAAAATAGAATTTTATTTAACTTATTCTTGATTCATGGCCCTAGAAACTTGAGAAAATAGAAATATTAGCAAGAGATGAGTCATTTAAGAAAGGATTTCAGTCATCCCTTGCCCAAGGAAAGTCACCATGTGTTTACCAAAATAAAACCCTAATCTTAGACAAGACATCTCTTCTTTCCTATTTCCTCTAGTGATATAAATGGTAAGGTTTGGAGATATGGCTACCCTATATAATAAAACATAGAGCCAGTGGAATCTCTTTCATTCGCACAACATGTTTTATCATTAATCTAAAATGTTTATAGATAGATCATTATTTTCTCTTTTTTTCAGTATTTGTTTCTTCCGTATAAGCTTATGGAAATGGCAAGGGAAAATTCCTCCTAAAATAGTGGTTGTTCAACATAGTATTCGAGGTTTTTGTATCCATTGATATGGGTGTTGAGCAAGCCCTATCACTACTTGGATGCTACTAAGGGGGTAGAGACAATGCAACCTCTATGTGATAGGGCCGCACCATCCCCCATCATTATTCTTTGCATATAAGAATTGGCTTTGTTTAAAATATGAATATGCATCATATTTTCTCTCACACCCTATATGAAGTACACACTAAAGAAGCTCATGTAGAAATTCATACTGAAGAAGTACCTTCTAGAGAGAATATAAAAGAAGAGCATATGGAGAAAGAGGGTGATCAAACCAAAGAAGTGCATGAGGAACAACCTCATACAAAATAAGTTCTTAATTAGCAACCCTATGAGGAGGAAATCCTTGAAGAAAGAGTTCAAGGAGAAGAAGAGATTGCATAAGAATCAGGATTGCAAAAATCCAAATAAGAAGATGATGGTGAATGATCCCATAATATATAAGTCTTCACTTCCCCTTGAATAGAAATGTCTACAACTATACCAATATGGTTAAACCATACAATTCAAAAGAGATAGCAAACATATATGGAAAGTCCAAATCAAACCATGAGTGTATTATCAGAAGATTTCCAATACCCCTTTCACAAAAGGAAAAGAGCCAAGAGGATTTGAACCATTATAGTGGATAAACATGGAAATAAAATATCAAAGATATATATCCTATTGTTGGATAAATTTGAATAAGAAATAAGGCTTGAAGACTACAAAATTGGGCAAGTGGATCTTGGAGTCTAGAAAAGAGGAGTGAAAAAATCTCTCCAAATATCTATATTTGCAATGTTCAAAAGGATGTAGAAGGAATAAAACAAAAAAGAGGAACTAAAGGCCTAGGTAGCTAAATTAACTTGACTTGTATTAATATTTTGATTAGGTCACTTGATGCTACGAATCTTGAGTACATGTTGTAGGCTTCTTTGAAAGGTGAGGTTAGATATTTTGAATCAAATAGATGGATCCCTATAGAAAAACAATGGAAAGAATATTTTTTTTGAATTTAGTACAGATATGGTGCTAAAGGATTTAATAAATTCTTAGATACTTAATTAGTCATTAAGATAGTGCAACTCAATGAATTGAATTGAGTATTGATGAAGAATTATTAGTTTGGGAGGATTACATCCCAATTTTGTACCAATTAAATGAAAAATCAATGGAGGAACTCTTAAAAGTTGCAATAATTGAAGGATATAAGAATAACCTCCTAGAATGTGTGAGAGAAGCAATTTTTTGAGTGATGGTTTTGAATAAGGAAGAAACCAAGCTTAATAAATATAGAATCCACGTATAGAAAAAGCAATGAACATCCTTTGTCAAGTAACTAAAGACTTGTGTTACACATTTTGGGATACCCTTGTGATGGTGAGAGATCACAACAAGATGGTTGAAGAGCTGCAAGGTCAAATGTAGGGATAGGTGATGTAGGAGGGTATCGATATGATGATGAATGAGAAGGCTAGACTTAAGTCTCTATAAGAAGAACTGGATAACTTCAAAAATGTACAGTAGAAAGTCCAAAAGTCAACATTTTACCTTAGAAGGTGAAATCCAGTATCATAAAGGACCAAAAATGATAAGAGTGAATGAAGTCATCCCAACATTCACTGACAGCCCCCCAAAATAGCCAAGGACAAAATATGTTGTGGTTGTTTTCCCTTTTTATTTTTTCAATAAAAATTTGTCACAAAAACCCACATTCGGATACAAAAATAATTCAACATCGGAATCTTGGCTCACTTTAGCTAGATTTTAGTTTCTTTTAGTGATTTTTCATTTCTTGAAGTTTAGCATAGTTAACTAAGAGTCAAATTGGTGCAAATTTTTTTTATTTTATTTAAGTTTTAGTCTACTTTTAGTTAGAACTGAACCACTGGAGGTAGTTCTAGTTAGATTTTTATTAGATCCACAATTTAAGGAACTTGTATCTCTATATAAATTTGATTCTAGATCATTTCACAGGATTTTTATTTTGATGTAATTTTTGTAAGTGGACCTATACATTCTCATCATGTATTTTCCTACTATATAGGAGTGAATTTGTACCCCTTACACAAATTCCCCTTTTACACATCCTCACCTTAGAAAACCAAATCCGAAGGGGAAATTCCACATAAGATTGCTACCTTCATTCCACTTGGCATCTATTTTGTGTGTTAGGAAAGGAAAAATTGTTGAGGAAACCCACATAGCAAGCAGATGTTTCCATGGCATGCTTACGTCCTTGATAGATTCTCTTGGCTAGAGCCTATAGAGGTGTTACACTTCTCATTGGAAGTCAACTTGTAAAGCCCTATTCAGTTGATCGACCTGAATATGGCCATTTTCCTCACTCTTTCCTTCAAATTTACTCTGGATTCCTTCCTTTGATTCTTCTACAATTTCTCCAAGAATTCAATCCATCTTCTACCATTCACCTCTTGCATTCTCAAGCACTTTTAGAGCACTCCTGTACTCCATAGCAACAACTACATCACTCCATCAACTTAGTCTAGAGAAATTATGGAACCACACCATTACAATAGAGGCTTGAGTCCTCTCATTTTATCTCCCATTTTCCTTAATTTTTGTTGGTAGAGGTGGTAAAATTTCTACTCCTCTCCTCTATTTTTGGTTGAGTAAGCACATTTATCATTTTCTAGTGTTTTAGTGTTCTTTGCTTCATTCCATTCTTGACCATATTATTTCCCTATCATTGCAAACTTGGTTGTTCGTGGAGATGGAAACACCAAAATGGGGGCTTGATTGAGGTAGACCCCTATACACCCCCCAAAAAAATTTCCTCTTTATTCTGTGTAGGTGGACATGCTTCTTGGAGCTAGCTGGCGAACAAGATTTTCTATGAGATCATTCTTGTCCCCTTAACATTAATTTACTTGCTTTATCATATTCGTTTATACATTTCTTACTTCATAGTGCTATTTTGTTCCCCTAAAACCAATTAACTAGGCTAATAGTCCATTTTTTAGTGTTCAACCCTTCTTTTTGGTCCTCTAGTCTAACAGACTCCAACACACTTGAGAGACACTAGTGTACTGCACTATCATCCTAGAACCACACTTTTATCCTTAGGTAGAGAGTTATCTAAGACACAGTGTTGAACCTGAAAACTAGCTCACCTAGCCCCATTTTGAGTCTCGGGTCTATAGAGTGATCGAAGGACCTTATAGTCCTCATCATTCTTGTCTTGCATATCCTAACACTCCTTTAAGTTGAGCTAAATAAGGGTGCCTTTTTCTCTCAATCCTCCATGACCTAGGGCCTTGACATGGTTAGTCCCCCTCTCTTACATATTTGGTGAGCCCGATGTGAACCAATGTGTACTCATTTTTTAGTGTTTAGCTTTTCCCTTGTACCCTCTAATCGTTTTACCCCTGAGTGTTGTGAAGGTTTATGAGCATTAAAACCTAGTCCACAACCTTTAGGTATATTATTAGGAAAATTATATGACTCCTTTTGATGGAGAAGACGAAGTTCACTTCTAATTTCTCTATAAGTCTTTTCTCTAGTTTTGTGGTTGGCCTTTCTACTCAAGAGCAGGCATCATGGGGCGAGTCAAGATTCTTTCAAGAAACCGATCGCATCCCTACTCCTCATGCGTGTCCAACATCATCATCCATAGATGAGCGTGAAGTTGTCCATATCCCTTCTAATTATGTCACTAGTCTTAGCAAAGGGTTGGGTTCTCTAGAGAATCACCTGGAGAAAAACCCGAAGCTAGCTAGGGTTGCTAAGGTAATCAATGAAATAAAATACATGCTAGGAAAATATCAAACAAGTCTAGAAATCTTGGCTAGTCTCACTAGTTTTATTGAAGTGTGTGTCACTTTGAACCATAGTAACATAATATGAGGTGGCCCCTTCAAAGAACATGAGAGACAATTAGGAGTATTGATGCCTCCCACATCTATGAACATGGATGACATGGTCCCTTCAATCATTATACCCGTTACTTTCAAATGTTTCAAAACTATCAAAGTAAACAAGACCCCTATGGGTTTTCACTTCGCACCTCAAGCCCCCTCTAGTAATGGAGGATTTGGTGGGATGATTGGTCGAGGCTTTGGTGGTGGTAGCTTCAGTGGCAGAGGTGGTACTGGTAGAAATGGTTCTAGTAGAGGTCGTGGATGTGGTTTTGGAAGTGGCAGTGGCTTTGGTTGAGGTCACACTTGTGGCGATGGCATCGATGACGACTCTAGTGGTAGTCATGATGGTGGTTCTAGTGGTGGCTCTGGTGGTGGTTACACTTGTCCTATATCTTCTAATGGCCCGAATTTGAACACCCTTCTTCAGAATATGGGGAAGATGCATAACCGGTTGGCGAATCTTTCCCAACCTTCTACCCAGCCTATCTTCCAACCCTTCTTCCAACATAGCCCATTGTCAGTAGCGATCCTAGAAACTCCTTTCCCATAAGGGATGGAGATTCCTAAATTCAAGAAATATGGTGGCAAAGGGGACCCACAAACACATATGTCTACTTTTAATGCCTTAAGCACATACTTCATCCATCATGATGCGTTGATGGAAAAACTATTTCCCAGATCTCTCAAGGATACAACACTCGAGTGGTAATGTTCCTCTCCTAAAAATTTCATCTTCATGTTCAATCAGCTTGTGAACCAGTTTCTATGATAGTTCCAAGCCAACATTGTACCTAAGATGACCTCTTATGAGCTTGTCTGCAATAAACAAGGAGATAATGACAATATTATTACTTTTATTGCATGATATCAGGCACTCTATTCATAAATATCATACCCATTACCTGATTCTAAGGTGCAGAAGGTATTCATAGGGAGCTTACAGAGGCCTTGGCAAGAAAATTTTTCCCTTATGAAATACCCTTCTTTCATGCATTTGTGTGCAACCCTACAAGAGTATCAGAATATGGTGGTTCAGTTCGAGGGACCTTCCTCATGCTCCCATCTTATAGAGAAGTATATTGTCTCAATCTCTAGAAGAGGAAAATTCTGTGCGAATGTAGTGGCTATTGTGGATGACACCAACCTGAGACACAACTGAAAGTTCAAAAATTTATTAGAATCTTATTCCTCCATATTGAAAAATTTGTTGAAGGATAAGGGTATGCTTAGGATCATGATGGGCCAGAAAGTGGTGATATGTAATTCATATGATGGCCCATGTGGCTAATGACTTTTTTTATCCAAAATTGATGAATCAAAAATAGATTTTAAAGGAGATTCTCAGCTTTCTACCAATATAAATTATTTTTTACTTTGAGTTTAATAAATTATTATTATTCATTTTCTATTTGAATTACAACTATCTCTTGATTGATAGGTTGATTGAAAAACATCTATATCTTTCGAATGCTATCACATTTTTTGAATCTGAAACATGTGTCACATTCTATGCTTCACATACTATAGGATTAAAAATTGAATTTCATCAAGTTTCAACTAAGTTAAGGTGGTCAAACATACAAGTTTTTATATATTTTTAAAAAATTTAATAAAAAATTCATAATTAATTATTTACTCAAAAAAATTAGAAAAAAATATGCATCACATCGAGACATGAGTTCTCTACTTAGACCTAAAATCTTATAAAAAATTATTATCATTTGATTGTGGTTAGGGTGGTCAGATAGACACCTACTTCTTCTTTTTTCTCTGAAATTTAAATACTATTGCATCAAAATTTCAAATTTTCACCAAATAGATTTTTGTTAAAATAAACCTAGTAGTTTAGAAACCACATTCAATTTTCTATACATTCTATTCTTACATTTTTTTTAAATAATATAGATAACTTATATAAATTTTTACATCAATTTTCCTAACTTCGATTTTCTAAATTTTCATCACCACTTAAGGGCCTATTTTTTCCATGATGATCCAGCACATACCCATAAGATCGTAAACATACCAAGTCCTAAACCCATTAGGGAACCTTACCCTAGTTTGTATGAAGCAAATACCTATTGTCAATACCATCGAGTTAACGAACATGATACCATTGCATGCGCCTGCATCATGAGATACAAGATCACATCGAGGACAGTACTATTCATCTCGATGGAAGCAAGAAAAATGCGAATAAATTGGTGGTGAAGGCTAATAGTGAATTACAGATACATATAAATCTATTTTCATCACTTTGCTAACATGATTATCGATCCCTTTGATTCTGTTATTGAGCCTGAAGCATATGTTAACATGGTTACTGTTACTCCTCCTTGTCTTACGACTAGTTCGTCAGATATAACATTCACTTCATAAGACTTACCAAAAAATTAAAAACCTTCTCTGCTTTACATTCTCACTCACCTCAATGCCAACATTGTGACAAGAGTCTTAGTCGACCACACAAGTAGAGTGAATGTCATCATGAAGGAGACTCTATTGTTGAACTCCTTGCAAAGGGAGGAATATAAAAAAATAAAGTGCATCATCCATACGCATGATGGTCTTTCTCTCAAACCATATGGCTCAGTAACCTTGTCCGCCCTAGTTGGATCTAAGGTTGTTGACATTTTTTTGATGTTATTCCTTAGTCAAACCTATTCAAGGTGAAGCTAGGTATACCTTGGCTAGCTTCCAAGAATGGGATCACCTCCACGATTCATAAATGTTTAAAGTTTTCCCATGAAGGTGTTCTGGACATAGTGCATGACTTTGGATACTATCCCATGGTGTCCTATGAGGGATATTCATTGGACCACTTTTGGTCTACCCTAATTGGTCTGCTTCCTTGAAGAATGAACCTACTCTATAAGAATTACATAAAGTATAAAACTTGGGGCAAGGGATAGCCGAAATTGACGCTTCCTATAGCAGAGTAGCCAACTGCCACCTCTTCCTCAAAGGGAAAGGAGAAGCTTTCTCCTTATTGAGCTACCTCGTCCACTCCCCTTTCATTGGAGGAGTATTATATAAGTAGCCATGGCCTTTACCCGTTGAGTCTAATGGTGCCTACTTGGCGAAGACCCAATATCAAGATCTCAAATCTCCCTACTGAGCCTCCCAGGCCTTGTTATTATTTGTATGGTAGGAAAGAAGTCTCTCAAATATAATTTTACTTATGGCCTCTTACTATTTTCACTCCTAAAGAAGTGAACGGGAAAAGGCCTACCATTGAGGCATTAGAGCTGACTCCTCCTACTGTCTTTGAACCTGTCCTCCCGACTCCCATTCAGGAGTTTGTACCTCCATTATAAATAGTTGTGGAGGACACTCACATGGCTGACTAGAAGCCTTTCAAATGTTCCTTTGCAACCTCTAACCTATAGTTCAAAGATTCATAGAAATTTCCTTGTGTGTGAGCACAAGTGCCGATGAAAATATCTCTTGGTTGACCATGCCACCTTAAAGAGGAAGGAAGAGGAGATGACCATCCCTATATCAGGACCTCTTTCCACATCCTCCTCTCTCCTCCCCATTGTTTTTGTTCAAACCAGATCCATTTCAATTTCAACTTATGTTGCGAGTGAAAATGTGCTTAACCCTAGAAAGGTGCAGGTGTTCATCCCTTCCTCGATGGAGTTGCCTTTGCTGACATCCATTCCAGATGTCCTGCCTTTCTCGAATCCCATTGATATGACTAACACCTCTTTCATATCTATTGCGGTTCTTTCCTCCTCTTCCTCTGCCCTTCTTGCCTCATTTCTCAAAAGTTCACCTCCCCAATGAAGAAGAAGGTAGAGAGTGGTCCTTTCAAAAATGGAGGGCATAACAAGACTCACCTTATATGAAGAGTGGCCCTACACTTACTTGTTCAGTCCTAGTGATGAAACCAATCTTGGCCTCTCTTGAGTTCATCACCGCTCCCAAATTGCTTGGTGAGCTTAGTGGTGAACCATAGGCACAATCTTCTCTGTCTTTCAAGGTAAAACATGGCACTCCTATTAAGTGCATGTTTAACTTGGTGGATGAAGTTATGACGTTGTCAATAATTTTCGTAAATTCATTTACCTTAGACCCACAAGAGTTGAATGATGGAGACCTTGCAAGTCCTTCTTCCTTAGCCCTTGTTGCGGGAGGGTCTAAAGCTCCTCCCCTTAACATTACACCACTGCAAGATCATCCTCCTTCCCCCTATGATGTTCTAGCATGGGAAGCTGATGACCTCTTGGTTGATCAGTGTTAAAGGGAGGCCTCTTCTTTATCTTTAGATTATATGTGTATGTGTTGTGATGTGTTCCCTTGTAATCATGTAATGCGTGATTAGATGACCCTCATCACCCCTATTGGTGCTTGGATACAGGTGTGGTGTTTTTGTTGTAAACAATTTTATATTTGTATCATCATTCTTCCATGTTTTTGATTGATTTATTGGTAAATTAGGGATGATGCAAAGCATTGGGGGAATTTAGGCTTCCTTTCCATGTTAACCAAATTTTATTTTTTTACTTTGTCTTCTCACGCATTCTTCACACAACCTGATATAGTAGGGGGTTGATGATAATTCATTTATATACTATTAAATACTTATATATATCTATGAGTAGTTCTGACCCCAAAATATCAGGCTACCCTTGCACCCTTTGTCCATGCTCTCTTTTTTTTTTTCCCTTTACCTCTCTCTCTTCTTTTCTTCAGTTGTCCCTCTCATGTGTGACGTAGCCACCCCTACCTCACTTCAATCTTTAGAAAATGCATTTGTTATCAACAAATATTTTCTTAATAATTTTCACACATCTCTTTGTAAGAATTGCATTCTCAACTCGAAACCCTAATGGAACATGTTTCCTTCATCATGGATTCATAAAGAAAGAACTTGAGAACCTTCCTCCAAAGCAGGAACAACTTTGATCTTCCCCTCGAGTGGGGACAAATAATTCCTTTTAATTTTCTTAATGAAGTGAACATCTTTCATAAGGATTCCTTGATGATGAATTGATTCGAAAAAGAAGGCACCAAATTTTCAATGACGCGCCCCTTGAGTGGGTGGTCCCCTTTCTTACGCTGGGTTCCTAAGGGACAACCTTTGGAATTTTTATCTCATATCTTTGTGTCTAGCTTGGGGATAGCCCGACAAGACCTATTTCATATCTTTGCTCTAGCTTGGGGGCAGCCCGACTAGACCTATTTCATGTCTTTGCATCTAGCTTGGGGGAAACCCAACTAGACCTATTTCATATCTTTATGTCTAGCTTGGTGATAATCTGACTAGGGCTCACTTTTCAAAGAGTGCATCCCTTCAAAGGACCTCTCTTCCTTTTGAAGGGTTCCAGAGGGACCCCTTTGAAATTTCTCAAACTTGTCAATGGTCTGTGTGACTGTTCACTTGCTTGCTTCTGTGGTCGCTTCCTGACATGTTTTGTTTTAAGATAAACATGTGACTTTATGAGTACACCCATGAAATGACTTTTTGACTCTACGAAGTGTAATTTTATCGATTTACTTCATGTGAGAGTTCTTGGAGGATACCTTCCTTGTAGGTCCACGGGTCTCTAAGGCACATTTCATGGTTTCTTTCATGTGGGAGTTCTTGGAGGATATGTTCCTTGCAGGTTTGTAGTTCTGTAAGGTGCTCTTCTCGGTTTCCTTCATGTGAGAGTTCTTGGAGGATACCTTCCTTGCAGGTCCATAGGCCTATAAGGTTCTTTCTTTCTTCAACTTCATAGTTCTGCAAGGCTATGAAGTCCTCTACTTGTCCTACACTGTTGGGTTCACTAGATTGCTATATGCTTCCTCAATGATTTAGTTATACATCTCTAACTATCCTACTTCTTCAATCTACTTTACTGAAGCACTCATTAGTATTTTTGCTGATTAAAGTCGGAAAAAATGTATAGGAGAATATTTCACCCCTTACACAAATTCCCCTTTTACACATCCTCACCTTAGCAAACCAAATCCAAAGGAAAAATTCTACATTTAAGCCTATTGCCTTTGTTCCACTTGACGTTTTTTTTGTGTGTCAATAGATTTATAACTAATGGGGACACCCATGTAGCATGTAGAAATATGTGTGGTGCACTTATGTCCCTGACAGATTCACATGGTTGTAGCCTTTAGAGGCACTACACTTCTCACTGGAAGTTGACTTGTAACGCCCTCTTCGGCTGACTAACCTGAATATGGTTGTTTTCTTCACTCTTTCCTTCAAATTCACTATGGATTCATTCATTTGATCCTTCTAAAATATCTCCAAGAATTCAATCTATTTTCTAGCATTCACCTCTTGCATTCTCAAGCACTTTTAGCTACACTCTTGCACTCCATAGCAACAACTACATCACCCCATCAACTTAGTAGAGAAAGTGTAGAACAACTCCATTGTAGTAGAGCCTTGAGTCCTTTCATTTTCTCCCCCATTTTCCTTGAGTGCTCTTGGTGGAGGTAGTAATATTTCTAATCCTCTCCCCTATTATTTGGTTGAGTAAGAACATTTATTGTTTTGTAGTGTTTTAGTGTTCTTTGCTTCATTCCCATATTTACCATATTATTTCTCTATTGTTGCAAACATGGATGTTCGTGGAGGTGGAAACACTAAAATAGGGGTCTAACTAAGGTATACCCCTATAAAAAACCCCAAAAATTTCCTCTCTATTGTGTGTAGGTGGACATGCTTCCTGGAGCTAGTTAGCTAACAAGATTTTTGTAAGATCATTCTTGTCACCTTAACATTAATCTACTTGCTTTATCATATTTATTTATACATTTCTTACTTCATAGTGCTAATTTTTTCCCCTAAAAACCATTAGCTAGGTCGTTAGTCTATTTTCCAGTGTTCAACCTTGTCTTTTTGGTCATTTGGTCGTATAGACGCCAACACATTGTGTTGTTGTCCAAAAACCACTCTTTTATCCTCGGGCAAAGAGTTGTTTGAGAGGTAGTGTTGAACCTCCAAAATGACTTGCCTAGCCCCATTTCGAGTTTCAGGTCTGCATAGTGATCATAGGACCTTATAGTCCTCATCATTCTCATCTCGCATATCTTGACACTCCCTTTAGTTTAGGCAAGTCAAGGAAGCCTTCGTCTCCCAACCCTTTGTGACCTGGGGCCTTGACATGGTCAGTCCCCCTCTCTTACACCTACTAACTCTGTAAAATCTGGAATTTTTGATTAATCAAAGGATTACGCTTGTTTCACATGGATTTCAATATAGTATCATGGTGATGGTATGAATGTTTACTAAAATCTAAATAGGCCAATCATTTAAATCTTATGACTCATTCTGGAATTAGGTAAGGTTTTGTCTCAAATTTTTGCATGCTTGATGGCATTTTTATTTGATAAAACTTGAAAATATTATGTGTTACTATGTCCCTTTGGAATATTGTATTAATATTAATAATAAATGTGTGAATTCCTATTTATTTTAATAGTTGTGACCAAATTCATAGTATGAGCTAAATATGTTAAATCCAAATGAATTTAAACCATATTTAATCCCCTAAGCAATGATCCCAATGAGATATTTGAAATTGCAAAGACTAAGAACCCATTAAAATAATCATGAAAAATAAAAAACATAAAGGAAACCTATTCTAAGACCTCAAATATTATCCCATAGGGGAAGTGGTGTTGCATTGATGTGGATGGTGACCTTTTCCCAATCCCTTGGATAATATGATTTGTTCCAATCAGTTTTATTGATGAAAACTGATGAAACTGATGAAATATGAATGAAACAAGGTATAAAAATAGTTTAGCATGATGAAGATGAGTACTAAATGCTAAATTTCTTGATGGAGATTGATGCAATATATGCTAAATGGAAACAAAGTTCAAACATGCAAGCCATGGATGTAAACTTATGCTAAAATGGATGCAAACTAAGCTAAAACCGAAGCCATTAATGGATGCTTATGATAATATGGATGAAGATTAATCTAAAATACTAATAAATGCTAAATATGGATGGAAGTGAGTATGAAATTCAGAAACATATCTTTTCTAGCAAAAGATGGATCTATTTCTCTCCAAATAGTGAAGTATCTATAGGAGAGCAAATGAAGAATCAATGGATGAGATCGATGTGATCAATCAATGGTCATAAATGAATCAAGGCTAAAACATGGATAAAGGATTCTCATAAATGGATGAGAATAAAAGATCACATGGATCAAAGTAAGCATCATTGGATGAGAATGATTCAAATAAACACACTTTGTAACAACTTTCAAATTTTGTTACAATTGTTTTTTGAAAGAATATTCCATTTTTGTAGCCAAATAGAACAATATTCCTTTGGAATATTCTCTATGCAAGTGGATGCATGAGGAAAATTAGAAATTATTAATTACAACTATGTTTTAATTTTGCAAGATGGGGAATATGAGGATGCTCATTAAATAATTATTTTATTTAATGAAAAGAGGATGCAAATGACATTTAATTAAATAATTTAGGATTATTTTATTAAATGAGAGGAATTAGGAAGTTTTAATTAAATAATTTGATTTATTCAATTAAATATTATGAGAGGTGAGGGTGAAAGGAGCGGCATTAACCTAATTAAATCAATTATATTAATAGATGAAAATTATGCATTTAATTAAAGAACTAGTCTTATTTAATCAAATAGGCAAAAAGATGATGAAATTTAGGGTGAAATGATGTCAGTGATCAAATTCAAGTGTGTAATACCATTCAAGACATTTTTAAGTGTCTACAATAGTAGTTTTAAATATTTTGTTTAAATGCCTAGAGTTGATTGGTGAAGTAGATTGTACCATTGTCTGTTAGATATATAATTTATTTCAAAGTCTCTTGTTACCCTATCTTCTTTTGACTTTTATTTTTAAAAACTAGTTACAAATATCTAAAAGAGAATTGAAATTAATATAAATATGTTGTAGATCTGAAATAGAATCTATCTTCTAAATTATTGGAACTATCATTTTTTGATTGCATGTAATTTCCAGTAAGCTTAAAAGGAAAGCCCCTTATAAAACATGTAACAAACATCGTGTTGTCTCAGATGACTAAGAACCGGTTATACACAAACCTTGGAGTAGTTTTATACTTTTCAAGACAAGCCATAAACCCTTATTTCTTAGCATGTTGTAAGTGATTTAAACCACCATCACTAGGTATCGTGTAGGTGGTTCACCATGAAGTACCTTGTTCTTAATTACCTATGTATGAATTAATATTTTGGATTCTAAGATTGATTTT
>CM021106.1:345481260-345673457 GCA_007115665.2 Sequoiadendron giganteum | reverse complement strand
AATAAAAAAATCATAATTAATTATTTACTCAAAAAAAAAAGAAAAAAATATGCATCACATCGAGACATGAGTCCTCTACTTAGATCTAAAATCTTATAAAAAATTATTATCATTTGATTGTGGTTAGGGTGGTCAGACAGACACCTACTTCTTTTTTTTTCTTTGAAATTTAAATACTATTGCATCAAAATTTCAAATTTTCACCAAATAGATTTTTTTTTAAATAAACCTACTAGTATTGAAACTACATTCAATTTTCTATAGATTCTATTCTTACATTTTTCTTAAATAATATAGATAACTTATATAATTTTTTACATCAATTATCCTAGCTTCGATTTTCTAAATTTTCATCACCACTTAAGGGCCTATTTTTTCCATGATGATCCTGCACATACCCATAAGATCGTAAACATGCCAAGTCCTAAACCCACTAGGGAACCTTACCCTAGTTTGTATGAAGCAAATACCTATTGTCAATACCATCGAGTTAACGAACATGATACCATTGCATGCGCCTGCATCGTGAGATACAAGATCACATCGAGGATGGTACTATTCATCTCGATGGAAGCAAGAAAAACACAAATAAATTGGTGGTGAAGGCTAATAGTGAATTGCAGATACATACAAACCTATTTTCATCACTCTGCTAACATGATTATTGATCCCTCTAATTCTGTTATTGATCCTAAAGCATATGTTAACATGGTTATTTTTACTCCTCCTTGTCTTACAACTCATTCGTTAGATATAACATTCACTTCATCAGACTTACCAACAAATTAAAAACCTTCTCTGCTTTACATTCTCGCTCACCTCAATGCCAACATTGTGACAGGAGTCTTAGTTGACCACACAAGTAGAGTGAATGTCATCATGAAGGAGACTCTATTGTTGAACTCCCTACAAAGGGAGGAATATGAAAAAATAAATTCCATCATCCATACGCATGATGGTCTTTCTCTCAAACCATATGGCTCAATAACCTTGTCCGCCCTAGTTGGACCTAAGGTTGTTGACAGGTTTTTTGATGTTATTCCTTAGTCAAACCTATTCAAGGTGAAGCTAGGTATACCTTGGCTAGCTTCCATGAATGGGATCAACTCCGTGATTCATAAATGTTTAAATTTTTCCCATGAAGGTGTTCTGGACATAGTGCATGACTTTGGATACTATCCCATGGTGTCCTATGAGGGATATTCATTGGATCACTTTTGGCCTACCCCAATTGGTTTGCTTCCTCGAAGAATGAACCTACTTTATAAGAATTACATAAAGTATAAAACTTGGGGCAAGGGATAGCCGAAATTGACGCTTCCTATAGCAGAGTAGCCAACTGCCACCTCTTCCTCAAAGGGAAAGGAGAAGCTTTCTCCTTATTGAGCTACCTCGTCCACTCCCCTTTCATTGGAGGAGTATTATATAAGTAGCCATGGCCTTTACCCGTTGAGTCTAATGGTGCCTACTTGGCGAAGACCCAATATCAAGATCTCAAATCTCCCTACTGAGCCTCCCAGGCCTTGTTATTATTTGTATGGTAGGAAAGAAGTCTCTCAAATATAATTTTACTTATGGCCTCTTACTATTTTCACTCCTAAAGAAGTGAACGGGAAAAGGCCTACCATTGAGGCATTAGAGCTGACTCCTCCTACTGTCTTTGAACCTGTCCTCCCGACTCCCATTCAGGAGTTTGTACCTCCATTATAAATAGTTGTGGAGGACACTCACATGGCTGACTAGAAGCCTTTCAAATGTTCCTTTGCAACCTCTAACCTATAGTTCAAAGATTCATAGAAATTTCCTTGTGTGTGAGCACAAGTGCCGATGAAAATATCTCTTGGTTGACCATGCCACCTTAAAGAGGAAGGAAGAGGAGATGACCATCCCTATATCAGGACCTCTTTCCACATCCTCCTCTCTCCTCCCCATTGTTTTTGTTCAAACCAGATCCATTTCAATTTCAACTTATGTTGCGAGTGAAAATGTGCTTAACCCTAGAAAGGTGCAGGTGTTCATCCCTTCCTCGATGGAGTTGCCTTTGCTGACATCCATTCCAGATGTCCTGCCTTTCTCGAATCCCATTGATATGACTAACACCTCTTTCATATCTATTGCGGTTCTTTCCTCCTCTTCCTCTGCCCTTCTTGCCTCATTTCTCAAAAGTTCACCTCCCCAATGAAGAAGAAGGTAGAGAGTGGTCCTTTCAAAAATGGAGGGCATAACAAGACTCACCTTATATGAAGAGTGGCCCTACACTTACTTGTTCAGTCCTAGTGATGAAACCAATCTTGGCCTCTCTTGAGTTCATCACCGCTCCCAAATTGCTTGGTGAGCTTAGTGGTGAACCATAGGCACAATCTTCTCTGTCTTTCAAGGTAAAACATGGCACTCCTATTAAGTGCATGTTTAACTTGGTGGATGAAGTTATGACGTTGTCAATAATTTTCGTAAATTCATTTACCTTAGACCCACAAGAGTTGAATGATGGAGACCTTGCAAGTCCTTCTTCCTTAGCCCTTGTTGCGGGAGGGTCTAAAGCTCCTCCCCTTAACATTACACCACTGCAAGATCATCCTCCTTCCCCCTATGATGTTCTAGCATGGGAAGCTGATGACCTCTTGGTTGATCAGTGTTAAAGGGAGGCCTCTTCTTTATCTTTAGATTATATGTGTATGTGTTGTGATGTGTTCCCTTGTAATCATGTAATGCGTGATTAGATGACCCTCATCACCCCTATTGGTGCTTGGATACAGGTGTGGTGTTTTTGTTGTAAACAATTTTATATTTGTATCATCATTCTTCCATGTTTTTGATTGATTTATTGGTAAATTAGGGATGATGCAAAGCATTGGGGGAATTTAGGCTTCCTTTCCATGTTAACCAAATTTTATTTTTTTACTTTGTCTTCTCACGCATTCTTCACACAACCTGATATAGTAGGGGGTTGATGATAATTCATTTATATACTATTAAATACTTATATATATCTATGAGTAGTTCTGACCCCAAAATATCAGGCTACCCTTGCACCCTTTGTCCATGCTCTCTTTTTTTTTTTTTCCCTTTACCTCTCTCTCTTCTTTTCTTCAGTTGTCCCTCTCATGTGTGACGTAGCCACCCCTACCTCACTTCAATCTTTAGAAAATGCATTTGTTATCAACAAATATTTTCTTAATAATTTTCACACATCTCTTTGTAAGAATTGCATTCTCAACTCGAAACCCTAATGGAACATGTTTCCTTCATCATGGATTCATAAAGAAAGAACTTGAGAACCTTCCTCCAAAGCAGGAACAACTTTGATCTTCCCCTCGAGTGGGGACAAATAATTCCTTTTAATTTTCTTAATGAAGTGAACATCTTTCATAAGGATTCCTTGATGATGAATTGATTCGAAAAAGAAGGCACCAAATTTTCAATGACGCGCCCCTTGAGTGGGTGGTCCCCTTTCTTACGCTGGGTTCCTAAGGGACAACCTTTGGAATTTTTATCTCATATCTTTGTGTCTAGCTTGGGGATAGCCCGACAAGACCTATTTCATATCTTTGCTCTAGCTTGGGGGCAGCCCGACTAGACCTATTTCATGTCTTTGCATCTAGCTTGGGGGAAACCCAACTAGACCTATTTCATATCTTTATGTCTAGCTTGGTGATAATCTGACTAGGGCTCACTTTTCAAAGAGTGCATCCCTTCAAAGGACCTCTCTTCCTTTTGAAGGGTTCCAGAGGGACCCCTTTGAAATTTCTCAAACTTGTCAATGGTCTGTGTGACTGTTCACTTGCTTGCTTCTGTGGTCGCTTCCTGACATGTTTTGTTTTAAGATAAACATGTGACTTTATGAGTACACCCATGAAATGACTTTTTGACTCTACGAAGTGTAATTTTATCGATTTACTTCATGTGAGAGTTCTTGGAGGATACCTTCCTTGTAGGTCCACGGGTCTCTAAGGCACATTTCATGGTTTCTTTCATGTGGGAGTTCTTGGAGGATATGTTCCTTGCAGGTTTGTAGTTCTGTAAGGTGCTCTTCTCGGTTTCCTTCATGTGAGAGTTCTTGGAGGATACCTTCCTTGCAGGTCCATAGGCCTATAAGGTTCTTTCTTTCTTCAACTTCATAGTTCTGCAAGGCTATGAAGTCCTCTACTTGTCCTACACTGTTGGGTTCACTAGATTGCTATATGCTTCCTCAATGATTTAGTTATACATCTCTAACTATCCTACTTCTTCAATCTACTTTACTGAAGCACTCATTAGTATTTTTGCTGATTAAAGTCGGAAAAAATGTATAGGAGAATATTTCACCCCTTACACAAATTCCCCTTTTACACATCCTCACCTTAGCAAACCAAATCCAAAGGAAAAATTCTACATTTAAGCCTATTGCCTTTGTTCCACTTGACGTTTTTTTTGTGTGTCAATAGATTTATAACTAATGGGGACACCCATGTAGCATGTAGAAATATGTGTGGTGCACTTATGTCCCTGACAGATTCACATGGTTGTAGCCTTTAGAGGCACTACACTTCTCACTGGAAGTTGACTTGTAACGCCCTCTTCGGCTGACTAACCTGAATATGGTTGTTTTCTTCACTCTTTCCTTCAAATTCACTATGGATTCATTCATTTGATCCTTCTAAAATATCTCCAAGAATTCAATCTATTTTCTAGCATTCACCTCTTGCATTCTCAAGCACTTTTAGCTACACTCTTGCACTCCATAGCAACAACTACATCACCCCATCAACTTAGTAGAGAAAGTGTAGAACAACTCCATTGTAGTAGAGCCTTGAGTCCTTTCATTTTCTCCCCCATTTTCCTTGAGTGCTCTTGGTGGAGGTAGTAATATTTCTAATCCTCTCCCCTATTATTTGGTTGAGTAAGAACATTTATTGTTTTGTAGTGTTTTAGTGTTCTTTGCTTCATTCCCATATTTACCATATTATTTCTCTATTGTTGCAAACATGGATGTTCGTGGAGGTGGAAACACTAAAATAGGGGTCTAACTAAGGTATACCCCTATAAAAAACCCCAAAAATTTCCTCTCTATTGTGTGTAGGTGGACATGCTTCCTGGAGCTAGTTAGCTAACAAGATTTTTGTAAGATCATTCTTGTCACCTTAACATTAATCTACTTGCTTTATCATATTTATTTATACATTTCTTACTTCATAGTGCTAATTTTTTCCCCTAAAAACCATTAGCTAGGTCGTTAGTCTATTTTCCAGTGTTCAACCTTGTCTTTTTGGTCATTTGGTCGTATAGACGCCAACACATTGTGTTGTTGTCCAAAAACCACTCTTTTATCCTCGGGCAAAGAGTTGTTTGAGAGGTAGTGTTGAACCTCCAAAATGACTTGCCTAGCCCCATTTCGAGTTTCAGGTCTGCATAGTGATCATAGGACCTTATAGTCCTCATCATTCTCATCTCGCATATCTTGACACTCCCTTTAGTTTAGGCAAGTCAAGGAAGCCTTCGTCTCCCAACCCTTTGTGACCTGGGGCCTTGACATGGTCAGTCCCCCTCTCTTACACCTACTAACTCTGTAAAATCTGGAATTTTTGATTAATCAAAGGATTACGCTTGTTTCACATGGATTTCAATATAGTATCATGGTGATGGTATGAATGTTTACTAAAATCTAAATAGGCCAATCATTTAAATCTTATGACTCATTCTGGAATTAGGTAAGGTTTTGTCTCAAATTTTTGCATGCTTGATGGCATTTTTATTTGATAAAACTTGAAAATATTATGTGTTACTATGTCCCTTTGGAATATTGTATTAATATTAATAATAAATGTGTGAATTCCTATTTATTTTAATAGTTGTGACCAAATTCATAGTATGAGCTAAATATGTTAAATCCAAATGAATTTAAACCATATTTAATCCCCTAAGCAATGATCCCAATGAGATATTTGAAATTGCAAAGACTAAGAACCCATTAAAATAATCATGAAAAATAAAAAACATAAAGGAAACCTATTCTAAGACCTCAAATATTATCCCATAGGGGAAGTGGTGTTGCATTGATGTGGATGGTGACCTTTTCCCAATCCCTTGGATAATATGATTTGTTCCAATCAGTTTTATTGATGAAAACTGATGAAACTGATGAAATATGAATGAAACAAGGTATAAAAATAGTTTAGCATGATGAAGATGAGTACTAAATGCTAAATTTCTTGATGGAGATTGATGCAATATATGCTAAATGGAAACAAAGTTCAAACATGCAAGCCATGGATGTAAACTTATGCTAAAATGGATGCAAACTAAGCTAAAACCGAAGCCATTAATGGATGCTTATGATAATATGGATGAAGATTAATCTAAAATACTAATAAATGCTAAATATGGATGGAAGTGAGTATGAAATTCAGAAACATATCTTTTCTAGCAAAAGATGGATCTATTTCTCTCCAAATAGTGAAGTATCTATAGGAGAGCAAATGAAGAATCAATGGATGAGATCGATGTGATCAATCAATGGTCATAAATGAATCAAGGCTAAAACATGGATAAAGGATTCTCATAAATGGATGAGAATAAAAGATCACATGGATCAAAGTAAGCATCATTGGATGAGAATGATTCAAATAAACACACTTTGTAACAACTTTCAAATTTTGTTACAATTGTTTTTTGAAAGAATATTCCATTTTTGTAGCCAAATAGAACAATATTCCTTTGGAATATTCTCTATGCAAGTGGATGCATGAGGAAAATTAGAAATTATTAATTACAACTATGTTTTAATTTTGCAAGATGGGGAATATGAGGATGCTCATTAAATAATTATTTTATTTAATGAAAAGAGGATGCAAATGACATTTAATTAAATAATTTAGGATTATTTTATTAAATGAGAGGAATTAGGAAGTTTTAATTAAATAATTTGATTTATTCAATTAAATATTATGAGAGGTGAGGGTGAAAGGAGCGGCATTAACCTAATTAAATCAATTATATTAATAGATGAAAATTATGCATTTAATTAAAGAACTAGTCTTATTTAATCAAATAGGCAAAAAGATGATGAAATTTAGGGTGAAATGATGTCAGTGATCAAATTCAAGTGTGTAATACCATTCAAGACATTTTTAAGTGTCTACAATAGTAGTTTTAAATATTTTGTTTAAATGCCTAGAGTTGATTGGTGAAGTAGATTGTACCATTGTCTGTTAGATATATAATTTATTTCAAAGTCTCTTGTTACCCTATCTTCTTTTGACTTTTATTTTTAAAAACTAGTTACAAATATCTAAAAGAGAATTGAAATTAATATAAATATGTTGTAGATCTGAAATAGAATCTATCTTCTAAATTATTGGAACTATCATTTTTTGATTGCATGTAATTTCCAGTAAGCTTAAAAGGAAAGCCCCTTATAAAACATGTAACAAACATCGTGTTGTCTCAGATGACTAAGAACCGGTTATACACAAACCTTGGAGTAGTTTTATACTTTTCAAGACAAGCCATAAACCCTTATTTCTTAGCATGTTGTAAGTGATTTAAACCACCATCACTAGGTATCGTGTAGGTGGTTCACCATGAAGTACCTTGTTCTCAATTACCTATGTATGAATTAATATTTTGGATTCTAAGATTGATTTTTTTGATGTGAAGAACTCATGATTACTTAAAAGAAATATTTTAATGGTGAAATATAATGTTATTATGATGCATATTTGTGAAGGACAACCTATATTTTCATAACTTATCTACATTATGGTAAAATAATAATCATAGATGTTTAGGATAGTTTTAATATTATGCGAATCAATTTGATTGGAGTTTTAAGGTGAATATGAAATTATATATGTATTTTATTTTTGTGAATAAACATGGATGAGTATTATGTAAATTCAAGCCACAATAAACTTTTGATATCTTATTAAATTAAAAAAAATAGGGATGTGATGTTGGGAGGATTTCAATAAAATGAGAACCTAGAGCAATTGACAATAAAATTGGTTTAAGTAATGTTTTTTGTGATTATATAGAAATAATTAAATGAAATTGTGTGCATCAAGTGGGATGGTTATAAACCTTGAGAATTATGTTTAATTTTTTAGAAAGGGATAAATGATTTTATTTTGATGATTGCATTTAATTAGTTTTGGGAATCAAATTATAAGCTATCATGTGAATGTTTGTGTGTGTTTCCAATTCATTTTCATTGGCTAAAATTAAAATCAAATGAAAAAAAAATACTCAAGTGTTTTAGAGAAGGATTTATAAGTGAGGCAAGAAAGATCAACTGAAGAGAAAGTTAGATACCCTAGATAAAATCAAAATGTTCAAATACATTACTTATGGTAGCAAGGAGATCAAATCTTAAAGACGAGAACACACTTAAAACAAGTCATTAGGTGATTGAAGGGAGACTTTAAGCTATCTCCAAACCTATATTTCAACAATTTCTTCTATTTGCATCAAACTCCAATCATTTTGGTAACTAGATTAATTCAAAAGTTTCCCTTGTAATTTTGTTAAAATTGGATCTATTTTGGTAAAGTTTTACTATACTTGTAAATTCTTCTCCTTAATTTTATAATAATAATTCATATTTTTATAGTGTTTAATATAGTAATAAATTAAAGTATAGGTTGAGTCATTTAGATTTGATTCTCAAGACTTATTTGTCGCTAAGTATCAAGTTCACATCTCCAAAATTAGAGACTGACATATGTAACTAGAAAATCAAAATTATCAAGGAAAATACCTAGTCTAGGGCACTAACATCCTAGTCTAGGCATTTTTCACATATTTAGGTTTCACTCATATGTTTAGGGTCTTCTTAATAAAGAATCATTCAAAAAATGAGAACTTTCTAGGGATAAAATGGTAATGTACGATTGAGAATAAACTTTTTAGGGTAGCATTGACACATTCTCCTAGGTTGAAAGGAAAGGTAAAGGCTAAGGATTTTTATAAAGTGCACTAATGGAGTGGACACTCTAAAGTGAGCTCCAAATAAAGCATGAAATTTTAAATTCAACTTTAAGGAGTATAATTTTTTCTGCTATATTTGGCCTCCACAATAGTGGCCATATGCAACTATATATGTATGCAAGCTAAATTGTTAAAAAGTAAATCACATCAATAAAAGGATAAACAAGATGACTATGTAGAGGACATCGAATACTTGTCAAGCAAAAAAATGAAGCCTCTAGAAAAGAAAACTTTAAACCATAGTATTAGGATGTGCATCCTATACAACCATTTTGTTATAAAATAAAAATAGTCCTACACATAGAATAAGATTATTAGTCCAAAAATTCTAAGTAGATTCAAATTTTAGGGCAGATGTATGCCCCCTTTTCTACTTGCTTTATGAATGTAGAAACAAGGTGGAAATATACCCTCACCAAATTGATTAGGTTTTTGATGAAAAATCCATTGGTAGGGTCATGTAAACATAACAAGGAAAAAGTTCCATATAACTTTAACAAGGGAGGAACTAGGATTTCAATGCAATAGATGGAACCAAAATTAAAGTTCACAATCCTAAGATACAATGATTTGAAGAGAATATGATATGAATCATATATTGTCAATTTTGACTATAAGTAATAAATTTTTCACCTTTCTCTATTTATTTTAAATTCTTTAGAACTTGAGAGAATTGTTGAGCTAAGATAAGAATCCCTAGGAGCAAGAATGCCACAATGATAAACGTATCGAAAACCAATAATTGAGGCCTTGAGAGAGCACCTTGTGCAAGGTTTTTCAACAAAAGAGGTAGGTTCTGTTCAAATCAATTTCCACGTAGTTATGATCTTAACTTGTACTTCTTTTAATGATTTCAATAAAAATGGGGTGCAACCAATTTTCGTGTCTTATAACCATGGGGGCACCCCTAACTAGCAACATCACCCTAATCCAACATGGTTGCCATAGTCCAACTATGACGCCCCTAACTAGGTACAATATCTTAGGATTTTATAATTATTAATTTCCTTTAATTTTTCATTTAATGCATGAAAAAATGAGAGATTACTTTGCTCACTAACATGTACCACAATACATGTAGGAGTACCCAAGGGCCACATGACTTCCCATAATAGTGCAGAGTCACTTGCGAGATGTTCATTTACTTAGGATCTACATCATGCCCACCATGGGTTACCATGATACAATGTTGATGCCACTCATGGAGCAATGGGAGAACAACTCTATGAGTTCCATGTTTTGAAAAGAGAGATGATAGTGAAACTTGAGGATGTGTGTCATATTTTGTAGTCACCCATCTAGAGTAGGACTGTGAGCCATGAGGAGTGGAGGATAGTATGTGATATCTTAGTTGGCTTGTAATATTGTATTGGCTAACATATGCCAAAGGATAGCAAGGATAGAATATAAATATGATGGATTCTTTATGGACATCCCCATCATTCATCGTATCATTATTGTGAGAAAAACGCTGATGATTTAACTAGATGGATAAAGGGCACACCTTCATGGGGGTCTTGTACATAGTTTATGGGAAATGGAGGATCGACATACGACGTTTTCTTGGGAGGAAGCATGCTAGCATACCTCTACTATGATCTTGGATAGTATGTAGACTATGAGACATAGAGCCTAATGACATGCACCCTTCTCAAAGTTTGGGTAGTCAAGCACATAACTTGTCTGTTGTCAATGAGATGTTCAATAGAGGTAGTATGGAAATATCTTTGAGCCTACTCTTACCCTTTGAAGAGACCATTTAAACATAAGAGATTTGTATATTTGTGCATTACATTTGATTTATTGGATGTTGCGGACATGATCTAAAGCCCTTATAGGAAAATTTAGGCATGGAAAAGGAATATATCTAAGGGTAAATAGGTAAATTTGCATCATTAGGGTCCTCAAGGGACATGCAACAATAGGGTTACAAGTAGAATAGTGTATAATTAAACTAAAAATATATCATAAACTATATGAACTATATTCTGATGAGGTACATTGTTACCACATACAAGATAACCCACAAATTTGTTATAGGAAGTGGATAGGTTCCTATATAGAAGCACTACACACTCAATTACAATAGCCACATGATAAAAGAGAGGTAGTCAAATCACAAAAGAAATAACTATAGGGAAGTGGCCAACTTAAGACCTTCCCATGATATTGGATCTCCTTGTGGTGCAAAGAATATAACTTAAAAATTCTAGATCCCAAGTATGATTCTAAAATTAAATAAGATCGTTACTCAAATAATTCTCAAATATAGGTGCTGCAAAATGTTAAGAACCAATAAGACTCCATATTTTTATAGCTTAAATAGATCTACATATATATCCTATCTACAAATTGACTCATTCTCATTATTTGAGGATAATACATAGCTTTAAGGGGGATGATGTTGGTAGATACATAGCTTAGCATTCAAATTCTACCCCATCTATAAAACATTATGGACCATAAGGATTACTAGGATAAATAGGAGAACATATGTTTTGGAAGGGGAACAACCTCATTGTAATTATATGTATAAGAGGCTATGATGATGTATAAATTACAATATAATAAGTAAGTTATAAAAATATATAAGAAGAGTGTAAGATATTATATTTGTTGTTATATCTAACAAGAAATATAATTATAAAGAAAATGTGTGATTATGATGCTTATGGGTATTTAAATTCTATATGATATATTTAGAAATCTCTATTCAGTTTTTGCAAGGTAGTATTCTGCAATATTTTTTTTATCATTGTCCTACTATACTTGTGAGGCTATAAATACAATACAAATATTCCTTGGCTAAAAAATATGGTATATGATCCCAATTTTCTTGCTAACATTTCCAATGTTCTTAAGAATTCTATCTATAATCAATAGGTATGAATTCATTCTTTACTTTCATCACCATCCTATCCCATTTTTCTATCTTTTCTTTGCCTCTTCTATTTCTTTTTAATTTAGAATCTATAATTTCTTCACACTCAAAATATTCTTCTAGACCATTTATCCAATCAATTATTTCTTCAAGATTTTTAATTTCTAAAATAATTCACAATATTAACTCTAAGTCTCATTGGCCTTTGTCCCAAAATGTTAAATGTTTTTTAAACCTATATGTTTACGTTGTGTTCAGATGACAAATATATAGGGAAAGCATAAAATATTGTAGTAGTAAATTACAATTGAATGTAGTATATAATAATGTAATATACAAGATGATTTAGATTACTTTAACTTTGAAATTTAGCTCCAAAATTACTAGCTATAAAGTTCTCCCTCCCAAGGTCTTGCTTTAAACTATTTTTTATGAGTATTTAGCTCTAGAAATATTAACCTCAAAGTTTCTAACTATAAAGTTCCACCTATCAAATTATAGCTCTAAAGTATATTAACTTTTTTCTTTATTGTTTTATATAATGCTCAAATATTTAAAAATTCCTCACTATTTCATAATATTACTCAAATATATGATATGTCAATTTTCAGCATTAATGATGACATAACACATACTTAATGTGGCCCACTTTTATTAAAAAATATACTGTACATAACATTAAAAATATAAATTAAAAAATTATAATAATTTATTATTTTATAATTAATTCTTAAATTGACATGTCAATTTTTAACATTAATGATGACATAACATTTACTTGATGTGCCTCGCCCTTTTTAATGGTATACATGAAAAGCATTAAAGATAAAAAGTTTTTGGAAAAAGTAATTTTATTAATTTTCAAATAAGATGTGATATAAAGTGGCGTGGGGTTGCCACCTAAATCCTTTTTTAATAAAACGTTATAAATACTCGTGGGATGGGGTCACTCTTTCCTTTTTATAGATATGGAAATTTCGACTATAAAAAGGAGACACGCCACCTATGCTTTTATTTCTTTTTTTTTATAAACAAAGGGAGCGTTTAAAATACGGAGCTTTTTTTTGCGTGTACAATTTGGTTTTGTCTGGACGCTTGAGGAGGCACTCTTGCATTCTATATATTTAACGTCATTTCCTTAAGAGAATGTATGAAGACTATGCTATGGTGAGAAATATATATTATAACAAGTGGTAAAGTAATAATTGGTGAAGTTATTAATGTGTATTATTTTATTCTTTACGATAAGCTTTTGTCATACATAAATTGCTTTTTAAACTAGATCCAAACGGTTGTCTATCAGATTGGGAGTATTCTATAATATTTAGATTACATTTGATTTGGATTTTCTAATCTCAATAAATTTTAAAAGAATATTGTTTTATATATATTTGTAGGTCGTTATATATAGTCAATAGAGGAAGATATTTGTTAGTGCATTATTTTATTTTACATTTTATTTATTGCAAATTTGTGTAGTTGTACATTGTAGATAAGGATTATTAATAGTTATATGTTTGAGATTTTTTTTGTATGATTATGGATAGATGATAATTGATTTTTTCTAAGTGTGGATATGGTTGTGGCTTACATATTGAGGCTAAAATATGTAGATATGACACTTGGAAAATGATCTAATATTTATAATAGGATGGATTTTTTAGATCCTATGTCTATCACATTGGATTTGAGGCTACTTTTCTTAGAGTTGATCTCTTAAAATATTTGTAATACTTTAATAGGCAACAAAAAGGTGAAAATTTGATTGAAAGAGGTGAATATTGACTTTCCTATGTTACAACTATGACACAAAAGGTTATATATGTAGGTTTTTTATATCAAAAAAAGGAATGTGGGTGGTTAAAGCCTATGCCTTTCTATGATTCCTTGTTTCATCTAACCTAAAATATTACAAGGCAACAATTCTTATCAGTCTTTCTCTTGTTTTAATAGTAACATATGTTGTAATGTTAAATAAAAGATATTGAATGTAGAGATCCATGTATGGTTGAACATCTTCACGTATTTCTAGGTTTACTTAGGAAGTAATCATGCTATAAGTATTTTTAAAGCTACATTTGATGATTTGTTGCTATGTAAATTAGTTGGCTTATATAGAGATTCTAAAACTATCTAAATTCTTTGGAATTTATGTTTTCTTCATTTCATATAGTACCTTGTTGAATGGTGGATATTTGTGGTATGTTAAGCTATATATACCTTTAATTAGTAAAATATTATAATTGTTTGTAATAAATCAATGTGTATGCTTGTCAAATATGAATATAATTAATTTTTTTCAAGTTGTAAAATGTTCCTATTGTTTATAGGGGGAATATAGGGTTTGCATCAAAATGAATTGATCAAGATGATGAACCACTAATTATCACCCTAAAACATGGAATTATGTGTATGATATGATGTAAATAATACTCAGAAATCAATCTTAACTATTATAGGCAAAATATAGGAAGTTTTGAGAGGCTCAAATTGTGTGTACCTAGTTGCAAGAAGGTTGTTTTTAGGTCACAAAGGACTCATTTTCCTTTACTTGTGAATTGGTCCTAGTTAGGGTTTCTGAAAACTAATATCTAGGTTATGTTCTTCAAGATGTGTACTCTCAGCTCCTCGATGATCAACTCCCAAAAACCTAAAATAAATTATGTAGCTTCGTTTTCATGTTCTTGCAATTATGTAGGTGACAACTTTGACAATTTTACTTCAAAATTGTTCTCCACTTGATCTTCAACCTATAAATTTGCAAATACACATTCAAGAGGAGAAAAACTTGTGGATTTTTAAAGGATAGGGGTTCTACCTCGGTCAAACCCCTTTGAGGTAATTAAACCTTGTCATGAAATATTTTAATAGAAGCATGAAACATGAAATATGAAATGTTGATACCTTGGAAGTTGTCTTGGAATGTAAATCTACAAACTAACATGAAGTGACCATGTAGAATGTAGAACTTTATCTCAAATTACATGTGAATTAATGCTTGTTGATAGATCTCCAATGCTACACCAACAAACTAAGCTCAACAACAGTTATGATTCCCTATGCCTTTGACATGATGATATGATCTTCAATTCTTGCAATAATACTTCAATAATGCTCTTGTGAAATTTTAGGACACTCTCTTGAAAATATTAGATTGCTTAGATGAAACTATGTGAATTAACCTTTATATTTATACTAAATCTAAGAATTAACCTCGAAACTCAAATAATCCAAGTTGAAATCAAATCTATAATTGAAAAACATTAAAATCTTGCCACAAATAATTTAAAAAAGGGGTGTCCTATATGAGGAGGACCCATTTTCCACTAAAGGTGAATGGGTCCTAGTAGAACTTTCACCATGCTTCGAGGGGATGAAATAACATCAAAAACCCATTTCAAAAATGCCAAGAAATGGTTGACCTATGTTATGAGGACTCATTCACCATTAAAGGTGAATGGGTCTTGGCACATATTTCTAGGACTCCAATTTTGCCAAGTTAAATGTCATGTAATATCATTAAAGGGTGTTAGGATAGATCCTTGAAAAATTTAATTGAGAGGGCTTGAATTTGAATTAGAGGGTCAATTAAGTTCTGATTAATCATAATTAATTAATGAAACCATAGATGAGTGTGAAAATGTAATACAACACTTTACAACACCCTAAATAAGGCACAATTTAAATACATTTTATAAAAAGGGACCTAGATTCAATGTGAATGTGTACAACACATTAAACACTAAATCAAGATATTATTAGGTTAATTTATTGTTAATTATTTCCAAATGTAGGAAAATGGGATATTTTTTCTATTAATACACCTAGATGTGGATATGAATGTTTTAATTTATTGCTCCCAAGATTAAAGCACTAACATATAACACTTGACCCTTCCATCATCAATATCAAAATTAAATGATAATTTCAATAGTATAGTTTAGTATTTTTTGTCCTTCCTTGCATAATTTGTGATGTAGAAAAAAATCCCACACCTAATAAATAAAATACTAAGATCAATCTTTCTTTGTATCAACATAAGAATCTAAGCAAAAAAGGTAATGAGATTGGATAACAACCTATAAGGAGAGCCAATCTATCATGGAATTGATTCTATTGTTGTCTTTAAAATTGACTAGATTTGTTATTTACTAATTGATATATTAAACTATGTAACCTAATATGAAAATATAATATTTTCATACAAAAGAAACTAAGAAATAGTAAAATGGACATAGATTTAAGATGGGAAGATTTTTGTGCACCTTTACTAAAAATTTGGGGTTGAATCTATTGAACATATGTTGTCATTGATGTCAAAGGATATCACTAATGACAAAGGAGTGATGCTTGTAGATTGGTCAGAGTTAAATGCAATTGTTACTATCATGTCTAGTATTCTGAAGTATTAAATATAAGAACATTTGATAATAGCATGATAATGTGATATATTATATGGATAAAGCTACCTAAAGTAGTGTGGAAGTGTTTGCATAATTATTTTGTGGATTTCTACTCGTGAACTATATTATATTTAAATAGTGTTTAATTCTACATTCTCCTACAACTGAATGTTATACCTTATGGCTTGGAGCTAAAGTAAAGTTACTCATTATGTATTAGATTCTAGATTTTTAGAGGTGGAGCTTTAGCAAACACAATTTTAGATGTTACAATAAAGTATTGTCTATATTGAATGGCTAATTGTGAATAATTTTTGAGTTCTTACACCAAAGAAGAGAAGCATGCACCAGATAGATGAAGATTTTGATGATAAAATAGACAATATTAAGATCTTTTAAGGAATCACATAACATCATCTATTATTCATGACAACAAAATTTATTTAGGACTGAACCACTACATGTTTCACATCAATTTGAATTTAGATCCACCCTTAGCTAACCTAGCTAATTACGGATGGTGTTCAGAGGTTCTTCGTTGACATAAAATATTATTATGATATTGGGAGGTATATATTTATTACTAGGATTCATTAAATGATAAGAGTGTGTGTGAATGTGCAAATGAGTGAGTGTGAGTATGTAAATATCATATTTGATTAATGTAATGGAAGTTGCATCCCAATCTTTGTGTGCCATTATGAAAAGATCATATATTGTGTAGGAGAGTGTATTAATGTAGAAAAAATCAAGTGCAAGTTGTGTGATTAGTAATAAAGATTTGTAAATTGTATCCCTTTAATTCAGGAGGATTGGTATCTTTTCTATCGAATTGGTGCTCAAATATGTATGTTGGGGATTGGTGTCTCCAATAAGTGTGTGCTTACAAACACAACTTGGGGATAGTGTCTCCAATAGGTTGGTGCATACTTCATGATTGTAATTTATTGGTGTAAACATTGTAGGAGGGTTCCAAAAGGAATAGTCTGAATCATGTGATAATGAGTCAACAAAACAAAAATAACACAAAAAATTGATATGTGAATATGAAACTTCATTGAATTGATAATCAATCATGCAACATATGCCTCAAGGGTGAATATCCAAGGCTCATAGGCTTGCCACAAGGGCTTTCAACAATACAACTATCCAAAGGTCTGATTACATGCCCCCAAAGGCTTCATGCGAAAATATAATGAATATATGTAATTATGAACAACTAAGTGATGATCTAAAATGAATTGGAATTCTTATAAAATTGACCCTGAATGTCTAAAATAGGTTTGTGTTGGCCACAAGGGTTATTAACTCGATGAAAGATCATATATGAATTTCGACCTCAAAATATGGAGAATTATCTCCAAGTGAAATGAATTAACATGTAAATCTCATAGATAGGTCTCAATTAACCCAAGGTGCTTGTATGATGTCCCATTAAGATCTGGATTATCTAGAATTGGTCTGCACTAATAAATCTGGATGAGGCCGGTCTGAAATGCTCTGATTGGAAAACATAATGAAATTATGAGAGTGATAAATATCAATAGAAAACTACAAACGATGTGAAATATGGATATGTGATAGATGTTGATGTGTAGATATTATATCCTACTCTATGAGAGTAGAAAAAATGGTGTGATAAAATATGGAAAGAACAACTAAAATCTCTATTAAATTTAATGCAAGAAAAGAACTGTTTTTGGTTGATGTAGGATTGCTTTACAACCAGGGATGCTCTTGCATCACTTATTCATTATTTTTGTGAGGCTATGTTTGGATAGTGGCTCCAAGTAGCTCTTCTCATTGCACAATTTTTCCCATTCTAGGTTTCCACATATATCTAGTGCTCTTTTCTTGAATATGTGCATTTGTTTTGCTTAATGGTTAAAAATACATTAACAATTGTTGCTTTGATGTTTTGAGGTTCATGTTTTGAGAAGTTATTAATGGTAATTAATGTTGAATTAAATTTTTTTGGCATACATTGATTCACCCACCTCGGTATATTGTTTTCCCTTTAGAATAAAGAGGTTAGAGGTATTGGGTACCCTTGATGGGGAAATAAAATTATTCTCTAACTTTTAGGTTAGAAATTTCTAGATCTGCACTTCATAATATCACTCTATAATTTTTGTCCTTGGATCTAGACCTACAAAATCTCAACAAAATGGGAAAAATGAGTGGATATATAGGTATTTTCCTAGGTCAAGCCCCCATTTTGTTATTTCTAACTTAGCAAATTTACAATTGATTGACTAATGAAATGTGTGTGCTCCTAAACTTAACTGTATCAAATGTGGTAATGAGCTAGAATATAAAAAAAATCCTACTCAAATGTGTTAGAGAAGGATTCCTAAATGACATGACCAAGATTAACCCAAGAGAAAGTCAAATACCCTTAGAAAAATATAAGTACATAAATACATTTCTTAAGGAAGAAAGTAGATCAAATTATGAAGATGAGAACACTCTGAAAATAAGTCATTAGGTGATGTAATGAAGCCAAAGCTATATCCAAAGCCTAGATTCCATCATGTCCTTCGATTGGCATCAAAATCTAATCATCGTGCTAACTTGAATAATTATAAAATTATCTTGATAAATATGTAAAAATGGATGTACTTTTGTAGAGATTTTATGTATTATTTTTTTATTACAATTTGGATGTCATTGTTGTCAAATTTCTATGGAGAATGTTACAGTCTATTTGTCTGGTTGTTTGAGTCTCTAAGAAATGGTTTATATTTCTTCATTGATGATGTCTTGCTCCTGTGATTTAGAGGATGGATTTTTTTAGTGTCAAGGCATGTGTGATCCAAGCTTCGAAACATTTGAGTTACCAAAAAGGTGCTTTTGAGAGTGAAAAATTAAAGAGTACGTTGATTCTATGAGGATGTTCTCAGATGTGTAAAGGCTGGCTTTGTATATCTCCGCGTTTGAAGATATAATTTCATAGATCATAATTTAAGCTCATTGAGATGGAAAGGTGTTATATCCAAAGTTACATGTCAATAATCCTTTCATAGAGAAAGTTAGAAGTGATAGTGTACTAGATTGTGTTTATCAAAGACTAGTTTCAATCTCTACATTGGCTTGCTCTAGCTTGTTGTTTCATGAAGTTGTGAAAGATTTGTATGAGAGTATTCCTAAATATCATGTGATGCATGTCGATGTTCTACAGATTGGTTTCAAGCTTTTCCAATATAGGTTGTGGTCAATAATTACTATTTTTCTGGTTTATGCCTTTGTTGAGGTTGAGTAAGGTATGTTGATGGTGTGTGACACAAGTTCAAGAATGTGAGGAGATTAAGGAATGTTTGAGGATGTTTTATGGGTAATTTCAGCTCATTTCTAAGAAACACAAATAATTTTTTTATCATTATTTCATACCACCAATGGATGTGAAGGTTGACTTGCTACATGTTACATATTTTATTGTTTATGGCCAACCTAATTTGTATTTGAAAAGTGTGCATATAATTTTTATAGAAGATAAAATATGTGGAGACTATTTTGGGACTAGGCTAAAAATGTGTTGGGATCTGCAAGGTGTTTTCCTCTTACTGGTGTTCCATATAGTCTTTTGGGTCTTTCCCTCTACACATTTCATGTTGTTTGTTTTATCCATGTCCAACACACACACGTAATATTTTTTTTGTAGGTAAAAATGTGAAATGTAATCAATGTAACTTATCATGTATAAATTGTAAGGCTTATTAATATAGGGTGTCATGTGATGATGATGATTGTCTAAGTGACTGAAAGAAAAATAGCAATTGTGGTAGATATTTTTTGGTTTCATTTTGATCATATCCCTTTGATAGAAGGCATGTGAAGAAGTGTGCTTAGTTATTTGTTGGAGGCAATGAGCTAAAGGATATAACTTATTAATTGTTGAAAGGAGTGAGCTAGTAGGAAATTGACAAGACATTTGGAGAGTCAACAAAGAAAAATTGAAATCATCAAAAGAGAGTGATCTTAATTGTTAGTTTTAGATAGTGAAAGGACTATCATTCTATAATCATTCCTAAGTGTGTGCTCAGATCAAGGAGTTGTAGCTTCCTTGTGTTATAGCCCTAAAAAAACCTATAAATGTTGTTCATTTAATGAGGCTAGATTAGGAGAGTATCTCCTAGTAGATTTTCTCATAGTGGTTTTTCCCCTACGGGGTTTTCCACATATATCTAGTGTTGTGTTGTGCATTTTCTTCAACTTTCATGATCTTGTTTATTTGATAAAATTTAAAGTATCTATTTAATCTAGAAGGTTTGAGATTTGATAGAATATTGATTCACCCCCATGCCCTCTTAGTATACTAAGGTGTTCAATAATCAATATTAGAGCCAAGTTCCTTAGAATAATTCTAAAAACTTGAGGAAGATTCAGAATGACACAAGAAGGGTCTCATAAGGTGGCTAGGTTTGATGGAACAAATTTTACTTTCTAATGATTCAAGATGGAAACATATTTGAGTTCTTTAGGGTTTGGTATTTGACAATTAGTCAAGGATGGTTATACTATTCCTACTACTCCTCCAAGTGATCAGGTAGATATTAAATCTTATGATAATAATGGAAAGATGATGCAGAGTGGCAGGGGAAAAAAACACCCAACTATGATGGCAAAGACCTTCTAGCACTTAGGTTTCAACAAACACCCAACACTATGGTGATTTAGAGCCCTTTTTGTCAAAATGCTAATACCCTTACCCGGTAGGAAAATCAATATAAAACCCAAATGGAGGACTTTAAATACATCAAACCTATAGATTTAGACATCCAAAATGGACCCCTACAAAGTTCCAAAACCTTTCCTCTTGACTGTTAAGGCATCACTCACAATGGCCCTTTCTACCACTACTCCAAGAGGCCTAATTCACGGACCTACACCTGGGTCTTGATTACCTAGGCTATACCCTTCACCCCAAAGACAAAAACTGAACTCTTAAAGTTTTTCCACACCTGTTACCATAATTCCTGAGTGCCCTTCAAATAGATTCTTTAAAATAAAGCAAAAACTCACTTTTTTGCTTGTAAAATGGGCTTGCCACATAGAGATGTCAAGCCAAAACATTGCACCATTCTCCTCCAAAGTACCTGCCATTATCCAAGACCTCTATGAAATAATAGTACACCCTCATACATTACATACCACCAATATTTGGGAATTCTACAATGTGGGAATGGAAGATGCATCCATATTTTGCTCAAAACCTTGATTTTAAGGGTTTTTAGAGCACCTAGGAGTAAAATTAAGCTATTTCCCTTATTAATTAATGAAATATCACCACTCCAACTCCAAAAGAAATATTATTATATTAAATTTCCAGCCATTACACTCTTCAAGCATAATTTTTTTTTTACAGACCTTACCAAGTATGGGATCAATCAATTCTAAAGGAAAAATATGGGGTTTGAGACCACCCGGTAGTAAAATGGGGATATATCACTCAATTATTAATGAAATTACACCATTCCAATGCCAAAATAAATTTTATTAAATTATCTATTGAACCATTATATTCTTGGAGTTTGGAACATCACGTACAGGCTGTACAACGTATGGGATCAACAATTTCTTTATGAAAAACTCAAAAAACAACTTCTTCTTTGAAACTCCTTCCAAACTTGTTCAACCACCTTGCCTCCACCAAGAGAGGAATATTTTAATCCTAATAACTCCCTCCAATGTCCTCCAACTTCCATTTGAATCAATTGGCTGTTCGAAACATAATTAGACTTCATTTTTTACTCTTTAATGCCTAATTAAGGCAATTTAACCAACTTTCCTAGATTCGCCTGCAAGGAGGCCTCCAAACTATATGAAAGGCATTCAAGACCACTAAATTAAGCAAGGTGACTCCCGTCAAGTGTCAAGATACACCAAATCATCCTTATTTCTTAATTTTCCAATGTGAACTAGACTTACAAAAGGAGGATGGAGTCCTTGTTTATACAAAGAGTTGGTCACCAAGACCAAAACTCCACCACAAACCTAGGAGACCTTTATAAAAAGAATTTAAATGGTACTTAGGACCTTATTCTAACACAAAAACAATAAAAAAAACACAACCAAACATTCTAGGTCCATTAGACCCATCGGTGCTCCTGCATCATACTCCCAAGCAAGAAAAAGATCTCAAGTCCTCTTTGAGATCAAGTCTTCTACAATAGTTCCATGCTATTTAATATCAGTTTCAGACATCCAAGTGGAATCCTCTTCAGGTAGACCTTGCCACTTAACCAAGTACTCCTTGTAGACCTTCCTTCTAGTCCTCTTTGTCTCCTTGGTGTCTAGGATGCATTCAAGAATCACAGGTTGGATTGGGGGTAATTCCTTAACCCAATCTTCATCTTCCATTGGTGTGTGACTTGCCACATCCCCTACATTCATAGAAGCTTTGAAATGATACAAATCAAAAACATTAAAGATAGGAGAGATTGCCACCCCAGGAGGTAGCTCTATTTCATAAGCATTATTTCACCAAACTTGTGGACCACCTTGCAAAGTCCTATCTTCTTCATCATGAGTTTAGTATAATTTCCCTTTGGAATTCTCTCCTTCTTCAAGTGAGCCATCACCAAATATCCAACCTTGTATTGAAAATCCCTCTTCTTCAAATATTCTCTTTCTTTGTACTTCTCAACATTCTTTGTAGAGTTTCCTTCACTTGTTGATGGATATCCCTGATTGTAACAACAAAGTATTCTCCTTGAGCACTTATCCTATCAACTCCTTGTAGATCTCTCAATTCATAGACCCCTCTAGGGTGAATTCCATAGAATACTTAAAAAGGGCTCCTACCAATGCTCTTATTCATGGAGTCATTGCATGCAAATTCAGCCTGAGGTAAAATTAGATCCCAAGCTTGTCCATGTTCTTTCATACAAGACATCTCAAGAAATTTCCTAATGATCTATTCACCAGTTCAGATTTTCCATCCGTTTGTGGATGGTATGCATAAGTAAAGGAAAAATTTGTGCCAATTTTATTCTACAAGGTCCTCCAAAAGTGACCTATGAACTTAGAATCCCCATCATAAACAATGCTTAGAGGCAATCCATGTATTCTAACAACCTCCTTAAATAAGAGACATTCTATACTAGATGCATCAATGGTGCATTTACAAGGAAGAAAATGAGCCATTTTAATAAACCTATCAACCACCACAAAAACACTATCAAAACCTATTTGGGTTGTAGGAAGCATTAAGAAAAAATCCATACTTACACTCTCCCAAGGCCTATTGGGAATGGGGAGTGGCTGATAGAGCCCCGCATTTGATGAAGTTCCCTTTGCTCTTTGACAGATTGTGTAAGTGTGAATAAGTAAACAAAGGAAAATACTTCCTAATGAAACATTGTATCAAAGATTAAGCAAATAATCTACTGAAAGCGTCTCATTGTCTCGTATCTTTAAATATTTACTAAGCTATTCTGCTCTCAGATTTAAATAAAATACTATAACTAATAAAATGAAAATCTAAAGAATGGAATGATGTTGATGCAATGATGTGAAGCTATATGATAATGCTAAATGATAAAAGAAACTACTATTAACATGAATTGACATGAAAATTGATGGATGAAGCTACAAGAGGAAGCCATGATTATGATTCTCAAATGTTGGAGGCTTGAATTGCTTGAGGCTTGATGCTTGAATTCTCGTAGAGTAAGATTGCATAAACTTGATAATCTGGGATACTTTCTTTGTTGAATGAAGTTGTATTTATAGATTTCTCGGCAGCATCTTTGCATAGGGATAGCAAAGAGAGGCTTGGATTCAATCTGGAGGATTCAATGGTGAGAGATGGAGGAGATGGAGAATATTGTGGGGATTGTCTCTACCCATGAAAACACTAGGCAAGAAGGTAGGAAGGATTGATGGAGGAGGATTGAGAGATGAAATTCCAATTTGTCTCCAATTTGTCTCCAAAACATCCCATGAAGTTTGAATCAATTAATTTGAAAATTTTTTGACATAAATTAGACATAGGATATCTAATTTGATTTTGAGGAATTATAGAGGAATATTCCTTATGCCTTTATTTAAATATTTTTGATTTATTTAAATTAGCAAAAGAGGGATAAATAATTTAATAGAACAAACTATGGAATTTGTTTATTAAATCAAAATAGAAGAATATGGTAATTAATCAATAAAGTGCTTAATCTTTATTTAATTAATTTAAGATTTGATGTGATAGAATAAAATAGGGAAATGATAATTAAATCAAACAAAGTATTTATTTTTGTTTATTTAATTAAGATAAGATAATAGAAGAATTAGAGGAATTTAAATGTGAATGTGAACGTGAACTATAAATACTTCTTTTTATTCAATAGTAGAGGAATTTAGGATAATTAATCAAATAATTTGTATTTAATTAATTGGATTCTCCAGATCAATTTTAGGTGTATACATTTTGCCCCTATTTGAAGTGATGTTTTTACGCATTGCTTCAAAGAAAATTTTGTTGCTACTGCCAGTATTGATGAAAAAAAAATTAGTATGCCCCAGACATGCCCCAGATATTGATTTTCAGATGATGATAGATATATAACCCCTCAGGAGATAAACTAATGATTTTATGAATTTGTTTTGGATTTTTGATTTTTAGAAAAATTTCATGATGTTTTGATGAATATTTGATGAAGAAATAATTTATCTCCCAACATTGATGAAGAAAATTTAGCCGATGGATGAATTTCAATTAATTTCATAAATAAAATTAATTAAAATAAAAGAAAACCTCTCAAAAATCCCTTTTGAAAAACCTATATAAAGTCAAAAATGTTCTTTTCACCCTCATTTGTACTTTTTGACTTTGCAAAACCTAGTGATAGAGACATTTGAGCCAGTTGGAGCAAGATGTCAATTCCCTACCACACACACTAGTTCGATTGTTGTCAACATCACCAGTGGCCAACCATCTATGGACCTCTGGTACGTACCTATAATCCACCTCGTAATTTGTGCTTTAAAAAAAAAAATTGTGCCCTTTTTCATTTTTGTCATGTTTTTATAGTTTTAGTGCATCAAGGTCGCATTGTAGGACTTTTTATTCCGGTTTAGAACTTCCATTAGTTTTTTTAGCACTGAGAGGAATTATCCCTTTTGTTATTTTCTCTAACGCTTTCGTAGAAAAGTTTTGTGCTTTCAAGAATGAGCGCTTAGATAGATTGATTTAGCGCTTCGATGCCTGATTTTAGTGCCTAGAAAGTTCTAGTGCTTTGATCCAATAAGTTGGTGCATAGATAGTTTGTTATAGTGCTTTGATTAAAGTAGCACTTTGATGGACTGTTATAGCATGTTGATACGATGAAATAGTGCTTTCATTTTGTTAGCACTTTGGATGCTTGTTATAGTGCATCGAATCACTGAAATAGCTCTTCTGATTTTTTAGTGCTTAGGGTGTCTGTTTTAGTGCATCTGAATGATGAAATAACGCTTTTGAATCTTAGCACTTTGGATGCCTATTTTAGCACATCCATGTTAGATTTGCAGATTTTGACACAGTTAACTTTGATTTCGTCAACTTTGATCATGTCGATTCTTCGGTTTGGTATGATTTGATAGTCCAAATTCCCTAATGACTTATTCTAATGATTTATAAGACTTACTCTCATGATAGGCAAGAAATAATCCCATTGGTGATGATCCTCATGATAGGTGAGGAGTGATTTCATAGCTGATAAACTTCATGATAGGTGAGATTAGATTGATGTTTGTGATGAAATTTGAAAGGTGAGGTTATTTGATGTTTGTTCATGAATTTTAATAAAAAATTCATACCAAATTTTGATTGAATCTGATAGTAGAATGACTTGTGATTTTTATTTTATTTTTTTGACATAGTGCACTGATTTTTAAACCTTTTATGATGATGCGAGCATTTGGGTAACCTCCATATGCGAGAGCAATTTCCATGGACTATTGATTTGATTCCACATTTGACTCTCGATGAGATTCATTTCATCTCTCAATGTGGTTTTCCTACTCTTCTTGATATGCCCCATATTAGGATTAATTAGGGTCTTCTTATTGCCTTGGCCAATCAGTGGCATAGTGATCATAACACCTTCCATCTACCCACTAGCGAGATGACAGTCACACCAGAGGATGTGTGGTGGATATTGCAAATAAATTTTATCAAAGAGGTCGTAGTCTATGATTCACATGAGGTTGGTGGGAGAGATGCACTCCGCAAAGTGTTCTAGGATCAACATATTGCAGAACTAAGTGTTTGATGGTGGACGATGGCTGACAGCTATGCTAGTCTTCCAGCAGTACTAGCTGGACTGATTGGAGGCTTCCTTTCTCCTGATCATAGGTCAAAGGGATTCTTTGTGGGTTGGGGCCATATTCTTGAGAGCATGGTCATGCACGGGACCAGATATGCGTGGGGGATGTGTATGCTAGCCCACCTTTATCATGATTTACACTTAGTGGTATACTTGGGAGGACACAACCTATCAGCAAGGGTGACTCTATTACAAGTTTGGGCATGGGAGTATTTTTCCATTGTGCGACCATTTTCGGTACTTGATAGACCTGCAGGTAGACAATATGTTTTCCGTTATAGAAGACGACTTACCCAGCCTTAGATGGGTAAGCTAGAGCATTGGAGACATTTTTTGGATGAATTGGAGAGTGTCATCTACTGGCCTTGTCTAGATTGTGAGTAGTGGGAGGAGGATGATTTAGTGCTCAAGTATTTATGTGATTCTATGTATTTTATCGGCAAGACTCCTTTTATTCTTGAGAGATTTTTATTGCGGTGGGTATATAGACAATATGGTATTCTATAGTGTATGCCTTAGGGGGTTGCTCATTATGCCCGATGGTGGAGTGATACAGTAGATTGGGGGTCATGCTTGTCCTATGATACATTAGTGGAGGGATATCAGGCTCTGCAACCATCAACCTGGGATATGCGGTGGGATATTATAGAGGCACCAGTGATAGTGGAGTATGCCACATATTTGGCTTTGCATCCATGTCCGAATATCACCATCCCGGATGAGCTAGGACCATTACCTGTGGAGGAGGATGCTACTGAGGATCCTGCCGTAGCCATGGAGGGTAAGGAGGATAGTGGATCCGATACTAAGCCGAGTAGTAGTGATGGGAGAAGTAGTGAGGATAGTAGTGGTGATGATGGGGATGGTGGTGTTGGAGGTGGAAGAGGGGTTGGGCCAGGAAGTATTGGCCCATCTTCAAGTAGGCCTCGCAAGAGGCGAGTAGTGGGGATGCCTTTCGTAGATCATCAGACACAGATTGCCAATTTATAGGTGTAGGTACAGACTTTGCAGGGCAAGTTAGTGCATGCACATGGTTTACTAATGTAGATGCAGACACAGATGCAGACTCAGGCATAGGCTCATGCACAAGCATTGGCATAGGTTCAGGGATAGTTGGCAGTTTTTCAAACATAGTTTGGTACTTTGATAGCTGACAGGGATAGTGCGAGATAGATTTTTGAGAGGGCATAGGGGACTGTAGAGACCTTACATAGAGTAGTTGATGGTACATCGGTTGTTGATTATATGAGGGAGGTTCTGTGGGTTGGTCGAGAGGCAGAGTTCTACAGGGGTCGATATCATGATGTAGTTCCTGCCAATCGCAAAGTCAGTTATGCCCCTTCGAGATCTAGTAGGACATGCACTCAAATAGTGAGCGAGGGTGTGATGCAACCTTCATAGAGAAATCCAAGAGATCCTAGTCCATCCGTGGGTGGTGGTGGTATTGGTCCCATTATTCCTACACCTTATGGCAGCAGTAGATCTTAGATGCTATTTGTGATTTTGAGACATATTGTTCGAGACATGATGTACACTTTGAGTCAGCTCATTTTTGATGTTGTATCTCTTCTTATTCTATACTTCATTGTATACTTGACATTGATGATATATATGATTATACAGTTGATTTATATTGATCTATGATGGTTATTTATGATTCTTATAATGGATGCATTTATTTTAATGTGTTAGATATCATGTGATGATTCTAGGATGAATTCTTTTATTCTATGTGATGATTCTAATTTTAAATGCTTATGTATGAATATTTTATGTATGGATGTATGATGTTCTAAATGGTATTTTTTTTTATTGTGATGAATGATATATGGATAATAATGATATGATTTGCATTTATTTTAATGTGATGAAATCTATGATATTGCAATGGATGATATATGGATGGATGGTGTAAATTTTGTGATATAATTTATGGATGACAAATGATGTATTTATTTATGATATGATGTGGAAAATACAGTACAATAAATGCATCACTATTTGATGTTAAACGCATGAATGATGCGATGATAAGAGCTTTGCAATGATTAGATGATGCTCCAATATGTTTTCAATGATTTTTGGTTTATGTCAATTATACTCAATCATATTTGTAGAAAATATAATCATTAATTGGAATCCTTTATGTAACAAACACTTTACAGATGTAGAATTTATGATGAAAGTAGTTTAATTTTATCATGCAACTATATGCAAAACCATTGTCATTTTAAGAGTACATTTGTACTTGGTATCATCATAGATTTTTTTAGGATGTTGAAAGTAAGTACAAGCGTTAATGGTATATGTTAGACCAATGACAACCTGAGTACTACTTTCATGAATTTTGATATTGCAAGAAAACACAAGCATCTAGTTATAATTGAATCGAGATGACCTAGGTATTTTTTGTGTAAATAGACAGAGCTTAATCATTTTAGTGTGCGAATTTTGAATGTCATCAGTGATACATTTGCATAGCACATCCCCTAACAATTCACACAATTATATGATTAACGTACAAACAGCAAACAATAAAAATATCATTCTTCTTCTTTCTTTCTCTAGTTTATTTACATCATTGAGTTAATCCATAAGAATGATAGTAATTAATCAAAAATACAATTTATCCACCTTTTACTTAGAGTGTTTCAATCATTATTCAGATTAGATCATCCATTTTGATGTTGTAATGTTTTTGTTATTTTCCTAGATATTTGACCAAAGACTTGATCTACTAAACTATCCTAGGGGCCTCGAGGGTTGATCAAAGATTATCCTTTTGTACATTACACATGTAGAGACCACATAGTTCAACTGACACAAACTAATTTTTTTATTTTTGCTTTGCTAGATTGGCTTTTTGACCTTTTTTTTGGATTTTATCGATACGATACGGATGTTTAATGCCTTTCTAATGGTGATTGATGTTACGCTTTAATCATTGTTCTTTTTGTTCTCATCATATTGTTGTTTTCCCATTTGGTGAAGCTGATGTTTTGTTGCCCCCTTTGATATCCAAATGTTGCCCCCAAGCTTAGTGAGACATGACCTATGTGAAATGATTTGATAATGGAAAGACTAATGATCTAATATGAAATAGTAATGACAGCCAGATTAATGATCCTAATATATGTATCAAAATAGATGGGAAATCTAGTTTAGAATTATGTACAATTCCTATTTCCAGGTTTTCACCATATGTTTTGATTATACTTTTCTTTTTGGTGTTTTTTTTTTGTATTTTCTATTACCAAGATGCCTGTTTGCCAGGTTTTCATCAAGGAAACCATTTTCCAGAAGGTTGACCCATGCACTAGGAAATTTAGGTATAGAACTTTCTGAGATGGATACTGTTGATAGGTTCATCGAACAAATCCCCCTCTGATGTTGATAGTTGATAGGCTCCCGATTTGTACACTGACATGATGACAAAAGGACCTAGCCAGTTAGGTTCAAACTTCCGTTTATTTTCCCCGTCCTGCTAATTTCTAGGGCTCTCTTTTAGGACCAAATCTCCAACCTGAAAGATTCTAGGTTTTACCCTATGATTGTAGCTCCTTGATATTATATGTTGGTAAGTTGTTAGATATTTGACAACTTGTTGACGATGCTCATCCCAAAATTCTCATTCTTGAAGTTTGGATACCCTATAGTCTTCATCTAAAATGATTCCTCTTAGTGATACACAAAGTGATGTAATCTCTACTTCAATGGGTAGTATGGCCTCTGATCCATATAACAAGGCATGTGGTGTAGCTTTTGTTGGTGCTCTGATACTGGTTATGTAGGGCCATATTGTAGGATTAAGTTGAACATGCCAATCATGTCCAACATCGTTAATTTTTTCCTTGAGTATTTTCACATTTTTTTTGTTAGAGGTCTTTGCTTGGCCATTTCCCCGAGGATAGTATGGTGTTGAAAATTGATGTTGGATATGAAACTTCTCACATAATTCTTGGACATGTTGGTTTTTGAATGGCCATCCATTATCAGTGATAATAGATTGAGGTATGTCATACCGAAAGATTATGTAATTCAATATGAATGATGAGATCTATTTTCTAATGATAGTTGTAAGAGGAATTGCTTCTATCCATTTTTTAAAGTATTCTATTGTTGTGATTACGAACTTGTTTCCATTGGATGAAGATGGATTTATCTTTCCTACCAAATCTAGTCCCCATTGATAAAAGGGCCATGCTGATGTGAATAGATGCAATTCTTGAGCTGGTGTATGGATTAGATTACTGTGAATCTGACATTTTTGGCATTTCTTTACAAACTGATAAGACTCTTTCTCCATACATGGCCAATAATATCCTAAATGGAGGATTTTCTTCACAAGAGTTATACCACTTGAATGAGTGTCACAAATACCTTGATGAACCTCACATAAGCCCATCTCAAATTCAATGTGTTCTAAACATCAGAGTAAGGTACCATCAAGACCTTGATGATAAAGGATGTCGGTGATTAAAATATGTCAGGCAAATTGGAAGATGAAATTGCGTTTTTGCTTCTTGGAAATATCGAGAGGGAGGATATTGTCCTTTAGGTAAGCATAGGTTTTCTCATAGATGGATGTTTCAATGGTCTCTAAATGGCATATGGTATTGGATTTCAAACTATTATAAGAAGGACATGATACTTGTTATACCATAAACTCATAACGATCACATTTCTTTGGAAATTGTAAGAGTGAAGCGATTGTGGCCATAGCATCTGCTGCTTTGTTCTCTGCCCTTAAAATTTGATCAAATTTGATATTGACAAAATATTGTTTTATATCATCTATTTTTTATTTACAAGGCATCAAATTTTCATCTTTTGTCTAATACTCTTCATTTACTTGATAAATGACTAGTTGGGTATCCCCATATACCTATAATTCTGTGATCTTCCATTCAATTGTGATTTTGGCCCCAATGATTAATTTTTCATATTCCACCACATTATTTGTACACTGGAACATTAGTCTATAATATTTCGGGATGGTGTGTCCTTGGGGAGTGATGATTAAAATCCCTACTCTAGATCCTCACTATGTATATGATCCATCAAAATACAATATCCATTGTTGTGGCATCACTGTCAAAATGTCTGCATCTGGAAACTCCATTGTCATAGGTCGATCATCTAGTAAAGGATTCTTAGCCAATTGTTTGGTGATTTCTTGACCCTTGATGGATTTTCTTTCCACATATTGAATATCAAACTCACTTAAGAGCATGACCCATTTGGCCAGTCTACCTGTTAAGGAAGCCTTACTGAGTAGATATTTTAAGGGGTCAATTTTTGCTATATGCCTGATTGTGTGAGTCAACATATAATGTCACAGTAATTGAATAGAAAATACCACCACCAAGCAAGATTTCTCAATGAAAGTGTAGTTTATTTCATAGCCATTTAAAGTTATGTTGATGTAGTAGATGGCGTGTTCCTTTCGTTCATAATCTTCTTATGCCAATAATGCTCCTAAAGTGATATTTTTTGTTTCAATGTACAATATCAGAGGTCATCCTTCTGTAGGCGGCATGAGAATAGGCAGTGACATTAGATATTGCTTTATTTGATCAAACATTGTTTCACACCCATTATCCCATTTGAAACAACATTTTTATGCAATAGATGATTGAATGGATGACTTTTGTTTGCTAGCTAGGAGATAAATCTCCTAATTGATTGGAGCCTTCCCTATAGTGACTTGAGTTTACTGATATTTCTAGGAGGTGACATTTCCATTATTGCCTTGACTTTTGTTGGATCTACTTCAATGCCCCTTTCTGAGACTATATATCCCAAGAGTTTTGTTGATGTGACCCCAAAGACACGCTTCTTGGGGTTTAGCCTAATATTGAATTTCTCTAGCCTTGTGAATATTTTTCTCAGGATATGCAGATTTCCTTCCCTAGTACAAGATTTAGCCAGAATATCATCCACATAATTTTCCATAAAGGTGTGCATCATATCATTAAATATTGTGGTCATTTCTCTATGATAGGTTTCTCCTGTGTTTTTAAAACCAAACGGCATGACATTCCAGCAGAAGGTTCCCCATGGACATGTAAACGGTGTCTTCTCTTGATCTTCTAGAGCTATCTTAATTTGGTTGTATCTAGAGAAATTGTCCATTATTGACAACATGGCATGCCCAGTCATTAAGCCTACAATGATGTCTATATTTGGTAATGGGAAATCATCCTTTGGGCATGCTTTATTCAGGTCCTTGAAATCTATAAATATCCTTATGCTATTGTCTAGCTTTGAGATAGGTAAAATGTTTGATATCCTTTCGACATAATCAATAGACCTTATGAATCCAGCATGTAATATTTTTTTTAGCTCAGCCTTTACTATTAATGCGATTTGGGGATGCATTTTTCTCATTTTTTTCTTTACAAGCTCGATTCCTATAGGCAAAGAGAAATGATGTATGAGAAGATTTGGATTTAAGCCTGGCATATCAGAATATGACCAAGAAAATTTAATGCTTCTTTCGTTAAAGAATTTGATAAATTTTGGTCTCTCTTGATCTGTCATAGATTCTGTCAGATGTAAGATTTTTTCTCTTTCTTCAGTGCCAATGTTTACAGACTATGTTGGCTCCACCAAAACTAATTACTGTTCATGATAATGCTCTGGAAGAGTGTCAAATCTCCCATATTTCAGTGCCTTAGAGAAGTCTTCACCGTTAGATGCATTTTTTTTTCTTTTTCGAGATCTAATGCTGCCATAGAATGGTTTTCACCATTAGATCTATTATCCATGTTTTTACTTTTGCAACTAAAATATTTGACACCCTCCTCGTGAGTCATGTTGTTATGATAATTATGGATAGAATTTGTACCAATCCCATCACAACATAGGAAATTTGTGATGGCATCATCGTTTGCAAATATGGGTACATTTATAGGTTCAACAGGTTCCTAGTCAATAAGTTCGGGATCAACTAAAGGCATGAAGTCATCAAATTGACTTAGGTTAATAGGGGTAAGGGTTAGTACAACTATGTCATCATGGTTTTTATTAGGGATGTTGAGATCAATGATGGTACCCTCTTTAAGATCATCTAATTCAATGGATGTATGTTTGTACCCACTTGAGTCATCGATATTTAGTGATCCTAACACGAATGGTCTAGAACTAGAGCTCTGTCACTCCTCACGTGTAGGTGCATATTATTTTATTACATAAATTTGGATATCAGTGTAAGATATATCGGAACACATATACCGTTCATATTCATTTGAATCCATTTCAAAGCTATCTCTAACCTGAAGGATTCTTTCAATAGCCTTCTTTGTCATTTCTTGCTTTTGTTCTTCTGAATATCCCATCCTTGTCTTATATTTTGAATGAAGAGTGAGAGGTTGAATAGGTTCTATGATGCCTTCCTTCATTTTTTAAATGGGTCCCTGTCCATCATAACCCATTTTTTCTAGGATAGCCTTCCCTTTGCCATATTTGTTTGTATTGATATTGATATTTGTTGATGTTGATGGTTCTTCATCTTTGTATAACCAATTGAGGATAGCCTTGTTGTCTGAATTGTCCTCTATAGTACTGGATTTTACAAATATTTCTTCTAGAATTGTGACAAGTAGTGATTTTTGATGGTTGGCCATATGTCTTTGGAGATGGCATCAATTATGAAAGATTAAGGGATTTCTCAATAGAATATTGTCCCATTCCCTTGTGTGCCAGCTAGACTTGTTCTTGAAATTTCTTTGATAAAGAAGTTTGGGTATCTGGATTGTCTGATAATTGAGTATCAACAAGACTTGTATCTTTTGATTTATCCTTTTTCTCTACCCACTTGGTGGTGATATTTGGACATTTTTCCTCATTTGATGACTTTGATTTGGATGCTTCCCTATTGTGAGGCACAAAGGTATTTTGAGAGATTCTAAGTGTTTCAAAATTCTAAGGATGATCTTGTCCATTTATTGGGAATTTTAAGCATTGTTGATATGTGGAAGGTATTGCCTACATTTCATGGATCCATGGGCGTCTTTAGAGTATGTTGTAAGTCAAATATTTTTCTAGTACCTAGCATGCTATGTGTTTCATCATTGGTCCCACTTGAATGGGTAACACAATCAATCCCTTAGAAGATCCCTCTTCCTCATCATATGCCTTTATTTTCATTTTCCTTCGAGCATCAATAGCATCATTTGAGTACCCTAGTGCACGAATTAAATTTAGAGTGCGAATGTTCAAACCATATCACCCATCTATTAAGACTCTTTTAACACGATGATTGTGGATCAAGACTTCAATATGGAGTGTGGTTTTATGGGGATGATTAAGTGACACATCATCCTATTAAGAGAACGATAGACAGTGTGGTGTAGTTAAATGCCCCACCATAGCCTGGAATTGGCAAATATCTATATTTTTCGGTATCGTAGTGGCAACTAGTGCTTGTTCTAGAACCTCCTTATGTGATGGTGATAGTTTGAGGAGTTCTAGTATTGATATCTATGCTGGAATGTTTTGAAGTGGATTGAAAATATCATAATGAGATGGAGGTGGAGTTTTGTTTTTAGGCACAACACCCTTTAAGACTACCTTGGATTTCCCCCTTGTCATTACATTTACTGGTTGATTGTCTCGTCGTTCTCTGATTTTTAAAATGTTTATTTGATTTTCAGAGACTTGTATTCTTGGGAGAAAATCCAAAGGGGTGGTGTCATGAGTTTTTTTTTTGTCCATGTTATGACTAAATGTATTATCATTTTCCACTTTGGTGAGACAAAGGATCATTTTATCATAGACATGATTGATATTTTTACCTTTGTTGTTCGTAGAAGATGATGCACCTTTGTCATATTTTGGTAAAGGGTCCTTGAAGGCTATATGATCATTATTTTTTTGGTGTCCCTCTACATATATCTTTTTATTGTCGATTAGATCTTGAACTGCATGTTTTAACTTCAAGCAATCATTAGTTTTGTGGCCTTTATTGTTGTGAAATTTGCAATAATCTGCGTCATTCCACCATGGTGGTTTGACCTTTGGATCCCAAAATCTTGCTTCCCATGTAGTGATAAGACCACTTGTGACTAGTTCTTTCATCGCTGATTCCAATGTTTGGCCTAAAGGTGTGAACCTATGCTGGTTTGATGATTTTTGGTATGTTTGTGGTTTTGTGATTTCATTTTTTTGAATGACATTTGACTTGACAATTTCATTGTTGTTTTGATTTGTGTTTGAAGTAGATGATGTAAATTTGAAAATTGGTTTGGAATTTTGTAAATCACTTGCCTTTTCATTAGTCCCTGTATTTCTGTTATTTTGCCAAAATTTTGGTTTGTCATTGTTGCGGTATTGATTTGAGGAGTTTGTGTTATTTGATTTGTCATTGTAATGTTTAATAACCCCTCTATTGACCAGTGCTTCTTCAATATTAACGCAATTTTCTATCACCTTTTAGAACATAGGAGGACATTGTAATTTGAGTCTATAACTCATCTCGTCCGTCAAATTGTCTATGAACAACTCCATTTTCTCTTCCTCAGGAATGGAGCAAGGATATCTAGCGAATAGTCATCGCCATCTTTGTAAAAAAGACAAGAATGTCTCTCATTTGTTTTTTTTCATGTTATATAGATCCTTTATCATGACATCGTGTTGGATGTTAAAAGAATACTGGGATATGAATCTATTGACAAGTTCTTAAAAATTCCTTATTCCTAGTTGTAATTTGGAAAACAATTCCATACACAAGCCTCCCAAGCTTCTTGGGAATAATCTCAATAGGTAATTTTCCTCTTGATAAAACTTTACACTCATGGTCTTGAATTCCTGGATATGATCGATTGGATCTATCTTTCGATTGTATTTTTCATACTTGGGGAATTCACAGTGTCGAGGAAAAGGTATCATGTCGACTATTGAGTCAAAAGGATAAGGAAAAATGTCCTATATTGCATACCTTTTGGTGTTTCCCTTTGTCATGTCTTGTATTTTTTGTTGTAAGTTTTCCATTCGGGATGTTAAGGCAATAACCAAATCTATGCCTTGTGTGTGTTGTGGTATTTTAGTTTCATTTGTTTCAGGTGCTTCTCTTAGGTGATTTGCGTCAAAGTCTTTGGGAAGCTTAGCACCTAATTGACCCAACATTAAGAGGTATTTCTCCATGTCCTACTCAGATATTTTCCAAGAATTTATGGATTTTCGGATTGTGTTAGGTTGTTTATATGTCTTCTAGAGTTATTTCATTTTTGTCATTTTGATGTAGACTATTCCAGGGATTTTCTTCTTCCATTGTGTTTGATGTTTCAAGTTCATTTTCTAAGAGCCTCTATTTTTGTAACCTAGTGAAGATTGGCATAGAAGTGTTTTGTTCTTTCTTCCAAACTTTGATCTTTTATGCTGAAAAATGTCAAGTGAATTTTTAATAAAGTCAAATAAGATGATATATCTTATTGATAAGACTATGTTAAAAATTTGATTATTATGCCTTTTTTTGTGATAATAGGATGATAATATCCCAATGATGAAACTTTAGAGTAATAATTGAGATTTTTTTTTTATTTGACACTTTATGATTTGCAAGATCTACTTTTTAGTTGAAAAGACTAGGAACTTGTAGGAACCTATCTGATTTTGGTTTCTAGACAATGACTATGTTAAAAACATACTTTTGTTATGAAAAAAATCCATTTATAGATGACAAACAAATTGACTGATATGTTTTGGAACTCTTTATTTTTAAAGCGCTAAAATAGGTCTTGGAAGTGCTATTTCGCAGAAGCGCTAAAATAGGTCTTGGAAGTGCTATTTCACAGAAGCACTAAAATAGAGTTCAAAAGCACTAAAACAGATAATGGAAGCACTATCTTAATGGATGTGCTAAAATAGTGTTCAAAACCACTGAAACAGTGCTCAAAATCGCTATTTTTTGGAAGTGCTATAATAGTGCTTAGAAGTGCTAAAACAGTGCTCGAAAGCGCTATTTTATGGAAGTGCTAAAACAATGCTTGGAAGCGCTAAAATAGATTCTTAAAGCACTGAAATAGATTTCTAGAGTGCTAAAACGGAGGGTTGATGTTTAAGACTCTTTATTGCAAAATTTGACTTGGCCTTGTGGCATATTCTATCATCGGTTGTGGGATGTAGGACTGACGTATACATTGACTATGATTGTGATATTGTGTGAGGGCTCTCCTTTGGAAGAAAGCTTGTGAATAAAGAGGTTCTACAGCGTAATCAGGAGTATGACCTCTAGAAAAATCATGATACCTATGAATGAAGGTTCTATGTTGTAACAAGATCTTTCGACTTTGATATAAGAAATTCCTTTTTCTCAAAAGATTTTGGTAACCAAGTGGCCTCTTGGGTTTGTTGACTTTGATGGTTTTCTTGACAAACTTGGTTGATTTCCACTCTCGAATCATGAATTTTTCTACCCTGATTTGATTTTTTGTTTTTTGGATGATCTTTTATCTGATTTATAATGATTTTGAGAACACAACAAACAAATTATAGAATAATTGTTTTAATCTGAACAGATAGTGTATATTCAAGAACCATGAATTGTCCTTATTGATTTTCACTGGTTTGTTTTGATAAATATATACTTTTAGACAAACTCACTCTAAAAGTCAAAAAGGTCATCGTTATACTCAACAAACCACATAGTAAAATTGCATTGAATCACAAGGCCATGTCACCCCTAGAGGTCGCCCAATTTTTTGTCATTTCCAGGTGTGTACTCAAATTTAGATTTCTCATCCTCTGAGCAAACAATCATTGGCAATTATATGGTGAGTGTCTTGGGGCCAGATTCTTCCCTCCCCTTGCACTGTGAGTATTACAATGTCTGGTTAGTGACTCGGATGGATACTATGCTATGGTTCTTAGATAAGGTTTTCGTGTGGTGTTGCTATTGATAAAATCCCTCAGGAGACCTCCCAATCTTTAGAACAAAGATTTTGGGAATGGTTATCTTGCACACTACCATCAAGTTGGACTTTCATCAATAACTTGAATTTTGATTATAGTGGGTTGGAATCTTTGGCTTTAGGCATTCCCACTTAGGTCATTCCTGTAGGGTGAGTAATTTTTCCCACCATGGTAGGCCTTCTAAAGGTTTTAACAAAAGCGTAAATTTGCATGAAAATAAAGGATGAGTTTGGCACTTTGATCACCTAATTAAGGGGAGAGCATAAGCCTATTCACCACACAAGCACAATAGATAAATGATTCATTTTAAGCCCAAAAGACAAATTTTGCTAATCTATGTGAAGATTTTGCTTCACAAAAATCATGGTGTCCATTTTAACTGATATAGAAAAAGTGTGATGGCTACCCTAGGATTGATAAATTTTAAACCAAAATGGCTACCCTAGGATTGATAAATTTTAAACCAAATGATTATCCTAGGATTGGTTAATTTTAGTCCAAATGTATCAAAATGAAATTTCAATTGCGGCCGTGTCAGATCCAAATAAAAAATTACAAAAGCGCTAAAATAGTCAATGAAAGCGCTATAGCATTTACCAGATGCGCTAAAACTAAAAGTGCTAAAACAGAGTACCGAAGTGCCAAATTTTTTCACAGAAGCGCTATATCAACTACACTGAAGATAGGTGACGATGCGCTTAAACAGTTCATGGAAGTGTTATAATAGAAGCACTAAAAGATTTAGTGGATGTGGTACAGTTTCACAGAAGCACCGAAACTAAGCATGAAAGTGCCATATTTTTCCACAGAAGCACTATAGTTTTTGATGGAAGCGCTATATTTTTTTACGAAAGTGCTGAAACAGAACACACCGGAAAATTGCGTGACACTTTTCAAAAAAATGGGAAAGTATGGGGTTAAAGCCCCATGGTGGGTGCCAAATTATAAGTGTAAATAAGTAATAAAAGGAAAACACTTCTTAATGAAACATTGTATCAAAGATCAAGCAAATAATCTACTGAAAGCATCTCATTGTCTCCTATCCTTAAAGATTTATTAAGCTATTGTGCTCTCATATTTAAATAAAACACTATAACTGTTAAAATGACAATCTAAAGAACACAATGATGTTGATGCAACGGTGTGAAGCTATATGATAATTCTAAATGATAGAGGAAACTACTATAACATGAATTGACATGAAAATTGATGGATGAAGCTATAGGAGGTTGCCATGATTATGATTCTTAAATGTTGGATGCTTGAATTGTTTGAGGCTTGATGCTTGAATTCCTGCAAAGTAAGATTGCATAAACTTGATAATCTAGGATCCTTTCTTTGTTGAATGAAGTTGTATTTATAGATTTCCCGGTAGCATCTTTGCACAGGGATAACAAAGAGAGGCTTGAATTCAATCTGGAGGATTGAATGGTGAGAGATGGAGGAGATGGAGAAGATTTTGGGGATTGTCTCTACCCATGAAAACACCAGGCAATAAGGTGGGAAGGATTGAGAGATGAAATTCCAATTTGTCTCCAATTTGTCTCCAAAACTTCCTATGATGTTTGAATCAATTAATTTGACATATTTTTGACATAAATTAGACATAGGATATCTAATTTGATTTTGGGAAAATATAGAGGAATATTCCTTATGCCTTTATTTAAATATTTATGATTTATTTAAATTAGCAAAAGAGGGTTAAATAATTTAATAGAACAAACTATGGAATTTGTTTATTAAATCAAAATACAAGAATATGGTAATTAATCAGTAAAGTGTTTGATCTTATTTAATTAATTTAAGATTTGATATTATAGAATAAAATAAGGAAATGATAATTAAGTCAAACAAAGTATTTATTTTTGTTTAAATTTAATTAAGATGAGATAATAGAAGAATTAGAAGAATTTAAATGTGAATGTGAATGTGAGCTATAAATATTTCTATTTATTCAATAGTAGAAAAATTTAGGATAATTAATCAAATAATTCGTATTTAATTAATCAGATTCTCCAAACCAATTCTAGGTGTATACAGATTGTACATCGTTCTACATACTTTCTCACATCCACTTGTAGCCTTGGCCAATAATAGGACCTCCTCACTTGTTCTAAGGTCTTGTCAAGACCAAAATGACCTCTAAGACTCCCACTGTGTTTCTCCTTTATAATATTCTCCCTCATTGAACATTTAGGCACACACAATCGACTTCCTTTAAAGAGAAAACCATTTTGCAACATAAAATCAGAGTATTCACCATGAAAAGTATTCAAATGCTGATCACAAACATTGTATACCTCCTTAAAATATGCATCTTCATGATACATGTCTTTCAATGCATCAACCCCCATGCTTTGGATTTGAATCTCTTGCACCACAAGTGCCCTTCTACTAAGAGTATCCACCACCTTGTTTTCTTGGCCCTTCTTATGCTTTATTGTGAATGTATAGACTTGTAAAGACTCCACCCACTTCATGTGCCTATGATTGAGTTTATCCAGTGCATTCAAGAAACTCAAAGCATGATTATCTATATAGAAAAAAAATTATTTAGGTAACAAGTAGTGCTTGCAATTTTTGAGGGCTTGGACCATAGCATACAATTCCAAATCATAGGAAGAATACTTTCTCTTTGCTTCATTCAACCTCTCCCTGAAAAATGCAACCAGTCTGCCTTCTTGGCTCAAGACAACCCATATTGCTTGGTTACTAGCATTACATTCAATTGTAAAAACCTTATCAAAATCAGGGAGCACAAGTATAGGTTGTTGTGCTAATCTCTTTTTCAAATATTCAAACCCTTTATCAGGCTCATTGGTCCAAGAAAACTTACCCTTGTTACCTTCTTTGATGGTGTCCAAGATGGGTGCACAAATTTGACTAAAGTTCTTGATGAAATTTCTATAAAAGCTTGCAATTCCATGTAATATTCTCACATCTCCCATGGATTTTGGTGTTGGCCAAGTAAGAATAGCATCCACCTTTTAAGGATCCATCTTCAAACATCCCTTGGAGATGAAAAATCTAGGGTACACTAGTTCTCCTTTCATAAATTTACACTTTTCCATGTTGATCAACAACATATCCTCTTTTAACCTCTTCAATACCATGTTAAGTTTCTTTAAATGTTCTTCTTTAGACTTGCTAAACACAAGAATATCATCTACATAAACCACAATAAACTTTCGAATGAAAGGTCTCAATACCTCATTCATAAGGCGCATAAAGGTGCTAGGGGAATTTGACAACCCAAAGGGAATCACCAACCATTCAGAGAGGCCCTCATTAGTCTTAAAATTTTTCTTCCATTCATCACCCTCTCTAAAACTTATCTGATGATAACCGATTTTCAAATCAATCTTGGAAAAGTAGGATCCCCTTGCTAGGCAATCCATAAGTTCCTTCATTCTTGGCATTATGAACCTATATCTGATTGTGATCCTATTAATGGCTCTTGAATCAGTGCAAAGCATCCAATTCACATCCCTCCTTGGTGCTAGGACAGTAGGAACAACACATGGGCTCAAAATATTTCTCACTAGCCCCTTATCCAACCAATCTTGCACTTGTCTTGCAATCTCCTCATTTTGAGTAGGTGTCTTTTTGTATGCAGCCTTATTGGGCATTGTAGCCCCTGGAATCAAATCTATATGGTGGCTTATATCCCTAATGGAGTTAGGGATCTAGGTAGTTCATTCACCATTATGTCCTTGTAGTTTTCCAACAACTCTTGGACTTCTCTAGGTGCATCTTTCTCCTTCTTTGTGGGCAGATCTGCTTCACTCTTTGGTTTCATAATCAGATAAAATCATCTTCCTCCACTTTCCTTCAAGGTCCTTATGAACTCCTTCTCATCCACCATAAAAAAACTAGGCCCTTCATGATTTTCCTTTTCTTCTATGAGAGGTATGAGGTTGTAAGTGTGAGGCCTACCATTTGATACACCCTCTTGACTATCTTTTGATTCGATCATGTTGATACTCTATGTCTTTTGGACTATTTTGGATGATCATAGATACTTTATGTTATGCTTGTTTTATGTTATGATGCTATGATGATTATATGTTGCATGCTATGCTTCCTTTATTATATTCTCATATGATCTTATTATCATGATATAAATGGATAATTGTTTTATGAGATGGAATTGATAGGATGCTAAATTTAATTTCGTGATGTGATTTCCTTATTATGTCATGATTAGATACAATTTGATAATATATGTTATTCTTAGAAGAAGAATGGTTATGGATATAGAATTTATTGATTTAGAATTAGATTGTGCAAAATGTATGCATCTTAATTTGTTGGTTTAATTATTTATTATTATGTATTGGATATTTTGACATGTGGAAATTGAGTGTGCTGGTACACACCCATGGCCAATGGGATTGGAGGTAACCAAGGGTACCCAATTGTGTTAGCCAGGTGAAAACACTATAGTCCATTGGGAGAATGGACCATAGCCTCCTTGTGTTTTATTTTATTTGTGATTAAAAAGATTTAATGTTGAATTTTTTTGATTATGTTATTTTTAAATTCAATCAAGCTTTTGATTAGGGTTTTGGGGCATTTTGTAAATTATTTTATTATGTTTGAATTTCATTTCTTTTTGAGGGTTTAAGAAGATTGAATTAGTCATTAGAATGGGTTAATTGACCCTAATTTAACCCTTAGGATGGTTCCCTATGGGTTATGGGTCAAATCAAACCCATAGCTTTTGAAAATAGCAAGTTGTGACCCTTCTTAATTGGCTATTAAGAATGGTGACGGATTTTGGGGATGGCATTGGAGTGTTGGCTCCAAAATCTCATTTATGAGATTTGAAAGCCTTGTTGAGTGTTGAACACTCTTTGGCCTTTCAATTCCCCAAGAGTTCTCACACATGTCTAAGAAATTATGGGGAGGTGTGTTCATAGGAATGGATAGGAGATTGACATGTGTCACTCTCTTCTCCACGGGTTTCCAACCCTTGATTTTGAAACCCAAAAGAGGGGTTAGTTTTTGGCTTTGTGCTTGGAATGCTTTGGAAGGGAAAATTTGGCTTGAGCTTGGAGGTTTTGGCACTCTCAGATTTCGCAAATTTGAGGTGCCCATTTCGTGAATTTTGCCTCTGCTTTTTCAAAAGTGCAATTGAGGGGTCAGTCTGGGTGACCCACTTTGGAGAATCAGAATATGGGGCATGTTGATTTTCAAGAAAAACCCATTTGTATACATTTTTTATTGACATATGTGAATGTGCATGTCAATTTTCAGCTTCCCATGATAGGTTTTGTTAGGGTTTTGAAAAGTAAAGTTGGAGGGTTTTTGTACTATTTTGTTGTTTACAGATTGTCAGTTTGTGAAACAACCTCTTGTTTGAGCTTGGATTTTACAACTAGTTGACTGTCATGTCAAAGTGAATATTGTTATGTATTATCTATACCTAAATGATCTCAGGTGTTAGTTTTTAGAACCTAATGATTTGATTTTCTATTTTTAGCAGATCAAAACCAAATGTTGTTTTCTCAGTTTCACATCTGCATTCCTGACAGCCTTTCTTATTGGTCAACTTTGATCGTTAATATATTTTGATCAAATATGTTTCATGGAAATTCAGTTTTCACATGTGCTCCGGGTAACTTAATGAACTCACATGTCTGATGGCAGCTTGTCAAGAGATGTTTAACTATTTTTATAAATTGGCAGTTGAATGAGTTTTAATTGTTTCATAATAGCTATTGTTTCAGAAAAGTTCAGCTGAGAAACTTTGCTGATTAATATTTTTCTCCTCGTGACTTTTTTTTTCTGAGTCGTTTAATGCACTGCATTCTCGGAATGAATGCCTACAGGTTTGCAAGTGTTTATTGCTCAGGGGGGTCATTTGACTAATTTTCCAGTTTGATTCCTGAGGCAATTTCACCAGTTTTCACCATTCTGTAAAGTGACATAAAATAGTTTATGATGGAAACTCAGTTTACCATTTCACTTCAAATGCATCCAAATGTTGTCCTAGGATTATTTGAGTTCAAAACGTGTTTGAAAACGAATTTTTTTTAGCCAAGCCTACATGGGGACCCAACATGCTCTTGTTGAGGGATACTTTAATTATGAAAGGTATGAACTTCAAAGCATTATCCCATTATGGGTTGTCTTTTATGCATTATATTCATGGGTTTATTCCTTCTATTTGTTGAAGGTAGTTTTTCACATACATATCTACTTACTGCTACAAATTTAGTATGAAAATCTTTCGAAACAAAAGGACAAAAGAACTTTGTTTGGAGTTTTGCTTGAAATGGTGAAGGATTTAATAAGCTAGAGGCAGGGGAGGCTAGCATGAAGATTAAATGAATATGGTGTTGCATTTGAGTTACCATGAGATAAAGTCACAACACTATTTTTCTTCGCAAGAATTGGGATTTGTTTGGGTTATCAAAGTAATATAAGAAAATTGAAAGAAAGGCCTATTGAATTAGGAAAAAATTCAGAGATAACTCAGAGTAGTAGACTGAAGAAGCATTCAAAGCTACACATATAGTGAATAAATATTAGATTTCAATGTTGAATTTTATTCATGAGACTAAGTTTTGTTTAAAAAACTGAAGTAGGAACCAATGAATAAAGCAACACCCTAGGGCAACTCATACACAATGAGGAGGGATCAAATAGAGTTAGCGAATTGTGTTGCAAAGTCTCGGTACTGAGATTAAAACATGTTTATTGTGCATGGGACACCACTGTTCAGGCTATAAGGGATCTATTGAGTGATGCCATACACTTTGAGAAGGTCAATTACAATTGAAACATGAGCAGGTTTGTCCCTCGTCCAGCATGGATACTAGAAATCATTATGAATCAAAATTGTTTAACCAAATTCTTTTTAAGAAGGCGTTAAAAATCTTAACCCAAGTGAACTCGTAGTTGGAGGCCTACACGAAAGGGTGGAAGGCAATTGTTGAATGCATCCAGGATGGATTTGTTTAATATAATTGCCGCAACCATGATGGCTAATGTGGTTTTTATCACATGGAAATGGAAACTTGTGGTTGTGGCTCATAGACCAGGCAACGATGCAAAAGAGGATGCGAGTGGGGTCAGCCATTGCAGGAAGGTGCACCCTTAATGGATCAGTGAAAAGGTCTCAGGAAATTTCTAGAAAATGTAACTGGTAGATGTGTTGTTGTCCTTTCTACCCACACCAAAATTAGGGAGGGAATGTTCGCCCATAGGGGCAATGGACGCATCCAAGGGGTTTCAACAATAATCTAATGATGGCATATAAGCTACAAAGGGTTGATGTAAATCTTGAAGGCAGGCAAGAGAGGGGCCATTGTACTTGTTGTGAATGGTTGTTTTAACATTGTAGAGGGAAGTAATTGTTGAGGAAATACTTAGGTTAGTAATGGTGGCCACTGTGAATGCCATGAACAAAGAATGATTATGAAGCAAATGCAAGCCACCATGAGTGTCGATCATTTGCAAAGCACGGTAAAGCATGATCCAAAAAAGGATTAGGGCGTCGATGGGCAACAAACAGAGGAGGTAGGATGAAATCCAACGGTGGATATTTTGGGGGAAAATGCAGTAGCATCTAAACCATTGTCCGCCATTTTGCAATCCCAATTTTCACATGGGATATTGATTGTGTGATTGCAAGAGGGTGAAGAATGGTGGGCCCAAAATAATTAAATGTCATAGGTGGTTTTGTTTGCCCGACATTTTATTAGAATGGATTTTTATTTTAATATAAGGTGAAATTTTGAGAATATTTTTCTCAATGTGAGGCTCGAATATATGAAAGGTGGGCCCCACAAGTTTAAAGGGAGCCTCATGAAATAAAAGGAAAAATTTAGTATTATTTGAGAGAGAAAACTCCACCGGGTGCATTTTTATAGGTATACTTTGGAGGGAAAATTAAATGTTGGAAAAATGAGGATTTAAATGTACCCCATGATAGTTTTGAGATGTGGGTCCAAGGAGGAGGAGTTAGCTCGCTTATCAAATATTTCACTTTTCCATTTACTTGGAGGGAAATATTTTTATGTGAAAGATTAAAGATAGGTGGGAACTTAAAATTTTAAATGGTGAGCTTTCATCTGTGAGGGTAAAATAAAGTATGTGAATAGAGGGGATAATTTCTATTTGATCCCATGGTTTGAAATTTATGGTATTTTATTGTATTTTGGCATAAAAGATGAAATTTTATGTGCTGGGAATAAAGTGCAAAATGGGAAAAATATAAAATGCACAGGATGTTTCTGTGAAATGAGTAAAAAATATTCACTATGTGGAATATATTGTTGAAAGTGAAATGCAAACATAGGTAATAATTTGAAAGGGGTGAATAAAGTATTCATTCTAGTTTTTGTTTGTTGGGGAGTGTAATATTTTTCCTTGCCATTTAAGTGAAATATTATAAGTGAAGCTGCAGTAAGCAAATGAGAAAATAAAATCCAGCAAAGGGCAAAAATAGAAATGAATGGATTTTCATGGGGGTGGAGATTTTTTCTTCTAGCTGCAAGTAATGAGTGGAGAGTATACACATGGCACATTTTCTATTGAAGAACAAATTGAGCACATGTTTTTTTGAAAGGAAAATGAAGTTTTTTATAGGGAGAAGATGAGGAGATTTTGCAGATTACTGTTCAACAGTGGAGATGTTTCCAGATGGATTTTCTTGTTCAATTTTAGGGTTTCTTCCAGAGTTTATTCTCTTCTTCTCTCATTGTAACAGGTCAGCAAGTAAGAAGTCTAGTGTGGAGCTGCATAGAAAATTGTAAAATTTGTAGTTACAGAGGCAATGCAAGTGGGTTTTGTGTCATTTTATTATAGAATTTGAGTTTATTGGGATTTAGTGTTTCATAACAGTATTGGCATTTGAGTTTAACTGATAAATCCAGGCTCATGTCTCTTCTATGTGCAAATGTATTTGGATTTTGAATGAAGTAATCAAGGGTTATTTTGTTCATCTCACTGTTGTGGTGTGTGCAATTCTACTGTTGGCTTTGATTCAAAGAATTAATTAAACTACTTAAATGAGATTGCAAATTGATATGTTATGTACAAGGATTTGAAAAGTAGTATTGAGTTGAGATAGAAATTAGTGATATTGTAAGGCAGTATAATCAAATATATTATATGCTATGTGTTGAAATCAGCTATGAACCATTAAGTTGGTGAATTTGACTCCTCTAATGGATATGGCACTGGTTTGATTTGCATTTTTTCTTTGTGATTCAGTGTTTGTTTGTGTTCACCTGGGGCTTACTACCATTTTAAAGCATAATTATTACCTTTCACCATGAAACTATTTTTTAATTATCTCATGCTCCAAGTGGTTGATATTAGTGATGAACAACCAATTCTTTTCAGTTTTATCCCATTTTGTTGAGCTATTGAGTGGGATTATCTGTTTTAAGTTAATGATTGTTTATAATTTTGTTGCAGAGATTGTAAATACATTATAGGGATTACCCAAGCCTGGGTCTTGGAGAGACCAAAGTGTAGGTCTTTTCAAATCCTCGTCAGTTGGTCTAGGTTCTCTGAGCTGCCCTCGATTGGAATTGGCAATTCCATAGGTAGATTAGAAGACAAATCTGGTTTACAATAAAAAAACAATCGATAGGAGGAGTAGAAGATAAAGAGTTCATCTTCAACTTACCTTCATTTTGGCTTTGGATTTGACGTAGGTTTTACCTTGTATGCATGTTTCTTCTTTTTACCCTTTGTATATGGAAATGTAAGAATATTGTTTATGTGAATTGGTTGTTCATTTTAAGTTCCTTGTATTTTCATGTGTTGGGTTGGGGTTGTATAGGATAAACTCACCCAATGTGGGAATATTACCCTTGTGGAGGATAGGAATGAGTAGGAAACTCTTTGGGGAGATTGTTCCTCCTTTGAGAAGGAGAGGCAAAAAGAGTGCGAGTACCCAAATTTTTTTCCATGATGTTAGGATGTATTGGAAAATTGTTGTATGGAAGATGTATGATATGAAGAGTTTTGATGAATGGGTGGATTTGAGAAGAAGAAAGATTGTGTTGTTGGTTATTTCTACCTGCTTATTGGTCTCCCCATATAGAAGTGAATTCCACATCTATACCCATATTTGTATTCTTAAATAATCCTTATGTAAATGTGCAAATCTTGGTTAGGAGTAATTTTGTTAAGTATTGTTGTGGGAATGGATTATTTTTTCTATTGTTGTGTGTACCCGGTAGCTTGGTTACCTCCTAGCTCGGGGGCTGGTTGGTTTTCCAACCCAAGGTTGGGAGGTGAGCACACCCAAATGGCCATGAGAGAGAAAAAAATTGTTTTATGTTTAACTTGCAGATTTAAGGACCAAATTTGCAACTGTGTAAAAAGGTTTCAAAAGAAGAATATAGTCTTCATGTTCAACTGTGTTACAACTTGTGGATAGGCATTTTGGAAACATGTAAAATAGTAAAAACATTTGAAAGGAGAACTGTTCCTACATATGAAATAAAAACTGTGTTTATGGAAAGAAAATGCAATCAGTCTTACTCTCCCTATTGTGGTAGTGTTTACTATATTAATGCTTAAGATTTAGTGTTAGAGTTTGTATGACTATCATAAAAAGCATGAAATCTATTGTGAATGCGCAATTGCTAAATAGTTTAGTATCAACAAAGAAAAAAATAAAATTACTACTTGTGTCGTGTGGGGAAATGAGATGTAGAAATTGACTATGATCAAGCTTCCTTGTATGTTCCTTTCTGCTGCAAATCTGTATTTTGCTTGCTTGAAATGAAGACTTGAAGCAAATCTTACATAAGTGAAATTTATTCTGCAAAATGCATTTTGCTAGTAGTGTTTTCCCATATATCTTAAAATGATAGTAAACCGATGTTATGTGTCTAGGGAAGAGATGAAATTCAATTTCCAAATGTAAAAATAGATTTGGTAGTAACTGTTATTTTGAAAATGATGGTCACTCCAAAGATATGTTGAAAATCCCCATCGCAAACATTGTAGGGTATTATTTGTTCACTGCTAGCATCTCCTTGTTTGTTTTGCATTCCTTGCACTGCTGATGAAGCTTGTAACCTTAAGCATCTAGCCACCCAAGCCAGTCGGGCAATAAGGGATTAAAAGAGAAGAACAATCTTGCATCGCAAATGCCAAAGTAGAGGGTAGCAATGACACCTGGATAGGCTTAGAAAATTTTGGGCTTTCTTTAGTTTGTCTGTTCCCTATATTTTTTTGGCATAGGGTCACCCTAATCTTGGTGCGATCATTTCTCAAACTCCTCTCAACCGTCCAATTGACATTCAGATTTGATGGTCAACAAAATCAATTCCAAAGGTAGGCACGAGTTGACGATCCATTAATGCAAATAAACTCCAAAATTAAATAGTGATATCTCAATTTCATCGGCATCATATCACTCCTTTTAATAGATTTGTCGAAAACAATGGAGCAATGATGTTTCTTATACAGTCCAATCCAAACTCTGAGTCTTTGACAACAAAATTTAAGGAAGTTTTTATACCTATCTCTCTACTGGTTACGCCCTTTCCTTATTTATTGTGTGGGTGGTATCCAATTATTATACAAATTCCCTTGATCTGCAAATCCACATCGAGCTTCAAATGCTTGAAGACAATCTCATAATTGTTGGCCTATATAAATGCAACATCCTATTGCAGCACGCTGAAATTTACACTCAACCTCATTTATATTTCCTACCACCATCAGATCGCACCTAGCTTGGTAGGTGCTTAGAATTGTCATTACATTCCTGTTCCATTCAATAAAGGCATCATTGAAGATGCAATCTATTAAAATAATTAAAACCTGTCATCATCATTTTTAGGAAAGTATGCTTCTTTTTCTTGTCTAACATAAGGAAGATTTTCATGCAACTTTAATTTAAAAATAAAATCAAGCAAATTAGTGAGACCGTATCTCTCCCATCTGATTCTTCTTATAGTCTATAAATTAGACAATTGATTGGGTAGGTGAAATTAATTTACCCAGCCTTGGAAAATTTTCATTATTTCCCATTAATGTTGTCATTTAATCGATAATGATGAAATCTGTGAATGCAAGTCCAGCCACCAAATAGTGTTAACGAATAGTGAAGACATTTGTAATAATATTAATAGTGAAAGATAATGGCATTCTTATAAAAATAAATGGAAAAATAATTATGTTGTAAAAATTGGATGGGCAGTATAAAAAAAGTATTTACATTATAATTATTATTGTGGATAATAATATGTAATTTACGTATTAACAATTTTGGCGTAGGTAGATTCAAATTTCTTCATTTATAAAAAAACTTTATAAATGTAAAATTTGTAGCTTAAATATTTCCTATGCCAACCTTAATCTTATCGCTGCATCAGAAAAACACATAGTTACTTAGAAAGAAATGAGCTCATCTCTTCATTCTCATAGTTAAAACTTACAGTAGTTTTCTTTAAATATAAAATAACTAGAAATTGCACCAGAGGAGGTGCAATGGTTACGCCGATGATTTTTTGTATAGTTTATGTTTGAGTTGAATTCTATAATTTGTAAGGTGTAACATAGAGTTGTGTTTGAAATTACCATTCAAATTATTTTATAGTAGATGTTGTTTATCATCTTTTGTGGAATCACATGGTTTCCTATCTATTATGATATGAATTGGTGAACCATGATAATAATTTATATATGAGAATTCATTTTAGAGATATTTAATTTGTCTATTTCATCTCCACACATGTATTACAAACTATGTTACATATGACATTTGTGCATTCTCAGCACATTAAATTGAAAATGCAAAACAGATAAATTTAATAATCATTTTAATTTAATAGGGATTAAACTAGACTTCATTTGTTCCATGTGCATGTGAGTTGATACAATTAAATGAAAATATAAATTGGATTTTCATGGAGGCATTAAATAATTATAGTAATTTTCCATCCTTTCTCATGGTAGGTCATTGCAATCATAACAATGTTCATGAAGCATTTATGAAAAGTGGAGTTTGATTTTTGCACATAAAATAACATTTACTTCTTCATCAAGATTGTAGGTGTTGAGCTAAGAAGAATGTAAAGAAAAAATAACATGTTACAACTGGCAAGGTAAACCTTATTATTATATGAACAATCATTTAAGTTGCAATACTCTCCATTTCATTCCTCAATTTTTTAGCATGGATTGTGCACTACACCATCGCAAAGTCATGGTTTGACTTTAAAACTATAGCCCATAATATAGCATGCAATAATAAAAAGTCAAATCCAAATTAGGTGGATAACAATGGATAGGTTTTTTCATACTTTATGAGAAGAAATGAAATGAAAAAAAAAATACCTATCATATATGAATCTTTAGAATGATCCTCTGGTTGGAATAGGGCCACTGAAGTGGTTGTTAAAATATATTTGAAAATTTGAAGCTGTTAAAAACAAGAAACATAATATTAAGCTACAAACACAACATAATATATCATATATTTACAAAAAGTGAATCACAATAATATTTTAAATCGTGTACCAATGGAAGAGAATTATGAAGACTTTGAAGGGGAGTGGAGGAGAAAGTCCTACACGAAAAGGGAATTTTGAAGCATTTAAGAAGTGCTGATGCTTGGCTACTATGTTATCCTTGTTCTTATAAAGGAATTCGACTGCCTAATATGTAACTTGTTCCAACATTAAAAGTAAATACTTTAATAATTGGAGATTATAGAAAGCACAAAATTTTTAATCAAGTTGTAAGGGCTAAAGGAAATATTAAACTTACATTAGCAGCCATTTCGAGAATTTCTTAGCTTGATAGAATGCTTTTTTTCACAAATATTGAGTAATTTTTTTGTGGAAAAGTTTTCTGAGTTGATTTTGGGAACAACTGCAAAAGCAGAAAACATTTTGTAGTCAACATCCCATAAACATGCTTGCAAGGTTAATAACTACAAAAGGAACATAAAAAAGTCACATATTCAACCAAATCAAATTAGTCTTTCTGAAAAGATACTTATTCTTGAAGCAAAGCTCAACCCTGTTCAAGAAACACATCCAACATGAGAAGAGGTCTAGTTGATTGATTGATTAATAATATTTTGGATAATTTTAAATTCAATCTTTGGAAGAAATGCTTGTTTTTTAGAAACGTTGAGTAAAGCTTTTGTGGAAAAGTTTTGTTTTTTGATTTTGGAAACATACTACAAAAGCCAGAAGAAAATTTGTAGTCAACATCCGATATAAATGCTTGAAAGGTTAATAACTACAATGGGAACAAAAAAAATTCACATACTATCACCTCTACAACCAAGTCAAATTAGTTTCTGAAAATATACTTATTCTTGAAGCAAATCCCGACCTTGTTCAACAAACACATCCAACATCAGTAGAGGTCTGGTTGATTGATTGATTCATCTTTTTTATGATGATATTGAACAAAGTAATTAAATTTACAATTGATGTTGTGGTTTTCTTTGGGAATATAATTGGTTGCGAAATAATAAGTGATATAGAGTTTGAGTAGAGAAGGAAATGTTATACATGCATGTGGTTGATGTTGAGGAGGAACCAATCTTGCACCTTCCATGCATCACCTTATCTTTTCCCATTGTAACTTGTATTGGAAAAAGATATTTGAAATGTTGTTTAGAGAATATGTTTTATTTGGCTCAGTGTCCACTTGCATATCAAAAAGGTTTGAATGAGTTAGTAAAGGGGAAAATATTTGGGAAAAGACATAGTACTGTAAAGTAATTTGAAAGGTAATGTGAGAGAGATTGGATTGGCAAGTGTATACCTTATTTTGTCATAGTGAGAGTAATTATAAATGAGCCTCCTCTGTTTTTTTTGATAATTGTGTATGGATTGTTGTGCACTCTAGAATACCACTCAAAAGAGGACATTGGTTGAATACGAAGTCCATTTAATGATTTTACTCTTGATATAGCTGTAAATTTTAGTCCTTGTCTTTCTATTTTACCAATATCATTTGTTGCTCTTTGCAGGGTGAGGCCTTGGGATTTATGTATGGTAATTTCCCATGCCATTGTTATTGGAATTTTCCTATGATTACCTAGTGATATAGGTATTATAGGTATAGCCTTTGGATCATTTTGATTCCATGGTGGCCCAGTGTAGTTATTGATTCTTACTACAATGTACATTGGAATATCTAGTGGTTTTGAGTCTAGATTGTAAACAATATCAACAACTTCGCCAAGGGATCCATTTACAAGTCCTGCTTGCGTCCATAAGTTTTTTTTAGCATGATTTGTTGGCCTTTGCATAATATAAGTTCTTTTTCAAGTTGGGTATCTTGAGCATCAATGTTTGATTTATTTTTTGTGTTTGTTGCAATACTTATTGCAATTGGAAGGTTTAGTTGTTTTAGCATTTATTTTTTTGTGTAGTATGACTAAGTCATTTGTTACAAAAAGGTGAATGGAGTTGTCAAATTCTTGTTTTATATTAGTTGTAAGTACTTTGTTTGTGCAGGTCATTAACATATCCCAATCTTGGTGTGTTGGTTTTGCATTACGTAAGTTTCTTAATGTTTCATGAAAGTGTGTTTGAGTTCGATAGTTACCTTGTTGACAAAACATTTTTTGTAATGGAACAATTGTAGTAAATTGTTCCCATAGCAGTTTGGCATTGGAGTGTGATGCGTAGATGGTTTTGTCCATGATAGGTGGTAGTTGTGCTAGGTCACCTATTAGAATTATAGATAAACCATCGAAGCTGAGATTTTGTGTTCAGGGAAATGCTTCACGTAGTCTACTATCTATCTTTAATAGTAGATTTGGGCCTATGAAACTCATTTCATCTATGACGATGTACTTTATGTGTTTCATTTCTTCTTGAAATTTTTTTAGTGTTTTTCCTTGCAATTTTTCCATTTATTTTATTGGAATCCTAAGCGTTGAATGTATGGTTGATGCACGTATATTGAATGTAGTGATTCCTGTGGGAGCTAAAGCAAGCAGTTGGATTATTTGTTGTGGTACCCAAATTTGAAGTGCATTTCCTATGCAAGAAATAAGGTATGATTTTCCAGTTCCTGCAGTTCCTTGAATGATCATATGCAAGGGTTTTATTAAGGATTGATCTTTGTAGTGGTTTGTAATTATTGTGAGCGCTATTTTTTTGTTTTGGTGATAATGTGTAATTTGGGACATCGAAGCTGATGGCCATGTTTTCATTTTGGGTGAAAATTTTATTCATCTTTATGAAGTCAATTGCAGTGGCATGTAAATATTGGTGTACACTATGTTGATTCCATTCGTTGTTGTTATCAAAATCACAGCTACCGAGTATTTGGAGCTCATCTAGATTAACATTATTAGTAAGTCCCATTTGTGACAACAATTCCCATTCATTCAATTGTAATGAATCTATTGTGTTTGCCTCATTACCACTATCTTCTTCCTCTTCACTATTTTCTTCTATATCAATTGTGCGATTAATGTGCCATACATCATATGTGTTTGTATTCATTTGGGTCCAATTTTCTATTATTGTATCTTTAGTAAGGCCTATGTCATTTATATGTCACGAAAAGTTTTATGTAAGAGTAATTCACTCCAACAAAATGTTTCAAAATGTTTTGAATCCTACTTTGGAGTAGTATAACACTCTGGGAAAATATTGATAATTGCTTTTTGTTTCCTCTCTTTCCATTTACAGCCTTTGCGACATGAAGAATAGGAGAAGGATCTTGCAGATTAAAGTAATGTTATTGCTTCTAGTTGTGGTGGGCATTTCATAGAAGAATGTAAGTAGCTTGATTGGAGTTTGTTGTCATTTGTTGTTCATGTGAAGTGGTGGAATACTTTTTGGCCAACATTCAATGACATAAATGATCGGATACTGATGACAAGGGATAATTTTTGCAGCATATGACATGTTTCTTGTGCTCCAATATCACATTCAACCACAAGTTCTATCATGAATTTTCATTATGCTATTAAAGCTTCGTCTTCAGGTTTTTGATTTGTAGCTATTCTTGTAACCATATTAACACAACTCTCTGATTTTGATGCATACTTGGAAATGTATTTGAGAACAAGTGTTCATGAGATGATAGGTTGGCAATCTATATTTGTTCTCCATATTGAAATAATTTCTTGGTTATGTATGTTTAATCTATCATCATTTCCTGCTGGTTCAATTTTTTTTTTACCATCATTGTCACATGATAATGTAGAGATAATTTGTTCTTTCCATGGAGATTTGTATCGACCTTCTATTTTTCTCCCCTTCTTATGTAGGCATGTTCCCTTGGTGCATTTTGTGTGCCTTTGGACATGATTAATTAACTCCTCATAGTCATCAAAGGGATTTGTATTAAAGATCTTATTTTTGTTTAACAAACATGGATCATCAAGTGGAGATCGATTTGCTGTGTTGTTTCCATGAGATATAGTACGATGGTTCCAAGTAGTGACATATGTGTCAAAGAATTTTCTTGCTCTTTCAACTTCTAAGTTATCTTTCCAATCAATTTTGTCCATGTTTGGAGAATTTTCAAGCCAAAGGAATCCATGAACATGTGCGGTCCCTCGATGTTTCCATTCGTACCTATACCAATATTCTTTTGCATGGAGGAGGTTCTCAATGACCTCCTCACAAAATATTGTGAATCGTTGATGCAGATATAGGGATGTGGTATGGGGTTTATCAATTATGTTATCTGTGTGAAATTTATTTGATTGCATTGTAAATCTTATGTCATTTGAGAGTAGTCGTTGTAAATCTAGCCATTTTGTATCTTCTGCACTTAATGTGAAGAATAGAGTGGATGAGCCTATTTGGTTGATCATATTTGTTATCTCAGCATGAAACTTGTTCCAATATGGTCTTATCCCTCTCGTGGTATTTCCAAAATGCATAAGTTGCTTGGCTAACTATTCATTAGGAAGATTTTTCAAGTGTGTATGAAGGTTTTCAATAGTGACTGGTTTGTTTTCTTTTGCATTCTTTTTAAGGAAAACCATTGCAAGTCCTTGGCTACGATAACACATCTTAAGGTTGGAGATAAAATATTGAAACCTTGGATGCCTTCCAAATCTTTGGTCATGGAATCTCATTAGATTTAATGGATATTCATGCATGTGTACTTCTCTAATTTGTGCTTGCATGTGTAGTGCTTTTCCATCTGGAAAGAGTGTGGGGAATTGATGCAGGAGCATCCAGTGGTGTAAGGGCAATCCTACATCACCCAAAAATATATTTACTTTCATTTAGATTTTTTTTGTAGATGTTTTTGCATTTCTGGATACCCTTTTCGTCGAAGAAGAATTCCCAACTTTCAGAACTGCTTTTTTGCTTTTTCTGCTCAACTGCTATTTTTAGCAGGTATGAATTTAAAGGCGTGAGGAGACAAAAATTTAAGGGAAGCTTCAGGACATAATAATAAACACTTTGGTGAAAGAATCAGATCAAGAGCATTTCCGGTTCAAAAGTTATTCAAGTTTCAATTTCTGCTTTTTGCCTTATGAAATCTTTGGAGCTAATTTTGAGGTACTTAGAGGCTCCGGATGGGCCTGAAAAATTGGCGGAATACGAAAGTGGTTAGCCTTTAGGCCCCACTTTTTGGCAAGAGATCTTCGCGAGAGCTTTCCGAAAAGGTATTATCATTGAAGATTTGACGGTTAGATCTTGAGTTAGGGCTTCCGAAAGTTGGTGCATAATTTGAATCCCGTTTTTGGCTCCAAACAAAGAAACGGGCTATTTATGGGCGAGTTACTGTTTCTTTTAGGCAGTTTTTGGGGAAAGAAGGTCGCATGCTGCGAATAGTGGAATTTCTGTAGTTTCTTTATGTAATTTGCATGTATTGCAAAACTCGAGGATTTGAGATCCTCTGCATGTAGGAATTTCATAGTTTGAAAATAATAAGATTTGTTAGTTTTTCTGTGTGATTTTCTGTGTCTCAGGTTGCACCCTCATCAGGAATGCCATATCAAAGAGGGCTTTAGTATTGTATTCATTTATTGGAGAAGAGCTTATTTAAAGCCAATGAATAGTGTTATTTTTTGGGTGTTCAATTTGTAGTGTTTGTTTAATGATTTCTAGCTCATGACATGTCCCTAGTAGGCTTACCATAAATGATTATGTGTATGTTGATGCATCTTGATCATGTTGTTCATTAGCATCATATTCATTGTTTGCTATGACTATTTCTTCGAAAAATTCTATGGTGTGAAGCATGTATGAAATGTTTGTACTTGTTTTAGGGAGTTGTTCTAAGTAGGATGCATTTATTTCAACATCACTATAATATGGGTCATATTTGATCTTGTATTGCAATGAATCTATAATATGACTCCTACTTACATAACAATCGTAATAGTTTCCTTGTGTATACAATCTTTGAATTATCAAGACATCTAGTTCTTTAATTCTATGTGGTAGTATTTTGGTAGTACTTTTTGTGTCCTATTGGAAGCTAATCGTGTGGCCATTTTATTTATATTGTCCCCTATGAGTGTGGGTTACTTGTAATATTGGGTTTACCCTTGATATGAGAATCTCTTCTACTTGAGTGAGCTTTTGCAACATAGGAGGTTGTTCTCCTAGGTCCATATTATTAAGTGATGAAAATCGATGAATGTCTTTCTCATTAAAACATCATCTATAAATACAATTATCGTTTGATGATTGAACATGCATGCTAGGGTAGTGTTCCTTACATATAGTGCATGTTTGTAAGTTTGATAGTGCATCTATTCTATGTCAAAATATTTTTGATGTGGTAATGAAGTTAATGTTGTTGTTTTTCGATGGTGTAGTATTTGTTTCATTTGGTCTTTGTTTTTGTATGTTTTTTAGGTGACAACGAGCACTAATTTCCTCTTTATGACAAGAATATTACTCTCGACTTCTTTTACGACTTTGTATTCTTTGAGGTTCTATTTGATGGAGTTTAGTTTGACTTATTTCGTTTCTAGTGTCCATCATCTATAATTGAAAATAGGAGGTATGAATACTAATAGTAATGAGAAAAATACATGGACTAACACAAGAAATTTTTTGTTCTTTGTACATCTACATATCAAAGGAAAAAGTGAATGCAATTCCCAAAGGTATATAATGAAGAAATGTAGCTGAGATGAATAAAATGTAACCCAAATATCTACTACAATTGCAAGCTACAAACCTAACTGATTAGTAATAGTAACAATCAAAATAAATGCAATGAATTGTCACAATGGAAGAGGAAATAAGCTTAATGAATTTTTATTTATTTTGAAAAAAATAGTTAAAAGTGACTGACCTATTTTTGAGAGAATGATGTTTAATTGTTAACAACCTTTTTCCCTTTCGCAACTCTTGAACAATAAATTGATGCGCTGCAAATGTAAAAACAAATTGCCATCAAATTGACAAAAACACATTTCAAATGGAAATAGAATGTTCCCATACAGTTTTCAAATCAATGTTTATTTGAATTTTATGTGTTAAGTGAGATTTTGGAGGCTTCTATGTGATATTTTGGAGATTTTTAGTAACAAATACATAATGCATATTGTGTGTATTCTATATTAAGATAAAATTTAATCATCTGATTCACTTTTATCTCAGCAAGCAATATAAAATCATTGATACTATAAATATTAATATTGGTAATCCATTCCCTAACATCGACATATCAAAATATACCATTGAATTTAATTAAATATATGACTTTAAAAGTGAAGCAAATTAAAGTAGTGTTCCAGTGATGTTCCATTTGGAAATATAAAAAACTGAAAGTTGAATTGAGCAAACATAATAGATTACCAAAACTATGAAGTAACTATAAGGATTACATTATAGAAGCCTCTGGTTGGAAATTTCTAATAGAAGGCAACTAATCTAATTCATTAAAGATTAGACCAAAATGATGTGAGGATCTAGATGGAATCAATGGTGGTTAATTCCCTTTCTACTTTTACTACAGATTTGTTTATGCCAGTGTGTACCCTCCTGCTTTAGTGAGAGCAGTGCCCTTGCATATCATTGAGTTCTTAACTGACATCTATCAAGAGATTATGTTTGCAAAAATTCAAAAACTGTCAAGTATATTTACAATCTAGATAAGAAAATTGTTTTTTCTCATTTACTGGTCAATGATTTGGGCTGCACCAAATGGTTCTACTTCTTGGTGAATGTAACTTGTGGTTCATTTATAGTGAGTTGTATATATTTAATTTTTTGTTGACAAAGGAATGGTTTGGGAATGCACTATGACAAGTGCATACAAGAAATCAACAGAACGATAAGAAGACTGGAAGGAATGGAGACTTACAAAGTGGATAAAGTATTACATAAAGTGACTATTATAGGGGACATCACACCAATAATTTCATAGAATGATAGAATAGTAAGTGATAAGGTGAACATTGAAGTTACTAAAAAATACTATAACTATAGGCACTCGGTTTAGTTTAGTAAAAAAATTAACTTTTGTAGTTACAAACTTACAATACTCTTCTCAAGTGACTGCATACTCACAAGTTAAAAAAAGAAGATCCAACTATTTCATGAGATATTTCTAAGCTTTTTCCAAGTGACAAGTTCATATTACTCTTTTGCTTTTTTATTAAATTCTTATCAAGTCCATTTTATTTGACTATGCTTTGCAAACATCAAAATAAATATAATTTCATGTAATAGGTTATTGATGATGTACATATTATTAAGATACGCTTGCCTCTTTAATAAATGTTTTAGTGTTCACTTTGAATTTTGATGTAAGGGCTTTATAAATATGTGAAGGGCATAAAGTTTATTATGGTAGATGATGTGTCTGAGTTCCTTACGGGGTTTCTATCCCTAGCATAGGACTTCTACCAATTCTCTACCCAACAACCACACTTTTAGTAGGCAGGGGAGGACGTTATGCATTTTGTTCTTGAACTTGCCAATATGTGTTAGTGAAGAACTTGTCCTCTCTATCATGCATACATGTCCTTGGGTCAGCAGTGTGATGAAACTGCTATGTAAATTATACTTTACTGACCCACATGCATGGGTAGCATACCGTTTAGATTTTGGGTAAAATTCTATTCGATGTCAATTACTCTTTATATATATATATATACATTTACATGTTTAAAATTTTAACCTTTTAAAGTTTAGAATGTTTAAAATGACTTGTAACGAAAGCATGGGTTTAATCAGATTGGCTATATATATATTCATTTAGTTTTAAATATTTTCATTGGAATTAGAATGGTATGGCCTTTAAAATAAATTAAAAAAATGGACATGTATAGTGAATTATAAGATTGAATTTTAATAATCTTATATCACTAAATAAGACATTTTATAAGATCAATTGTATTATTCTTTTGAACAATTAGGTTCAACATGATTTGAATGATATTTGTGTTTAAAAATAATAATCTAGTCAACTTAATGGTCAAGTATTACTAGTGTTGAATTTTAACTCATGATGTATTAGATAATTAATTATGCTTGGAAAATATGCATGCAATGGCATTGATTTGTAAATGGAACTATTGAAATGTGTGTTCTTTGGAAATCTTCCAGAGGTTAGGAGAAAAGTGATTGTATTGAAAAGCAAAGTCGAAGTATAAGAAAGGGTTTAGTTTATCCATGGCAGAGGGAGATCTCTTACAAATTTATCTATAGTTTCTTTTTGCATATTTCATCAGGGATAACATCTTATAAACTTGTATACGAGAAGGGTTTTTAGCATGTCTGCAGTTAGCTTGTTAGTTTGTTTCTATCCATATTCCAATGGCCAACTAGTTATGTGGAGGAAATTAAAAGTGGTCATTTAAATTGAAAGTTAAAGTATCCAATAGTAAAACAAACTTTATTCTACCAATTAGGAAAGGTATCTTTCTTTTGTAACCCCATTTCAACTATCCATACTTTCAGTCCAGTATAGTAGCTATTTGCGTTTATTTGTCATGTTTTAAGTACTCAAAAAAATACATTAAAAACCAAAAAAAATACAAAAAGGTGAATTTGGAGAAGCTCAATCAAGGAAAATAGAGATGAACAACTATACGATTTTTTTGAGAAAGCATTCACTATTTTATGTGAGGCAATGAAATTTTGGAACTAACAATATGGCCACATTTAACAAGTTTTTGTGCACTGCTCATCTATGAGGTCACATTTTATTTGATCATAGATGTACAAATAACTTGAAATTTTTTACCGATATAGAAGCCTCTGGTTGGAAATTTCTAATGACAAATAGATCAATTTTTATAGGCAATCAACATACATCAAGATCAACTTAAACATCAAATTTTAAGAAATAGATAAGTAGTCTCTTTCTTAGGATTGGATACTTCATAATGATTGCAGAAAGGGCACATATGTTACATTATAAGCCATACACCTACAATTTTAATCAACCAGATTTTTTACACAATTCAGTGGACCAGTAAAAGTGTGAAACATTTTTAATTCAAACTCTGTTTTATTTCAGACATAACAAAGAAAGAATATTTACAATTTTAAGAATGTATACACTGTTTCATAGAAAATAAGGAATGTATTCATAGTTGTTCATATCATTGCACATTTCATTGATTTTAGAAAGCAACAATTTTGTCTTTGTAGTAAAATCTATTTTATCAGCTTTAATGATTGTTGCTTTCAAATGCTCTTCATTATTGTATGTCTCTTTTTTGCATGACAATGTGAATAAGAATTGTGTAAGGAGAACACTTCTTATTACATCTCCAGTACTTGTTTTTGCCTCATGATTAAATTGTAGTGTATATAGTTCTTGTGTAGACATACCCATGATTTTTGTTGCTATCTCATCAAATGCAACTGCCCATATTATATTCCCGTGATCCTCCAGTTTGACTTGAAGTGTGTACGTGTAATTGCAATCTATATATAAGGTTGCACACTTTGAGCAATACCATTTATCTTTTTCATTTTGAATAACCCTTTTCTTACATTGTTTTCCATTTGATTGAAGAGGACAAGCTGGATAACAAAAATAGTTAGATTTGATGAATAGTATTGTTTCCTTTGCAATGAATTGGATGGGTTGTATTATTTTTTTGATTGTTGTTTAATGTTTTCAATTAACATTCTTGTGATAATAGGAGGCATATCATCAAGATTTGTGGAGGAAGGTACAATATTAGCCCCATTCTGTGCATACCAGGTTTTAAATTGTTTTGCTTCTTCTATATCAAGGTCTATGGATAGGTGTGTAGTTACAAATGTGTTTATCACCTTTCCATTATAGTCATAAACATGTCTATTTTTAATAGCTAGAACAATGGTTTTTTCTTAGTGGTACATTTGTTGAAGTTTTGTGCCTTCTTTCTAAGTTGTTGGTCCCCATAAAGTTACATCTATAGTTGATGCAAAAATTTCTAATATCTTGATGCTCCACCTCAAAACATTTGTACCATCCCTCCTCCTTATTGTAGAGCTTGGATCTACACAAGCAACAATTCTAATAACATCAAAAATTGAATTCTTACTCTTAGTCACAATTTCCTTGATAGGTATGAAAGTGAATTGATGTTTTTGAATAGAATGGTCATCTTCACAGAGTGTCACCTTTGATTCAACCATTAAGGTGATTTATATTCCACTATTTAGCTTGTTGTAAATATTATTAGAAGATTTAATGGTCCCACAAGATAATGAATATATAGATCCAATATTAATCTTTGCAAAATGAATATCTATAGCTTCATTGAAGCAAGTGACACGTGTTTCTATGTGTTCACTATCTATAATATCGAAGCTGAAAACTTGTCCATTTCCCTTTTGATTGGTGTACTGGTGGATTTATTTTTTCATTGTTACACGACCTTTGATAGTCCACCTTATTTGAAAAGGGTTCAACCTTTTTATAGGACTGATGCTAATAGATACATCCTTTCTAGATTGAGATGGGTCTATGCCAAACAACATTATTTTAGAGTTTGGTGTTGTTGGTGATAGAGGATAATCAAATGTATATGTAGCATCATTTTTTATATGTTCTTGTTGTTTTGGAATTAGGAAGATAGGTTTCCCAATGATGGCATGATCTGTACATGCAAGCTCTAGTTCTGAAATGACAATCCACCTATGTAATTGCAAGTAAAATTATAATTAGTAATGTATTATAGAATTTGGAAAGTTAATTATAAGGTATAGAAATAGCATTGAACCTACATACTAACCTTTAACTGCAAATCATGGGACAACTATATTTTTTTAGTTGTATTATAGATCCCTCATGAATTTGCTTAGAAGTTATATAGTGGTTGTACTTTTTTGGTAATGATTCTCTTTGTTTATGCTCTCCATCAGAAATGCCAATTCGATATCGATTGTTTCTCTTAGGACCCTGGTCAAAGTTTGAGGTAGCTAATACTTGGAGATGAGGATCCAAGCCTAGATTACCATCTTTCATAAGCTTGATTGCATTTGTAGTCAATAATGTAGACAGATCTACAAACAACAAATAAATGTAAAATTAAGAATTAACAGAAAGGAAAGTAAAAACTGAAGTGTTAGAAATATTATTACCAAAACAGAGAAAATTAACAAAAAGAGAAAAACATTCCTACAAATACATTAGTTTATAGAAATAGATAGAGATGTTGTTGATATATTAGACAAAGTAGAAGATAGGTCTGCTGAAATATGACATTTGCAATCATTTGATCATCATCCTATTGTATTGAGTTGTTGAAGAAAATTTAATATCGAGTTGAATGAATATACACAAAGTGTTGAATCTTGTCCTTATAGGTATTTAGTTAATTCTAGCAATTCAGAGGCAAAGCTCCATATTTGGAAGTAATTACATTCCTTGCATCTTTGAAACTATACTCTATTCTTCCTTATAGTTTTTCGGGAGGATACTCATCACATTTAATGTTTTTCACATGAAATAATTATTTTTTAATCTGATCTGATATTAATTCCATGGAAGCATGGTATATTGTTCATTATTTTTGTTCTTGCGGGAATTGATTAGTCTATTTTCTGGTTCTATTATTACTACAATTCCAACAAAAGATCGAAATATCCTGAAGCCAGACAAATAAGCTCTAAAATCAAAGGCACGATAAAAATTTCTTCATGTTGAGTGTGAAGTTCAATTCGCCAGATAAAGAATAGACACCCCTAGGATTTCCATGATAGAGTTTCGCTACAACTGAAGATTTCAGACCACTAAAATGAACGAATTTTTTTCAGATGAAGAGTTTAATTACATACTGCTAAACATTTTTCAAATTCGAGCTGGCAAGTATAATCTATGTGATAACAAAAGAATTTTATTTGAAGTGTGAATTAAAATCAATTAGAGTTTCTAAAGTTAGAACAAGAGAAATACACCTTTTCCAACCATTAATCAGGAGACAATTTTTTCAGAGATACCACAAAATACTAAGGATTTTGGAAAGAGATAATCACACAACTATTGGGAAACTTCAACAAGAAAAAAACTAAAACATATGTTGTCAGACCAATGCCTCTAAACCCTCTATTAAATTTAAAGAAAGTAAATTTACTCACTTGTAGAAAGTGGGGAAATTACAACAACAAAATTGACCTCTATGAAGAGATTTAAAAGCCCAGTTCTGCCTTTGCAAGACAATTATGCATTTCCCTGTAAATAATACAACACAAAAAAAATCACATAATTAAAAATGGGCATGGATTTTCTTAAAGGAAAATTTCATAATAGAGTAAGAATGAAGACTATTCAATGTTCAAAAAATCCAAACATACTATTTCAATATGACTTCTTTTCAAATATTTTTTACGCTTGAATTTTCATCAAAGTTAAGCACATTGACTTTAAAAAACAACAGCTTCAAAAAAATTCTATTGCTAACAAACATAGGTAGAGAATAAGGGTACGACTATTATACAATTGAATATAGTCAACAAAAGATGCAATTATGAATAGGGAGTTGGCCCTGAACCCAAATTTCCTAGTGGTTGTGGGAGCAATTAATTTTATTGTTTCACTTTCATGCATAAAAAGCTACTCTGAAGCTGTTGAAACAACCTCAAGTAAGAAGCAAGAGGCACATGATTCAAGTATAGTTTTTCTTGATCCAGGAATCAGTTTTGCTGCACCCACACAAAGCCTGCTACAACTATGTGAAGATTTAAAAAAGAAGTGGATAGGTACAAAATTGTGAAGGTAGAAAAGAAGCTTGCACATCCAAACAAAAGAACACTACAAAGCCCATTCCCTATGTTATGCTATGCCAAAGGCTAAGATGGGAAGAAAGAAGTCATGAAAAAAAAAGGACATATAAGAGGATGAAAGCCATTGTGATGTTATGCAAAGGCTAAGTTGTGAAGAAAGAATTCATTCAAAAAAGAGAGGACATATAAGAGGATGGAAGAGGTGTTGCCATATGTGCTATTTCAAACCCTAGCATTTCCCTTTCTATTGTCTCTTTGTTTTTTTTCCTATATGGAGATGATACATGATGTGGGAAGAGAATAAACCCAAATGATAAAGCCAATCAACAAAATATGCCTCTGGCTAAAAAATCTTGCCTAAATAAATTCTTGAAATATTCAATAATCATAGAATGCACTCTGGTCCCTAGTAGCCTAGTTTGTGATAAAGTGAGCTATCAAAGGTTTGAAAACACATGAAATATGTTCAGGCAAACAAGTTCAGCGAAAAACAAGAAAAATGGCATACAAAATTATTTTCTATAAAATTTCCAAAATCATGTATAACTTCATATGGAATGTTTTATTTAGTATCGATTAGGATGGAAACACTCTCTCCATAAAAAAGAGCATGTTGTACATGCAGATATAACAAAACAAAATAATTACTCTGCAACTAATTTTACAAACTAAAATGCAAAGCTAAAAAGAAGGAATTGGTCAAATGTATTGACCCCACCCACAAAGAAAAGTCACAAAAAAATGAAGCTTTCCTAATATCCCTTGAAATTGAATATTTTCCACAAAAATGGGAAAACTTGGTAAGTGATATTTGAGAAACACATGAACAGACTATAACCAGTCATAAGGTAATCTTGTTTGAGTTCTTCAAGGACCAGTCCTTTATTATCCCTAATGTGTCCAGGTAATCATCTCCGAAAAAATTCTAGCATGCTCATCATCATGAAGTAACTATTGCATTTGCAAAATGAATTTATTATTTAACCATACATGATGCAATAAAAAAGAGAGTAAATATTAGAGATCATGACCAGGATATATTTCTCATAAAAAATAGCACACCTTTTTGCTGACCAGTCCCATTATCCTTGATCAAAGAAATTTCAAGCACATTTCCATGTTTAGCAAATAGGGGATGTATCTACAAAGAAAATATCAACATTATTTCATATAGTTAAATTCAAATATTATAATTTCAATAAAAATCTTTGTGTCCCATATTCAACTAATAGAAATTTCCTTTGACAAAAAAATCAGAATAAATTCTTACTATAATCAAATTGTATAGCAGATTACATTTTCAAATACGAAATCTATAGAGCCAAGACATCACAATGGACATAGTACTCCATAAATTTTAATTTCTATCTATTCGTTCCCAAATTTAGATACTACATACTTTACACTATAAGTAATATTTTGATAAGTCATTAAAATTTATATAATTTATATAATTTTATTTAATAATGAATATAATTTTTTAAATACTTATCTTGAATTTCAAAATAGAATTACTTTTTAAACATTCAATATAAATATTAAAACTTTATTAACAGAATGTATTATTTTATTTATTAGTTATTTGTAATTAAAAATTAATTGAACTAATCAATAATAAATTAAAAAGGATTGTAGCTATACAACTTTTCACTTCATTGAAAAAGGCTCTCAACAAGAAGAAAGGTGATTTATAGCATTATTTATATAAATTTAAGGTATAATCATCATGTTAAATTTGAATATATAAGCTCTTACCAATAATTAAACTACTGTAACTTTTGACTGCCTTATAACTTTACTTAACCTGTCTCACAACAATGGGATGTTAGGGTTGTTACTGTCCTATTTCCCTAATTAATGTTGGTCTTTTTGGTAAACTCTAAAACCCATGAATAAAAAATGCATGCAAAATAAATATTCAAAGTGGTAGATGATTTTGGTTTCACTAATGCATTGATTTAGCTGATTTGTGTGCTTCATTATGGTATTTAAGGAAATTCTCATTCATTTCAAGTCATTAGGTAAATCATCCAGGACATCCTAGGGCATAGTCATTGAGCACATCTAGCATATGATATTTTGGGGAGTAAAAGGAATCTTGCAGCATTTACATCAGAGCACATCATCCTACCACCATTATATGCTTGCTTTTTGTCCTCAACCATTTCACTCAGAGTTGTAAAACTGGGCTGCTGGGGGTCTATCAGAGGAGAACCTGATCCTCACAATTTGACAGAATCTCCAAAGGTGTTTCTAAACATTGCCTGTCCTTACACACATTTAGATAGTAGAAATGAAGCTAAGGGAACTCCAATAGTCCACATTCTATCATATCAGTTTCAAAAAATTTAGATTAGGCTTGCATGTCAGACCCTTTCCACACTCATGGAGATTAGTTCAATGGTCACAAATCTAAATAGAGCAACAAACGGTCAATTTCCAAATTCTAGAATCTCCATCTGACACAGCCCTAGAATTTTAGCACTCTGGAGAATCAATTTTTGACATTTGAGAAGGTAATAAATTAAAAGGTAATGACTTTGTAATGGTTTTTTGTGTTGTATAAAGATACCTGGGGATAAAAATCTATTTATAATTGAAAAGAACCATTTTTTCTATGGTTGTGTCTGTGTATAGGAGTTGACATTATTCTCTATATAAGAATGAGAAGACATTGTAAAAGGACATAATTAATTCTCCATATGTTCACAAATTTGGAGTGGCTCACCTCTGAGATTTAGTTGTTTTGTTTATTGGGAGTACTGGAAAAAATTTGGTTTTATTTTGTTTCAAATTTCTAGATTTCGATTTGGTTAATTTCAGTGATATTAGAGTGTTGTACTTATAATAAAGTTTATAGCCAAACCGAAAGCCTGTACAAATTTATGTGATTTTTTTTTTTCAAAATATAAATGAAGAGGCTATTTTTACCAAATGCAGTTATTAATTATTTGCTTCAGCTGATAAGCTCATCTAGTAGGCCAAGAAAAACTTGCACTTTCAAATTACAAAAAATACTTATTAATTATTAGGAACCATGAAGAAAATCAAGCTGAAACAAAAATTGGAGAAAAAGAAGATATTAGGGTGGTCCGTAAGTCCTCACAATTTTCCAATATACACTCCCTCACAAATGTTTAAAAGTGTGTTATTTCCAAGCAAGCTTTATAAGAAGACATAGCATCAAATGCAACTGCCCATAACCATAAGCCTGTACAAATTTTTGGGGAGTAAAAATAATCTTGCAACATTTACATCAAAGCACATCATCCTACCACCATCATATCCTTGCGTGTTCTCCTCAACCATTTCACTCAAAGTTGTAAAGATGGGTTGTTGGGGGTCTAGCAGAAGAGAACCTAACAATCTAGTAGACTCTTCAAAGTTGTTTGTAAACATTGCCTGCCCTTACACACATTCAAATAGTAGAAATGAAGATAAGGGAACTCCAATAGTCCACATTCTATCATATCAATTTCAAAAATTTTCAATCAGGCCTACATGCTAGACCCTTTCCACACTCATGGAGATCAGTTCAACAGTCACAGATCTAAACCCGAGCAACAAACGATCAATTTGTAGATTCTGGAATCTCCATCTGAGACAACCTTAGAATTTTAACACCCTGGAGAATCAACTTCTGACATCTGAAAAGGTAAAAAATTAAAAGGTAATGAATTTTTAATGTTTTTTTGTATTGTATAAAGATACCTGGGGATAAAATTCTATTTATAATTTAAAAGAACTATTTTTCCTATGGTTCTGTCTGTGTAAAGGAGTTGACATTATTCTCTATATAAGAATCAGAATACATTGTGAAAGGACATAATTAATTGTCCATATGTTCACAAATTTGGAGTGGCTCACCTCTGAGATTTAGTTGTTCTATCTATTGGGAATACTAGAACATAATTGGTTTCATTTTGTTTCAATTTTCTAGATTCTAGTTTGGTTAATTTTAGTGATATCAGAGTGTTGTACTCATAATAAAGTTTATAGCCAAAACGAAAGCTTGTACAAACTTTTGTGTGATTTTTTTTCCAAAATATAAATGAAGAGGCTATTTTTACCAAAAACAGTTATTAAATATTTGCTTTAGCTGATAAGCTCATCTAGCAGGCCAAGAAAAACTTGCACTTTGAAATTACCAAAAACAGTTATTAATTATTAGGAAACATGAAGAAAATCAAAGTTGAAACAGTAATTGGAGCAAAAGAAGATATTAGGGTGGTTCATAATTCCTCACAATTCGCAAGTATACACTCCCTCACAAATGTTTAAAAGTGTGTTATTTCCAAGCAAGCTTTATAAGAAGACAGAGCATCAAATGCAACTGCCCATAACTGTAAGCCTGTACAATTTTTTGGGGAGTAAAAATAATTTTGCAACATTTATATCAGAGCACATCATCCTACCACCATCATATGCTTTCTTGTTCTCCTCAACCATTTCACTCAGAGTTGTAAAGATGGGTTGTTGGGGGTCTAGCAGAGGAGAACCTGAAAATCTGGTAGACTCTTCAAAGGTGTTTGTAAAGATTTCCTATCCTTACACACATTTAGATAGTAGAAATCAAGATAAGGGAACTCCAATAGTGCACATTCTATCATATCAATTTCAAAAAATTTGAATCAGGCCTACATGTTAGACCCTTTCTACACTCATGGAGACCAGTTCAATAGTCATAGATCTAAACTAGAGCAACAAACAATCAATTTCTAGATTCTGGAATCTCCATTTGAGACAACCCTAGAATTTTAAGACCCTGGAGAATCAACTTCTGACATCTGAAAAGTTAATGAATTTTTAATGTTTTTTTGTATTGTATATAGATACCTAGGGCTAAAATTCTATTTATAATTTAAAAGAACTATTTTTCCTATGGTTGTGTCTGTGTATAGGAGTTGACATTATTCTCTATATAAGAATGAGAATACATTGTGAAAGGACATAATTAATTGCCCATATGCTCACAAATTTGGAGTGGCTCACCTCTGAGATTTAGCTGTTCTGTTTATTGGGAATACTGGAACATAATTGGTTTTATTTTGTTTCAAATTTCCAGAATTCAGTTTGGTTAATTTTAGTGATATCAGAGTGTTGTACTCATAATAAAGTTTATAGCCAAACCGAAAGCTTGTACAAATTTCTGTGTGAATTATTTTTCAAAAATATAAATGAAGAGGCTATTTTTACTAAAAATAGTTATTAATTATTTACTTTAGTTGATAAGCTCATCTAGTAGGCCAAGAAAAACTTGCACTTTGAAATTACCAAAAAACGTTATTAATTATTAGGAACCATGAAGAAAATCAAAGCTGAAACAGTAATTAGAGCAAAAGAATATATTAGGGTGGTTCGTAATTCCTCACAATTCACGAGTATACACTGCCTCACAAATTTTTAAAAGTGTGTTATTTCCAAGCAACCATTATAAGAAGATAGAGCATCAAATGCAACTGCCCATAACTGTAAGCCTGTACAAATTTTTGGGGAGTAAAAATAACATTTACATCAGAGCACATCATCCTACCACCATCGTATGCTTTCTTGTTCTCCTCAACCATTTCACTCCGAGTTGTAAAGATGGGTTGTTGGGGGTCTAGCAGAGGAGAACCTGACAATCTGGTAGACTCTTCAAAGGTGTTTGTAAACATTGCCTCTCCTTACACACATTCAGATAGTAGAAATGAAGATAAGGGAACTCCAATAGTCCACATTCTATCATATCAATTTCAAAAATTTCCAATCAGGCCTAGATGTTAGATGCTTTCCACACTCATGGAGATCAATCCAATAGTCACAGATCTAAACCAAAGCAACAAATGATCAATTTCTAGATTCTGGAATCTCCATCTGAGACAACCCTAGAATTTTAACACCTTGGAGAATCAACTTCTGACATCTAAAAAGGTAATAAATTAAAAGGTAATGAATTTTTAATGTTTTATTGTATTGTATAAAGATACCTAGGGATAAAATTCTATTTATAATTTAAAAGAACTATTTTTCCTATGGTTGTGTCTGCGTATAGGAGTTGACATTATTCTCTATATAAGAATCAAAATACATTGTGAAAGGACATAATTAATTGTCCATATGTTCACAAATTTGGAGTGGCTCACCTCTGAGATTTAGTTGTTCTATTTATTGGGAATATTGGAACATAATTGGTTTTATTTTATTTCAAATTTCTAGATTTCAATTTGGTTAATTTCAGTGATATCAGAGTGTTGTACTCATAATAAAGTTTATAGCCAAAACGAAAGCTTGTACAAATTTCTGTGTGAATTTTTTTTCCAAAATATAAATGAAGAGGCTATTTTTACGAAAAATAGTTATTAATTATTTGCTTCAGCTGATAAGCTCATCTAGCAGGCCAAGAAAAACTTGCACTTTGAAATTACAAAAAACAGTTATTAATTATTAGGAACCATGAAGAAAATCAAAGCTAAAACAGTAATTGGAGCAAAACAAGATATTAGGGTGGTTCATAATTCCTCACAATTTGCGAGTATACACTCCCTTACAAATGTTTAAAAGTGTGTTGTTTCCAAGCAAGCTTTATAAGAAGATAGAGCATCAAAGGCAATTGCCCATAACCGTAAGCCTGTACAAATTTTTGGGGAGTAAAAATAATCTTGCAACATTTACATCAGAGCACATCATCCTACCACCATCATATGCTTTCTTGTTCTCCTCAACCATTTCACTCAGAGTTGTAAAGATGGGTTGTTGGGGGTCTAGTAGAGGAGAACCTGACAATCTGGTAGACTCTTCAAAGGTGTTTGTAAACATTTCCTGTCCTTACACACATTTTGATAGTAGAAATGAAGATAAGGGAACTCAAATAGTCCACATTCTATCATATCAATTTCAAAAATTTCCAATCAGGCTTGCATGTTAGACCCTTTCCAGACTCATGGAGATCAGTTCAACAGTTACAGATCTAAACTAGAGTAACAAATGATCAATTTCCAAATTCTAGAATCTTCATCTGAGACAACCCTAGAATTTTTACACCCTAGAGAATCAACTTCTGACATCTGAAAAGGTAATAAATTAAAAGGTAATGAATTTTTAATGTTTTTTTGTATTGTATAAAGATACCTGGGGATAAAATTCTATTTATAATTTAAAAGAACTATTTTTCCTATGGTTGTGTCTGCGTATAGGAGTTGACATTATTCTCTATATAAGAATGAGATACATTGTGAAAGGACATAATTAATTGTCCATATGTTCAAAAATTTGGAGTGGCTCACCTCTGAGATTTAGCTATTTTGTTTATTGGGAATACTAGAACATAATTGGTTTTAATTTGTTTCAAATTTCTAGATTTTAGTTTGGTTAATTTCAGTGATATCAAAGTGTTGTACTCATAATAAAGTTTATAGCCAAACTGAAAGCTTGTACAAATTTATGTGTGAATTTTTTTTCCAAAATATAAATGATGAGGCTATTTTTACCAAAAACAGTTATTAATTATTTGCTTCAGCTAATAAGCTCATCTAGTAGGCCAAGAAAAACTTGCACTTTGAAATTACCAAAAAGAGTTATTAATTATTAGGAACCATGAAGAAAATCAAAGCTAAAACAGTAATTGGAGCAAAAGAAGATATTAGAGTGGTTCGTAATTCCTCACAATTCACAAGTATACACTCCCTCACAAATGTTAAAAAGTGTGTTATTTCCAAGCAATCTTTATAAGAAGACAGAGCATCAAATGCAACTTCCCATTACCGTAAGCCTATATAAATTTTTGTGTGAATTTTTTTTCCAAAATATAAATGAAGAGGCTATTTTTACCAAAAACAATTATTAATTATTTGCTTTAGCTGATAAGCTCATCTAGGAGGCCAAGAAAAACTTGCACTTTCAAATTACCAAAAAAAGTTATTAATTATTAGGAACCATGAAGAAAATCAAAGCTGAAACATTAATTGAAGAAAAAGAGGATATTAGGGTCGTTCGTAAGTCCTCACAATTCGCCAGTATACACTCCCTCACAAATGTTAAAAAGTGTGTTATTTCCAAGCAAGCTTTATAAGAAGACAGATAGTGTTTCTTTGAAACTCTCAAATCTTTACAATGTATTTTCATGTATATTAAAGAAAATTTGGATGTCTACACTTCTTGGAACAAGATTTTTGATTTAATAGACAAACTATCATTTTAATAGCTCTAGAAAATATTATGATAACAAGACTACAAATCATTTCCAAATTTGTTGCGATTTGGAGCCAAACCAACTCTCAATGATCAGAGCTTCTTAGTAGTGTTTGGATTGGACTTGTTGTTGGTTGTTTACATACTTTATCTAGACTTGATTACCTTTCTACTCTTTCTCCCCTTTTAATTGGTCAAATAAGGATGGAAAGTGATGTAGTGGGAGCTCTGTGGGGGTGTGGTCATAATGTTGGACAAGTTATTTCTGGTATTCTCTTTTTGATATTGAAAGATAAATTGCACATTGGTTGGAGGAGCTTTTCTCTTAATTTTTTAGTTCGAGAAGCTTTTCTCTTATTTTTTTATCTAGTTTCTTAGTAAGTGTGCTGATAATGAATTTACTTTCATGCACCAATCTAATTAGGAATAAATCAAAAGAGTAATAGTCATTAATTTTGAATATAGCAGAGACCTAATAGTAAATCAAATATGCAAGTTATAGCTACGATTTTCAGACGTATTTCTTGATTGGCTAAGTATCACATTTGACTTATTTCAATTTCACATTTGATTTAGCATTTACTTCAGGTATCTGTCCCAACTCGTTAGCCTAAAATAGATGTGTTTATCATTGTTATTTTAATTTAATTAATAGTCCCAGGATAGTTTATGTAGAGAGATGTACTTCTTGATAGATGTATAACATCAGGCACCATACCTATGAAATTTTTTCTCTTCGTATGCAAATTATAGTCTTCCTTATCATCCAACATCTAGTTATTTCTTTGGCTGCAACTTCCTAGGAGCTCAGGACACCCTTTATGATCACACAGGACGACACTATTTCAAAGACTGTTATATTGAAGGCTTTTTGGATTTTATCTTTGGGAATGACCTTTCAATGTATGAGGCATACTTTTTTTAATTTATAAGAAATTATATTAAACCCATCTTCCATATTAACAATCTTGACATTGAAGACAACTAATACCCATTATAATTAAGAGGTTTATTGTAGGGATGTGTGGCAATAATATTATGAACAAGAAATTGACATTGAGATTCCCCAAATGATTAAAGACCCTAGCAATATCTGTGAAACTTGAAGATTATATTGAAGCTATGTATTGGCATAAAGAAAATAAAGACAGATTACTACTTAAGCATTTGGATAAAACTTTTGCACATTGAAAAGGGATAAACTTGCAAAATTTGTAATATCATTTTGCAAAGCCAGCACTAGAGGAAAGAGTTAGTTGAAGAAGATAGAAAAAATGAAGTTAACAATAGAGGCAGTGAATGGAGCTTGTGCAAGAATGACAAAAAATAAACTAAAATGACATATACCATCAATCACAAATTAAGGAAAGAGCTTCACTAACCTCTCTCAAATAGACAACCCTAATTTGGTCTCCTTTATCATTAATTCCTACAACTGTATTCCAATATTCCCTAATTGCAGAGGGTAAACAAGAATAATGCTCATTCAAAAAACTATCCAAAACAAAATGAACGAAATATTTTAAAGAGCACAATGGTGGTGAGGTTACCAATATGTAGTTTTCTTTGCATGGACACCCATTGGTGGTGCTTTAACAAGGCCTGTGAACTGGAGTCTTGAAGCACAGTTCTAAAGTGAAAAATTCCATGGGAATTATCGAACAAAATTTTGGTGCCCTAAAATAATTTCTCTTAGGTGTGAGATAAATCTGGTGGGCAAAGCCCACAATAAAGAGCCTATCAACTAAAAATATAACTTTCTTATAAATATTATGTATTAAACATAATTTAAATTTATTAAAGTTAGTTTAAACGATAATTTTAAGATTAATTTAATTAAATATGTAATTTTATTATAAAGCTTAGTTAGTAAAGATAATATAAAATTATAACTTTAGGATTAATTAAATTAATTTTATATATATATATATATATTTGTAAGGATTATTTATATCTTTATTAAATAAATAATATTTATGAAGTAAATGAAAATATGGTACTTGGGCAATAAGACTAATTGAGGGATTTTTATTAATGGTATTAATAGTTCGATTATGTTGATGTCATTATGTCAAGCGAATAAATTTAAATCTAAGTCAATATTAGGTAATTTTCATAATAATAAATGGTGTTAATGCGAAGAGCATTACTAAAGCATTGATTAAACCTTCCACATTTATCCTAGTTACCTCACCACCTAGATTAAGTGCTCCTTAAGAGAATGAGATAATACCATTATCATAGTGTAACTTCAAATTGAGGATTTTCATCCAAGCTATAACCCTAGTACAAGTATCGCAAGATTGTAATGGGGTTAACTTAGAATGTGATTTTACCCCATGGTTGCCAATGTTTTAGTAAGTGGTGTATTACACAAACTTAGTGTAACCTGCATGTTCATAGTTATTTTTGTTAGATTTTTAGCTAGCACTTTGTTAAAAAAAAATTGATAGTTGTGTTTTTTCCCTTCGGTCAAATTTAGAGCATTATAGTAGGCCACCCTATCCTTCACAACAGAGTATGTATTCTTGTCCCCATCATGCTTGGCCTTCCTATCAAAATGCCAAGGCCTCCCAAATAGTAAGTTTCACACATGCATAGGGATGATGTCACATAGGATCTTGTCCTTGTATGACCCAATGTTGACTTCTACCCATACTTGCTCATTCACCAAGACCTATTGTCCTTTACTAAGCCATGAAACTCTATATGGGTTAGGGTGAAAAATCCTTTTCAAATTCAATTTTTCTACCGTCTCAATTGAAGCAATATCATCAGTTGATCTTGAGTCCACTACTCTCTTACACACCTTCCCTTGTACGTTACAATTGATTTTGAAGAGTGCCTTCCTTTGTGGGGGTTCTTCAGGGATTGGTGCCTTGAAAAATTCTCTCCTAATCATCAAGTTGTCTCAAACATCTGATATGAGGTTTATTGTAGGTGAGGTCACACTTTCTTCATCTTCATGTACCAATTGATTCCTCCTCTCTACACCATGAGAGTTTGATCCTCGCTTTTTAGGGCATTTGAAGGATGGATACCTAGGTTAGTTGCAAGTGTAACACCTCCTTGAAAACTAATTAGAACCTCTCCCTCCATTAAATCTATCTCTACCATTGTGTCTCCTACCCATGAATCTCCACTTGATTCATTAGGATTAGATTCCTCTTGATGTTTTTGGTACTGATTTCTGCCCCCAAAACTACCTCTACCTCTGAAATTCTTGCCTCTTCCTCTAATTTTCTACTCTCGTTTCCTTCTTATCTTCTCTTCAGCCTTATGTGAAATTTGTATGCAATCCTCCATAGTCTTGGGGACAACAAAACTGATCTCATCTTTTATTTTGATCCTTAGGCTATTGATATACCTGGCCACTCTTTCATTCTCACTCTCCACAGGATCACATCTCATGCTCATCTTGAAGAATTGTTCAGTATAGGATGAAACATCCATATCTTTTTGCTTCAGATTCTGCATCTTTTTGAGCTCCTACACCTCATAATCAGTAGGAAGGAATTTTCCCTTCAACCTATGCACCATCCTATCCCAAGAGTTGATCATGGACTTACCCATCGTCACCCTTTCTCCTTGGATGAAATTCCACCATGTCAAGGCAGATCCCTTCAACTTTCTTTTGGAAAACCTTACCTTCTTATTCTCTACCATTTCTTTATATTCAAAGTAAATATTCAATCCCTCTACCAACTCAAATACTTATTCCACATCCATATTTCCATTATACACTGGTAGATCAATCTTCACTTTAGAGGACTCTCCTCTAGATGCTTGTAATTATTTAAAGATTATTCTCTCATGAGGGGGTATCTCTTCCCCCTAAGGGTTCTCTTCACCTTATTCACCCTCTATCTCTTCTTCAAAGGATCTCTCTTCCTCAATGGCCGCTCCTCTCCTTCTGTTAATTTCTTTTAAGGCCTCTATCTCTTCTCTCAAGGCCTTCAAATCCTTTGCAACCACCGGTCCAGCTTTTGGAGGCATGATGAATTCCTTGAAAAACTACCTACAATCAGGCTTTGATACAACTATGATGCAGAGTGGTAGGGATAGAAAACAACCAACTATGATGGCAAAGACCCTCTAGTACTTAGGTTTCAACAAACACCCAACACTATGGTGATTTAGACCCCTTTTTGTCAAAATGCTAGTAACCTTACAAGGTAGGACAATCAATATAAAACCCACATGTAGGAATTTCAAGACACCGAACCTATGGATTCAAACATCCAAAATTGACCCCTACAAATTTCCAAAGCCTTTCGTCTTGACTGTCAAGGCATCACTCACAATGACCATTTCTACCAGTACTCCAAGAGGCCTAATTCACAAACCTACACCTAGTTCTTGATTACCTAGGCTCTCCCCTTCACCCCAAAGCCAAAAAATGAACTATTACAGGTTTTTCACACTTTTTACCATCATTCCTAAGTTCCCTTCAAATAGATTCCTCCAAATTTCCTCCAAATTTCCTTCCATTATCCAAGACCTCTAGTAAGTAATATTACACCCTCATAAATTTCATCCCACCAATATTTTGCAATGCTACAGCATGGGAATGGAAGATGCATCCATATTTTGCTCAAAACCTTTATTTTAAGGGTTTTCAGACCACCTGGGAGTAAAATTAAGCTATCTCCCTTATTAATCAATGCAATCTCACCACTCCAACTATAAAAAAAATCTTATTTAATTAAATTTACAACCATTACAATCTTTAAGCATAAAACTAAAATATACAGACCGTACCAAGTACGGGATCAGTAAATTCTATAGGAAAAACATGGGGTTTGAGACCACCCGGTAGGAAAATGGGGATATCTCACTCAATTATTAATGAAATTACACCATTCCACTGCCAAAATAAATTCTATTCAATTATCTATCCAATAATTATAATATTGGAGTGTGGAAAAGCACGTAAAGTCTATACAACATACAAGATTAGCAATTTCTTAATGAAAAACTCAAAAATCAGCAACTTCTTCTTTGAAACTGCTTCCAAAATTGTTCAACCACCTTGCCTCAACCAACAGAGGAATATTTGAATCCTAATAACTCCCTCCAATGTCCTCCAACTTCCATTCGACTCAGTTAATTAGACTTCATTTTTTACTCTTTAATGCCTAATTAAGGCAATTTAACCAACTTTCCTCAATTCGCCTACAAAGAGGCCTCCAAACTATATGAAAGGAATCGAAGACTACTCATTGAGCAAGGTGACTCCCCTCAAGTGTCAATATACAACAAAGCATCCTTATTTATTGATTTTCCAAGGTGAACTAGACTTACAAAAGGAGGATGGAGTCCTTGCTTATATAAAGAGTTGGTCACCAAGACCAAAATTCCACCACAAACCTAGGAGACCTATAACAAAGCATTGAAATAGTTCTTAGGACCTTATTCTAACACAGAAACAAGATACCTAAAACAACCAAAAATTCTAGGTCCATTAGACCCATGGGTGCTCCTACACCATACTCCCAAGCAAGAAAAATATCTCAAGTCCTCTTTGAGATCAGGTCTTCTACAATATTTCCATGATGTTTAATGACAATTTCAAACATCCAAGTGGCATCCTCTTCAGGTAGAAATTTCCACTTAACCAAGTACTCCTTGTAGACTTCCTTCTATACCTATTTGTCTCCTTGGTGTCTAGGATGCATTCAAGAGTCACAAGTTGGCTTGGGGTAGTTCCTTAACCCAATCTTCATCTTCCATTGGTGTTGGACCTGCTACATCCCCTATATTCGTAGAAGCTTTGAAAGTATACAAATCAGAAACATTAAAGATAGGAGAGATTGCCACCCCAGGAGGTAGCTCTATTTCATAAGCATTTTGGCCAAACTTGTCGACCACCTTGCAAGGTCCTATCTTCTTCATCATGAGTTTAGTATACTTTCCCTTTGGAAGTCTCTCCATATTCAAGTCATCCATAACCAAATATCCAACCTTGTATTGAACATCCCTCTTCTTCAAATGTTCTCTTTCTTTGTACTTCTCAACATTTTTTTGTAGAGTTTCCTTCACTTGTTGATGGATATCCCTGATTGTAATAGAAAATTCCTCTCCTTAAGAACTTCTCCTATCAACTCCTTGTAGATCTCTCAATTCATAGACCCCTCTAGGTGAATTCCATAGAATACTTTAAAATGGCTCCTACCAATGCTCCTTTTCATGGAGTCATTGTATGAAAATTTAGCCCGAGGTAAAATTAGATCCCAATCTTGTCCATGTTCTTTGGTAAGACATCTCAAGAGATTTTCAAATGAACTATTCACCACTTCGGTTTTTCCATCACAAGGTCCTCCCAAAGTGACATACGAACTTAGAATCCCTATCAGAAACAATGCTTAGAGGCAATCCATATGTTATAACAACCACCTTAAAGAAGAGACCTGCTATACTAGATGCATCATTGGTGCATTTACAAGGAAGAAAATGAGCCATATTACTAAACCTATCAACCATCACAAAAACACAATCAAAACTTGTTTGGGTCCTAGGTAGCCCCAAGACAAAATCCATACTTACACTCTCCCAAGGCCTATTGGGTATGGGGAGTGGCTGATAGAGTCTTGGATTTGATAAAGTTCCCTTTCCTCTTTGACAGATTGTACATCCTTTTACATAATTTCTCACATCCACTTGTAGCCTTGGCCAATAATAGAACATCCTCACTTGTTCTAAGGTCTTATCAAGACCAAAATGACCTCCAAGACTCCCACTGTGTTTCTCCTTTATAATATTCTCCCTCATTGAGCATTTAGGCACACACAATTGGATTCCTGTAAAGAGAAATCCATTCTGCAATAGAAAATCAGAGTATTCACCATGAGAAGTATTCAACTACTGATCAAAAACGTTGTATACCTCCTTAAAATGTGTATCTTCATGATATATGTATTTCAATACATCAGTCCCCATGATTTGGAGTTGAATCTCTTGCACCCCAAGTGCCATTCTACTAAGAGAATCTACCACCTTATTTTCTTGGCCCTTCTTATGTTTTATTGTGAATGCATAGGCTTGTAAAGACTCCACCCACTTCATGTGCCTATGATTGAGTTTATCCCGTGCATTCAAGAAAATCAAAGCATGATTATCAATATAGACAAAAAATTCTTTCGGTAAGAAGTGGTGCCTCCACTTTTTGAGGGCTTGGACCATACCATACAATTCCAAATCATAGGAAGAATACTTCCTCTTTTCCTCATTTAGCCTCTCACTAAAAAATGCAACCGGTCTACCTTCTTGGCTGAAGACAACCCCTATTGCTTGGTTACTAGCATTACATTCAATTGTAAAAACCTTATCAAAATCAGGGAGAACAAGTATAGGTTGTTGTTCTACTCTCTTTTTTAGATATTCAAACCCTTTATCAGCCTCATTGGTCCAAGAAAACTTACCCTTGTTACCTCCTCTGATGGTGTCCAAGATGGGTCCACAGATTCGACTAAAGTTCTTGATGAAATTTCTATAAAAGCTTGCAAGTCCATGAAAGCTTGTCACATCTCCCATGGATTTTGGTGTTGGCCAAGTAAGAATTACATCAACCTTTGAAGGATCCATCTTCAAACATCCCTTGGAGATGACAAATCTAACGTACACTAGTTCTCCTTTCATAAATTCACACTTTTCCATGTTGATCAGAAACTTCTCCTTTTGTAACCTCTTCAATACCATGTCAAGGTTCTTTAAATGTTCTTCTTTAGACCTGCTAAACACGGGAATATTATCTAGATAAACCACAATAAAAATTCCAATGAAAGGTCTCAATACCTCATTCATAAGGCGCATAAAGGTGCTAAGGGCATTTGAAAACCCAGAGGGAATCACCAACCATTGATAGAGGCCCTCCTTAGTCTTAAAAGTTGTCTTCCATTCATCACCTTTTCTAATCCTTATTTGATGATAACCGCTTTTCAAATCAATCTTGGAAAAGTAGGATCCCCTTGCTAGGCAATCCGTAAGGTCCTCCATTTTTGGCATTGGGAACCTATATCTGATTGTGATCCTATTAATGGCTCTTGAATCACTCCAAAGCCTCCAACTCCCATCCTTCCTTGGTGCTAGGATATTACGAACAACACATAGGCTCAAACTCTTTCTCACTAGCCCCTTATCCAACAAATCTTGCACTTGTCTTGCAATATCCTCATTTTGAGTAGGTGTCATTTTGTATGCAGCCTTATTGGGAAGTGTAGCCCCTGGAATCAGAGCTATATGGTGGCTTATATCCCTAATGGGGGGTAGGGAACTAGGTAGTTCATTCACCGTTATGTCCTTGTAGTTTTCCAACAACTCTTGGACTTCTCTAGGTGCATCTTTCTCCTTCTTTGTGGGTAGATCTGCTTCACTCTTTGGTTTCATAATCAGGAAGAATCCTCTTCCTCTACTTGCCTTTAAGTTCTTCATGAAATCCTTCTCACTCACCATCAAAACACTAGGCCCTTCATGCTTTTCTTTGTCTTCTTCTATGAGAAGTGTGAGGTTGTAAGCCACCCCATCCTTCACAATGGAGTATGTATTCTTCTCCCCATCATGCTTGGCCTTCCTATCAAACTGCCAAGGTCTCCCAAGAAGCAAGTGGCGCACATCCATAGGGATGATGTCACATAGGATCTTGTCCTTATATGACCCAATGTTGAATTCTACCCATACTTGCTCATTCACCAAGACCTATTGTCCTTTACTAAGCCATGAAAATTTGAATGGGTTAGGGTGAGAAATTATTTTCAAATTCAATTTTTCTACCATCTCAACTGAAGCAAGATTATCAGTTGATCCTGAGTCCACTACTATCTTACACACCTTACCTTGTACCTTGCAATTGATTATGAAGAGTACCTTCCTTTGTGGGGGTTCTTCAGGGATTGGTGCCTTGAGAAATGCTCTCCTAATCATCAAGTTCTCTCCAACTTATTATGGGAGGTTTATTGTATCTGAGGTCACACTTTCTTCATCTTCATGTACCTATTGATTCCTCATCTCTCCACCATGAGAGCTTGATCCTTTCTTTTTAGAGAATTTGAAGGATGGATGCCCAGGCTGGTTGCAAGTGTAACACCTCCCTAAAAACTGATTATAACCTCTCCCTCCATTCAATTTTCCTCTACCATTGTGTCTCCTACCCCTAAATCCCCATCTATCACTTGAGTATCCACTTGATTCAGTAGGATTATATTCTTCTTGATGTTTTTGGTACTGATTTCTACCCCCAAAACTGCCTCTACCTTTGAAATTCTTTCCTCTTCCTCTACTTTGCTGCTCTTGTTTCCTTCTTATCTTCTCTTCAACCTTATGTGCAATTTTTATGAAATCCTCCATGGTCTTGGGGACAAGCAAACGGATCTCATATTTATTGTTGATCCTTATTCCATTGATATACCTAGCCACTCTTTCATTCTTACTCTCCACGTGATCACATCTCATGCTCAACTTGAAGAATTATTCAGTGTAGGATGAAACATCCATGTCCTTTTTCTTCAGATTCTGCCTCTTTTTTAACTCCTACACCTTATAATCAGTAGCATGGAATTTTTCCTTCAACCTATGCACCATCCTATCACATGAGTTGATCATGGACTTACCCATATTCACCCTTTCTCCTTGGATGAAATTCCACCATGTCAAGGTGGATCCCTTCAACTTTGTTTTGGAAAAATTTACCTTCTTTTATTTTGTCATTTCTTTATATTCAATGTAATTATTCAATGCCTCTACCCATGCTAACACTTCTTCCACATCCATCTTTCCATTATACACTGGTAGATCCATCTACACTTTAGAGGACTCTCCTCTAGATGCTTACAATGCTTTAAGTATTCTTCTCTCATAAGGGGGTATCTCTTCCCCCTGAGGGTTATCTTCACCTTCTTCACCCTCTGGCTCTTCTTTAGAGGAACTCTCTTCCTGAATTGCCACTCCTCTCCTTGTGTTCATTTCTTTTAAGGCCTCCATCTCTTCTCTCAATGTCTTCAACTCCTTTGCAACCGTTGGTCCAACTTTTGGAGGCATGAGGAATTGCTTTCAACAAATACCTAAAATCAAGCTCATATACCACTATGATGTAGAGTGGAAGGGACACCAAACACCCAAATATGATGGCAAATAATCTCTACCACTTAGGTTTCAACAAACACCCAACACTATGGTGATTTAGACCACTGTTTGTCAAAAGGCTACTAGCCTTACCCGGTAGGATAATCAATAGGAAACCCACATGGATGAATTTAAAGAAACCAAACCTATGGATTTAGACATCCAAAATGGACCCCTACAAAGTTCCAAAACCTTTCCTCTTGACTATCAAGGCATCAGTCACAATGGCCCTTTCTACCACTACTCCAAGAGGCCTAATTCAAAGACCTACACCTAGGTCTTGATTAAATAGGATCTAACCTTCACCCCAAATCCAAAAAATGAACTCTTACAAGATTTCCACACTTTTTTCCATCATTCCTAAGTGTCCTTTAAACAGATTCTTGAAAATCAAGCAAAAACTCACTTTTTTGCTTGTAAAATGGGCTTGCCACATAGAGATGTCAAGCCAAAACATTGCACCATTTTCCTCTAAAGTGCCTAAAATTATCCAAGACCTCTATGAAATAATACTACACCCTCATACCTTCCATCCCATGAATATTTGGAAATTCTACAATGTGGGAATGGAAGATGCATCCATATTTTTCTCAAAACCTTGATTTTAAGGGTTTTCAGACCACCCCGGAGTAAAATTAAGCTATATCCCTTATTACTAAATGAAATATCACCACTCCAACTCCAAAATAAATCTTATTCAATTAAGATTCAAAAAACTACACTATTCAATCATAAAACAACACTTACAAACTGTACCAAGTACGTGATCAACAAATTCTAGAGGAAAAACATGGGGTTTGAGACCACTCGGTAGTAAAATGGGGATATCTCACTCAATTCTTAATGAAATCACACCATTCCAATGCCAAAATTTTTTTTAGTCAAGTATCTATCCAACCATTATAGTCGTGAACAATGGAAGACCACACACCACATACAGACCTCGTACAAGGTATGAGATCAACAATTTCTTAATGAAAAACTCAAAAAACAACAACTTCTTCTTTGAAACTCATTCCAAACTTGTTAAACCACCTTTCCTGAACCAAGATAGGAATATTTTAATCCTAATAACTCCCTCCAATGTCCTCCAACTTCCATTTTAATCATTTTTTTTTTGGAAACATAATTAGACTTCATTTTTTATTCTTTAGTGCCTAATTAATGCAATTTAACCAACTTTCCTCAATTCGCCTACAAAGAGGCCTCAAAACTATCTAAAATGAATCCTAGACCACTCAATTAAGCAAGGTGGATCCCCTAAAGTTTCAAGATACACCAAAGACTCCTTATTTCTTAATTTTCCAAGGTGAACTAGACTTACAAAAGGAGGATGGAGTCCTTGTTTATACAAAGAGTTGGTCACCAAGACCAAAATTCAACCACAAACCTAGGAGACCTATTACACAGCATTTAAATTGTACTTAGGACCTTATTCTAACACAAAAAAAAAAGAAAAAAAGCACAACCAAACATTCTAGGTCCATTAGACCCATGGGTGGTCCTGCACCATAAGGATGAAAATTCTATCTTGAGTGAGAATGTAGACTCTGAAATTATAAATGTAATGTGTTACAATTCAATGAAGGATGAAGAATGTAATCAAATTAATGACACTAATGAAGAAGAAGATAATTTTATAAGGAGCTTGAAGAGGGGTAGGGTATGTGCAAGATCAGGATGGGCCAAAATGTGGTGATATCTAAGTGATATGATGACTCACGTGGTTGATGGCTTTTTTTTTTACCCAAAATTGATGAAATGAAAAGGGTTTTCAAAGGAGATTCTTACCTTTCCACCAATATAAATTATTCTTTACTTTAAATTTAATAAATAATTATTATTCATTTTCTATTTGAATTATGACTAAAGTCTCGATTGATAGGCTGATTGAAAAACATCTATAACTTTCAAATAGTATCATATTTTTTAAATCCAAAATATGCATCACATTCTATGCTTTGCATACTATAGGATTAAAAAAAAAAATGAATTTCATGAATTTTTTACCAGGTTAAGGTGGTTAGATAGACGAGTTTTTATATTTTTTAAAATTTGTAAGAAAAAATTCATAATTGATTATTTACTTGGAAAAAAATTACAAAAAAATATGCATCACATCCAAACATTAGTCCCCTATTTATATCTAAAATATTTTAAAAAGATATTATCATTTTAATATGGTTAGGGTGGTCAGACAGACACCTACGTCTTAATTTTTCCTTGAAATTTAAGTACCACTGCATTGAAATTTAGAAAATTTCACCAAATAGATTTTTTTCTTTTAAATAAACCCATTAGTTTAGAAACTATATTCAATTTTCTACATATTCTATTCTTACATATTTTTGAAATAATACAGATAACTTATTCAAATTTTTACGTCAAGTTTCCTAACATGGATTTTTTGAATTTTATTGCCACTTAAGGGCCTATTTTTTCCATGATGATCTTGCACATACTCGGTACCAAAAAGTAAAAAGATAATCTACCTTTCAAATGTGTTAAGTGTGAATAGATTAGTCATTTTTCCTCTAAATGTCCCTTAAAATATTATGAAAAGAAAAACAAAGATTCTATAAGAAATAAGTTTGAAATGAGTCTCTACTCCAAGGAGTATTTTGGCTCTTCAAAGGATGAAGAATCTAGTGGACCAGATAGTGAGGATGAAATCTTGTTCATGGTTGCTAAGAATACTAAAGATGAAACTAAATATTCAAGGGTTGTGTGGAATTATTTTCATAAAAATAATGATGAAAAATATTGGGTGATTGATAGTGGTTGTTCCAACCACATGAAAAGGTATATGAACATGTTTATCAAGCTTGGAGATGATACTTCAGTAAAGATCTATAAAAAACTACAATAAGTATTGATGGAAAGCATAAGATAGAAGATGCTATTCATGTTAAAGGTCTCAGGCATAATCTTCTTAGTGTGAGTCAGATGTGCAGTAAATGATACAATATGATATTCAATAAAAGAGGAAGTGAAATCAAAAAAGGAAAGTCTAGAGAATTGGCGGAAAAAGGATTTAGGACTAATGGTGACATATATAATGAATATTGCGTTCTGTATAGGAGAACGTGACACATTAATTTTTACAACCTTTTGAAAATGAGTTCATCACATGCGATAAGAGATATTCCTAAGATAGTCAAGCCTATACATTCTTTTTACAAGGAATATCAGTTTGAAAAGAAAACAAGGATAAGATTCAAGTCTAAATAATATTCTTCATCTAAACCATTTGTTCTGATTCATATTGATTTGTGCATACCTACCAAAACAAAGCACCTTCCAAGAGAAAGGTATTTTATCAGGGATAACTTTAGTGGTGAATCTTCGCTAATTGGAAAATTCTAGGAATTGGGCAAATCGAATTTGGCGAATTCTAGGTATCTAGCAAGGTGTTCGAATCGCTCGGGTTTCACATAGTATCGGTCCAATGAATGTCCATTTGCTAGCGGTTTTTTTTTATGAGGCATGTTTAGGCAATAAATTTGCCATAACAGACTACGCATTTCCAATGGACCGATCAATATTTTTGCCTGTAATCCCAGGGAGTATGTCATAAAACACCAACATATTCACCAATACTATTAAGACAACATTATATGAGGACCCATTTCACCAATTAAAATTTACAAATAGTTGCATATGAAGACCCATTCACCAATTAAAATTTACAAATAGTTTCTTATGAGGACCTATTTCGCCTTGAAAATTTCAAGGTATTGTAGTATAAGCATGCAAAATTAGCCAAATTTCTAACATACCATTTCAAAATCCCTCGGAATTCACCAAATATGGATTGATATAAATACAATTGAAACTGTTATTTGTTCTTACACATTTTGTTTGGTTCTAAGGTTCTACTTCTCGATTAAGAAGTCAATGAAACCCAAAATCATAGACTCAAAGGTGAGTGATCATTACTTCATACTGTTGTTAGTTATTAGACTATTAGTTATAATAATAAGATTTCTTTATCTGGTTTCAATTCTTTCTTCAGTCTTAAACATAATTTTAAGTATGGAATGGAATCTATATTCTTTGTTGGTCTGTCCTTAAACAAGAAGACATTTTTTTCCAGATTTTATTTGAAGTGAGATCAATATGTTGAGCAACAAGGGTAAGACTCCTGAGCAGGTGGGTAATGAAGAGACTGGGAGGCCATCAAAATGCTCAAAACGGGGAGGTACTATACAATCTTACTTTGGAATTGGCAAAGCTTCTAATCCATCAGATCAAGGTGGAGCTACACCATCAACTCTTCCACCAAATATTATTGAAGATGGAGATACATCATCAAATCTTTCGCCATAGGAAGGTCAAGGTGAGATTGTCATTGTGTTAAATCAAAATGTATCAAATGAGGATGGCAATACCATAGAATATATTCCAAGGGATACCCTAGATAGCCAAAATGAGATAATTGACTTGGATGAGGATGATGTTGGTAGCAAGAAAAGAAAAGGAAAAGAAAAATTGGGAAACGAGTGGGAAATGAAAAAAGGAATTTTCAAATTGGTTGGTTGTCAAAGTACCCATTCCTTGAACCAGTGGTGGTATCAAATGAAAACGATATTGAAAGGGAAACAAAGGTCACAATAGACAAAGCTACTAAACTTTGACATAGGTTAAGCTACAAATCGTCAAAGTTTACAAAAAACAAATCATAGACGGAAAGGAACAATCAGTCGTACAATAGAAATCAAGGGAAGAATGTCTTCATGTTAAGTATGCCACAAATTATGGAGAGCATAACCATAGAATGTCGAAGATTAAAAAATGTGAAGGTACACTTGAGGATCATTTTGGACAAGCCATGACAGTAGCAAATCTATCAAAACCTATTCAAATGAGTGTTGTTTTTCATATTTTGTCCACGGGGTGTCCTATGACAGACTAAATAGAATATTTTGATTTATTATCTTATTTGAGTGTTCCCCACTTTCCCTTCTCATATTGGTCAGTACACGCTAGATGGGAATGGGGGAACTGTCTTGCTGTAATGGAAAATAAAGATTTAAAGGAGAAATTAAGAGAGTCAAATTTCATTGCATTATCTTTAGATGATGTTACTACGGTAGACAATACTTCTTGGGTTTGTATGCATTTGTATACTATAGAACAACATGTTCGCCAAGCTCATCTTCTTTGTGTTTGTAAAATGAAGGACAATTCAACATCGCAAAATCTATTTGAACTAGTCAAGAAATCTTTGAATGAAATTGCAGGTTTGGATGAGTTGACAATAGCCAAAAATTTTGTGTGTGTAGGAGTTGATGTAGCTGTAGTGATGCAAGGTCAAAGGAGTGGTCTTTGCACAAAGTTATAAACTAATTGTGCACCATACATGCTTGGCATTCACTGCATGGCCCACATAATGAATTTAGCATTTAAAATTGGAAGCAAGTTTCCAACAGTATTAAAATTTGAAAATCTAGTTCACGAGATCCACGCATACTTCTGCCGAAGTCCCAAACGTTTCCTTCAATTTCAATATTTTTTTGAGTGAATAACACTTGGAAACAAGATTCTCAAGGATGTCGATACTAGATGGATCTCCCTACATGGACCAGCGCAATGATTTCTTTCAGAATATCAATCCTTGATTGGGTTGATGTACGAGCATCGCATCATAGTAGACAAAGCTCCTGAACTCTTACATAGGTTAAGCGATATAGAGACACTCTTGAATTTAGCTAGTCTTCTCCCCATGCTGGATGAGATGAACAATCTTGTGAAGAAAGCCCAAGATAGAACTATGTATATTTATGAATATGCCAATCTACATAGACTTACATGCTTGGCCCTCGATCATTTATATCTAGATCTAACACAAGAAGGCACAAATTATTTGATGTGGTGGAAAATTACTGATTTGAATAATCCTGATAATTATTTACAGTTTAATGCAAGTGGGCACTTATGTATTTGTGTATGTGGATATGAGATACCAATGTACCATTGTAAGACAGATAGGTGCTCTAGAAAATAATTACCTATTAACGAGGAAGATTTTAACAAAATTGTTAAATCTGTTAGTGATAATTTGAAGGAAATTGCAAAATATATTTCCTCAGAGATTCATGACAGATTCCCTCGACATGAAATACTTGAAGCCATGGGTATTGTGTATCCTCAATTTTGGGTAAACCGAGATAACATAAAATATTTTCATGGTCAAGTAAAAATTGTGATTGAACAGTTTTCAAAAAAGGTAACATACAATGAGTAGGCAATAGAAGGAATTTTAAATGAAAATAAGCTTAGAAAGCAAAGTCAAAGTTTTACAATAGCTACGAGGGACCAGTCTGATCCCATGGGCAAGGAGAAGGCCTTTGAACTAGGATCAATAAAAAAAGGTTTGGACAAGCTTAGGTCAGAGTGAAATATTGTGTGGTTCGATGTTAGAATATTTCAAACTTTCTGATTTATGTCAAACAATGATATTGGGGTCAGTGGAGGATGAGAGAGTTTTTAGTACATTGGTGTCTTTGAAATCAAAGTTAAGAAACAAACTAGACAAGAATCTGGAAAATTGCTTGAGGATGAAAGGAACTGCATATAATGTCAAAAAATTTCCTTTTGAAAGGGCACTCACAATCTGGAGATCCACATGTGAAAGAAGAGGGGCTGGGTTGTGCAGCATAGGCTCTCCAATTCCAGGGGCCATTGGTACTAGTGGTGGTACTAGTGGTAGTGGTAGTGGGCCTGGGATAGATCAAGATGACAATGATATTGAAATTGACACAAATCAAACAATGAATGTTTATTTTGAGACACAGGCTGAACAAAGTGCAGAGCAGTCTCTGAATCAAGATGACTCTTTTACTTTATTTGAAGATGAGCATCGGTTTGAGGAACTTGACTCTATTTTGGAAATGGAAGAGAATTAGTAGGTTTTAGGTATTTTTAGTACACTTCTTGAATTATTTTCCATTGTTCCAAAGTCCAAACTATAGTTGATGATATTTTATATTCTATTAAATGAAAATTGTGAATCATTGCACTTCAAGTTCATGATATCTTATAATCTTATTTTATATTGCACTCAAGCACTGCATGAATCATATTCCAAACAATAGTTGATGATTTTTTAATATTGTATTCAAATAAATTGTGAATCATTGCACTACAAGTTAAGGATATTTTATCTAATATTTAATATTATATTGCACTTCATGAATCATATCAAGATTTTTAGTCAAAACATAACAAAATTTAACAGACTAACAGTTCAACATCCATAACTTAGAAATGAACAAAATAACCCTTGATCATTTTATTAAAAATAATGATATGTTTATACAATGGAGAGACATGAGTAATTTCCATTTAGATGCTAGTACTGTCCTGAAGCATCAAACTCTAATGATTTTAAAACCTACTACAGAATGACACAAAATCTAAAATTAAAAAAAAAATCACTAAAACAACAAGCCCTTTACAATTCGCTCTGCAACTTTACTTAGACTTGACCTAAAATTATCCAACTTGCTAACCCATATTTCTAGCCTTGAAATCCTTCTTATAGAGAATGAAGGAGAAAACAAACATTGAGCCAGAAATACACATGTCACCGGTCACTTGGAACCCTTATGATATTTCAAAAAATTGTTACAACAACTGAGTCCCATGAGAATCTTCTTGTTTCTCCTATCCACTAGAAAATGGTTGATGCACTGGCTAGCTACCAAACCTCAAGAAACTTGCACCAAAAGTGGCCCAAAACTGTCATCAAGACACAACAAAATCTACTATAATTTTGTGGTAAAATAGAATGAAGGAAAATTACTTAATGCTGATCAAATTGAGCCAGAAAATGTCTCATCTGCCATTAAAGCTCACTTGCATGCTGCACCAAAGGCTCCAAGTTTCCAATCGCATTTGATGCGAATTCAAATCCCAACCGTCGATCCTTCACTTTCGTTAGAGTATCGAATGACTGCCTTCAAAAAGGCCAATGTAATCTCCATCTTAGCATGAAGGGCCCACCACACTACGCATCACTAAAGGAATAAACATGGTGCTTTCCTATGATATCACAATCAATAAACACCTTGCATCTTCCGATCACACGATGGCGGGCAACCATTGATCTCCATCATCGGAAATCATGTTCATTCATAACATTCACCATTGTTGAACATAACCATCAAGCATCTATTTCATCAAGATTATAACACCTCCATTGATTTTTAGCACGTGCATCTCGCAACCTCTTTAGTAACCTACCATATAGTGTATATCTTTGGGTTGGGTCTTTTCTGACGTTACCTTTTTGAGGGTGGTTTCAAAACAACTTATGTCCCATTGAATCATCTAGGCCAAGCCCCTTTTAATAAAAATACTAAATATCTCCCTTGATATTTTATTTCTCAAGTTTGGGTTGGACCATGCCTTGTGTTTTACAACAACTTTGAGCCATTGTTTGTCATTTTCCTAGGCAGTGTCCCCTTCCCCTCTTTTATTTTAAGTAATTGTATTATTTTTTAGGGGTTATTTTCAGTGATCGTCAATCTCCCTACGGTTGATCTTGATTGTTCCCCATGATCTCACGATGACATCACCACTGGTTGCTTGGTGATTGCCATATCACAGGCATGTGCCACGTGTGCCAAATTGCTGATGCTAAAAAGGAGTAAATAAAGTGCTTAATATTTGTATCAGACTTTAGTACTCTATAGAGTGGGTTACTAAATTAGATGTGAGATGCACGTGCTTGAGATCGACGATGATGTTTTAACCTTGATGAAAAGTTGCTCGATGGATAGGTTTTGGTGCTGCTCATTCTTATGAATGATCATCATCGCCGATGGAGGGAATCAATGGTTGCCTGCCATCGTGTGATCTTAAAGTGAAGGGTGTTCAATGATTGCAATATCACAGGAGGATCCCACAAGTATTCCTTTGGTGTTGTGTATTATGGTGGGCCCTCGATAATGACATGGAGATGTTGTCAGCCTTTTGAAGATGGTCGTCTGATCATTGATGATCTCACAGGAACAAGAGATCGACGATGAGGAATTAAATTTGCATCAAATACGCTTCAAGTCATTGGTGCGGCATGCAAGTGAGCTTTAATGGTGGATAAGACATCTATTGGCCATTTTTCATAGGCTTTAAGTAGTTAATTCCATTCTATCTTCACCACAAAGGCATTCAAATTTTTTTGAAGTGGTCCAGGACTCCAGAGCCAGAGATTGAGTTTTTCAAGCAATTACAACGAGGTTTGCTTTTCTACAAGGCGCGAAATCTTGTGAGTTACCTTCTATGCCACGGTTTCTGTTTGAATGTGTTTTTTGTAGAGGGTTGTATTGTGTTGGTCAAGGGTCTTGTTGATTAAGACTGTAAGGTTATTGGTTCTTTTGAATTATGGGAAATTGCAAAGTTCTAGTGTAATTTCATTTTGGGTAGCCCTAGTTTGTTCAAGAATTTGATTTTAGGAGAACCCCTAGTTGTTCACAATGGTGCCATCAAAGCACCATTCTGGCCATATTGATTATTTGTAAAGGAATTTATATGATGATTGACTAGATCAATTCTTGCTATCAACGAACGACAAGAAGAGGGATTTGGTTTTAATGAATGGGAAAGCCTTAAACGAGGGACTAAGGTGTAAAACCTATAATATTGTAGATGCTAGGGTCCAAATGATGGGCCTAGAAATGTTTAGGAGATGGTATGGGCAGTGAAATGTGCCTCATCCTTTCTGTAATGGTTGGGAGTATGATATGGGGAAACTAGTTGTACCAAATGTATTTTCTAATATTGACCTTCTAAGAGCAGTGGCAACATGCTATGATCTTGTTACAAGGATTATCAGGGATGATGATGGTGGGGTTCTACCAAATGTAAATACAGATGAGATTTGGCAGGCTCTCAATTTAAGTGAATATAGCCCATTCTTAGTTTGGGTAGATTTTGAGGAAATGAAACAAGAATATGCCAGGACACAGCCTTTTTGCATATCAAAATTGCTTCCTCCTCATTTATCCAAGGCAAGCAGTTCAATGATTCACATCAGCCCAACTGATCGAGAGCCTTTCATGCTGAGTTGTTTTGTTGATCACTTCATGGCAACATTTTATTCACTTTGCCAGATTTTAGGTTTCAACCCTAATACCATGATGCCCATTGCTTATATGTTAATGGGGGCTCAAATTAAGCATCCCAACTTTTCTGTAGTGTATGACTATGCATCTTTTCTTGCTAAAAATATACATGAGGGTTTGTTGAAGTTGCATATGGGGTACATTGGTACTTCTTTCTTTTGGTACTCCCTATTAATGCATATGTTCCTGTACAAGAATGTCAACTTCTTCTCGGAGAAAATGGAGTTGAGGCAAGAAGTGAATGGAGAAAGATTACTAGTACAGGTTTGGAGTGTAGATTTGTCTTGCAATAGGGGAGGTGCTAGCTTTGTATGTTTTGATAACTATTTTGCTTCCAGACTTAGAGCTAGATTGGTGGTAAATGTGCCAAGGGTCCCTAAGGATTTGCATGATTTCCTCCGACCCAAAGTAAGGAAGCCTGATTTGAAGGTGTGCCACAATTGGGGTGGCATCATCTTATACCCCATAAGCACTGTCCTAAGGGTTTATGGTTTCCAGGGAGCTCCTCACATTCTCCCATATAATGTATCATCAAGGATGGGATTTTTCAAGGTCATGCGGAAATTAGGTTGCATTCACAAGGATAATTTGATAGGGAAAGGAAAAGAGACTTTTTTCCCTAATTATACTGTTATTTCAGATTTTGTCTTTTCCAAGGGATGATGGGTCCACTTTGGAATATTTTTTGATGATTATCATTTGAAGAGTGGATCTAAGAGGTAGCATGACCCCGAGGGATTCTTTGCCCTCTTCAGACAATGAATTAAAAGTGGCAAGTTTGCACATGTTTTGAATTTTCCCGAGGATCTAATAAAAAATGAGTTTGATTTGAGCAGGCAGGAATTGAATAAAGAGAAATGGATTGCCTATGAGAAACTATTGGCTATGGTGCATAAAATGGATCCAAAATATGATCCACTAATGGAGTTCACTCCATTTCACAAAATAATAGATTTCTTAATGAATAACTTCAAAGATATCATGAGAACCTTGTAAACCAAGAAAGTCAATTTGGAAGTGGACTTGGGAATTCAAAGACCGAAGGCAAGGCTTGAAGAAACAAGGCCAACTTATCAGCCACCAGAGGAAAAGCCTCTATACAAGAGGAAGAGAGATGATAGCAGTGATGAGGAGGTAAGAGATAAAAGAAGAAAACAAATAATGCAAGAATCATCACAAGTGGGTCAAGGGATCAGGAAACCTGGAGGGATAAGGATTATGGACCTAGATTCACCATCGAGAAATGATCCTATAGAGTTACTATCAGAGCCAAGCCTAAAGAGGAAAATGGTTGAGGAAACACAAGAGGTTCTGATGGATGAGATAAATATAACTGATCAAGACATGCAGGTTGGTATCTCTTCTCCTCCTAGATCAACACAATTGGTGTTAATTGATATGGATATAAAGGGGCGGTGTGTACAGGATTCTAGGATGGAGGCCTGCAAGGCATTCTTGGATGATGATGCCTTCGTGAAGACTCCTGTATTCTTATAGTTAATTTGGAGAATGAAATTAGAGGAATATTAGGATAAATGCAAGAGGAGAGAGTCAAGAGCTGATAGGTCTGAACAGGAGAATGATGATGAAGTTAAGGCCGAACTAATGGAGGAATTAAAGAGCATTAGTCCTGAGGAAGGAAGGAGACTTGTGAATTAGGTTGGTGTCTTACTTCTGCCTGAATGGGACTTAGCTGATTCTGTAGCATTCAATGCTATCCTATAGTCCAAGCATCCTATGCAAAACAGTGAGGAAGAGGTTAAGGCAGCTCTGCAAGACTCTACTTTTAGTGAGGAATATGAAACTCTGGCCATAGGGGCATTGGCAACCCAAGGTAGAAAATCAAATGTGGCTGATATTGGCCCAATTCTAAGGGGAGGGCTCATCATCAAGAGAGCTTCTGAAACCTCAACAATAGAAACAACAAACTTGACATTGAATGTGGCCAAATTGGCCCAAAAGATAGCTGAAAAGAAGAGTTTGATGGAGAAATGCAACATAATAATTGGTGAATATAGTAGAATACAATAGAGGAATGTTGAGCTGTAGTCTGAAGTTGATAGACTGAAATAAGGGTAGGTAGGACAATCCTCTAGTGCCCCTAGAATTAGAGCACTACCCACTACTTTAGGGTCAGTTCCCCTTAATATCCCAATCATTTCTACTCCTAGGTCTCGCATTCAAACACCTGCTCTTAGCCCTACACCAGAGCCAGTTGAAGAGAAATTTGAGTATTCTATTGATCCTACCAAGAAGCAAATGTTGATTAAAATTATAGAATTGCAAGCTTCCCTAAAGGCAAGTGAGGATGATGCATTTGCTAAACAAAATGAGGTGGTTGACACCATTTTGAGGCATCTAAATGAGATGGTTTATTGTAGATTTCCATCTGTACATTCTTTGTTCTTGGGTGGAATTAAAAACATTAACAGATATCGGGAAGTAGTTCTGCCTTTGGTTGAGAACTAGATCCCTCGAGCCATTGATTTAGATGTTAAGTTTAAGGCTTTCGGGTTTGATGTAGACAACAGGCCCCAGTCATTGAAGCCTACTCAGAATTTTGTGAAATCATTGAAGGGATTCCAGGCCCTACCTGATGATTTGAGTAGAAAAATTAGAGAACTGGTAAAGAGTTTTGTTCATTGGAATGATACTTTTTTGCTAGATATAATAGATGCATAGGGAAATATCTTTCCATTGCAGCAGTGGAAACATAGGGCATAAGAGGTTATTGATACACAAATAAAATTAATCTGTGATGACTCAGACTATGACTTATTGGTGAGCACTATGGATAAAATAATTAATACCATTATATTCTTAGAGTCTTTTGAGAGAGAGGCTAACTAGGTTGCAGTGAAGTACACACCTTACGATACTAAGGTGATCGAGGTGGTGAATTTTAACTGGCCAACACATGATGAATACTAGAAATGGGTGGACAAGTACTTAACTAAAGAGGAGTAAAATAGTGTCTATTATTGGCAACTAACAACTCAACAGTTATAGTATAACTGATTATGGTTTTTCTTCCATGATGGCTTTTGGCGCAGGTTTTGAGATATAGCTAATGTAGCGGCTATTATGCAATGAGTGGAATCAACATAAAGATGCTCTGGGACTTGGTGGTTTTAATCATATTTTTGAATTGGCACATAGCGGTCCAATTGACCAGTGACATGTGTAATTTCTGGCCCGATGCTTGTTTGCTCCTTCATTTTCTATAAGAAGGATTTCAAGGCTAGAAATAGGGGTTGGCAAGTCAGATACTCTGAGGTCGAGTCTAGGTATAGTTGCAAAATAGATTGTAAGAACCAGTTAATTAAATATTAATACAATTTAGGTTTGGGGCTATTCGGTAATGGGGTTTTAGATCTATGAAGATCTTATATTTCACAATAGTACTAGCATATGAGTTATGATGTTATATTTCAAGCTCATGTCTCTCCTTTGTATAAACATATCATAATTTTGAATAGTATAATCAAGGATTATGGTGCTCATCTCACTGCTCTGGTGTGTATGTTTTCCATTTTGGCTTTAATTCAAGGAATTAATTAAAATGCTTGGATGGAATCATGGATGGATATGTTTGTAAAGGGATTTAGTAATAAGTATTGGGTTAGGATATGGATTGACACTATTGTAATGCAATATTTTCATGGATCTTATAGTTATATGCTATGTATTTGAATTTGTTGTTAAATTTTAAATGTTTGTGAATTTGACTCCCCAATGGTATATGGCACTGGTTTAAATTATACGATTTTGTGAAGTCTTGTGTCTGTATGTATTTACTTAGAGCTTGCTGCCAAATAACAAATAAAATGAATATCATAAGTCATGAAATAATGTTGTAATCATCCCATGCTCCAAGTAGTTGATATTATTGGTGAAAGGCCAGCTCATTTCAGTATTATCCTATTTTGTTGAGCTAATCGATGGGATTATCTGTTGATTGTTAATGATTGTAGATTAGGAGACAAAATTGGTTTACATTAAAAAAACCAACAAAAGCCACCCAAAAAAGGTAACATCCGAATAGATTTTCACCCAAGGTATTACATACGACATTAGTATTTTCATGAAAACCAAAATAAAAACCCCAACCTTAGGTTCTTTCCCAAACAATATGACACATTACTAAAGTCTAAATTTGAGATTTTTAATTGAATTTCAAATGAAGGAGTACATATTGGCATTGGCAATGCAAAATCTTGCCAATTCCCAAATCAAGTCTGCATAGAGATGAGTTGGAACTTGGAAACTCATATTATCAAAGGTTGAAAATAAAAAATAAAGTCACTGTATCACCTTTTCTAGAAACTTCCACTCTTCAGGAGGTGGAATTTCAAATCATTGTCACTGGCTTTGTAGACTATTTGTAGAACTTGATTTGTAGATTTCTCTAATTCAAGTATTTTTCAAGCCAGAAAAATCCAAATGAAAATTGGTTACCTGGTATTCAGATCGATCCATCTGATTTTTTGGTTTGTTTTGAACTGTGGGAACAAAAATTGTGTACTCCATGATTTATTTATTTGTGTCAAATGTGGGTAATACCATGGTTGTTTCATGCTCTGAAGTTATAGCAGACACACTCTCCATCAGTTGCTTTTTTTCTTTTTTATTGAAGTCTGATTTCTTTTTAAACTCTTCAATGAAATCATAACTTGGGGAGGCAGGAACAATGAAATGCTTGAATGGCGAAGGAATAGGAGTACTTTTAGTTGCTAATGATGTCGCACCCACACTAACTAGAATTGGGGGAGTGCTTGGAAATAACTCCTTTGTGGTACTAGTGGATCCATTGGTAGTGTGACTTGGACTTGTCAAAATCCTTTGCCTCTTTTGATTGCCTTGATCACCTGGTGTTTCTGTGGTATCTTTTTTGTTTTCCTCTTAGTAATGTGTTTAATTTGTCTTTGTAGCACATGTTGACCACTACTAGTACTACTAACCATACCACCACCACCAATGGCACTCCCAATTGCACTAAGTTTTCCACCAAGGGCATGTACTAGTTGTGATTGTATCTGACCATCAGGATGATGACTAGAAGCTCTAACAAATTGAGTTTTTCTTGTATCCCCTTGCTCTACATGTTCACCTCCAAGCCCAAGGCTAGATTTATCAGTTGTTTTTCTATGCTCAACACTTGGTAATGTCCAAGTGCCTTGTCGCTTGGACCCCAAAGGACCACCTTCATAACCTATTTTTTCAATTATGGTTGCTCATCAAGTATATGTTGAAGCATATTCTTCTTTTGCGACCTCACTTAAACAAGGTTTGTAATTGGCATGGCTTTGTTCTTCTTCTTCCCTATCAATATCATCATCAGATTCATCACGTTCATCAGGATGCTCTATATTCCATAGTTTTCTAAACTCTTCATCTTCTTCATTAGCTTCATAGTCTACAAGAGCTCTTGGATCACCTATGTCCTTCCTCATACACCAAAAGGTAGTAATTTTTTATCGTGACCAATTTTTATTTCTAAGTTCCTTCTCTATAGAACCTAGAATTTTTACTCTATTAGATGGTTTATCACTTTTTTCATAAAAAATGTTGTATTTCTTGATTGTCTTTTGGTGTAATGCCATAATTTATGCTAACAATTGTTTAAAAGAAATACCATTCTCAACAACACTCTTCTCCATTTCTATTTTGACCTCATCCCAAGAATCCTTGTTTCTCAAGTTTTCAAGCAAGGGTATACTTTGATGTTGAATTTTATTTGCAACATTCCTATTGGCCACAATCATTGATTTAATGATGTCACATGGATCATACTACTAGTGATAGATAGCATCAAAAGCAAAAAAAATAAAAATATTATGTGCCACACTAAATGCTTTTCTCTCGAATGTGAACCCTCCACATGAAAAAGGTAAAGAAAGAAATAAGGTATTCTTTTTCTGACTAACAAAGTATAGTTCATCAACACTTTGCACCTGCCTTACATATTCCAATGCAAAAACCCTTTCTATCACATGTATTGGAAGTTTGTATGGCTATACTCCGGATCCATAAAATCTTAGCACAATATATTCTTCCATTAAGTACCAATCAGCCAATTGTATTTATTTTCCTAGTTGCATGTAGTTTCTACATGACATAGGAAATCTAAACATTGGATTATTTGTAATTACTTGATGCAATGGAGCCAAAAAAGAGTCTAAAAAATGAGTGTAGTTCCTTCGAGAATCATGCATCCTTATCTTAGTGGTCCATTCATATACTAGAGCCATTTTATTTTCTTTTGCATTACTGTAGGGCTGAATTTGAAGCTTGTTGGTCTGAAACATTCCTCTAAATTTGAATAGAAAAAGATAGCACAAGTAGGTTGTGAACCTAAATGTCTTCATGGCTTTAATCATTGAAAAAAAAATTATGCATGGATTCTACAATGTGCTGAGTATAATTATATTTGACATGTTCATCAACATAATGGATATGATATACCATTTCAAGGAAGCTTGCACTCACTTCCAAATTGCTATCCAGACCAAGGAAAAATGCTAGCATGGAAATAGTATCCTGAACCCATGGTTTAAAAAAATCCAAATTATAAGGAGGCTTATGATCACCTTTCAATTTGTTTCTGTCCTTAACTATTTTATTTAAGAAATCATTTTTCAGCCTTTCTTCCACTGCTTCATAATCACTAGCAAGCTTTTCTAGGTCAATGTGGTGGTTTCCAAATTCTTCAGTTGTAAACCCGAACACTTTTCCAAGTTTTTCTGCATTAATGGATAAAAATTCTTATTGGTTATCTTTATTAACAATTGCTCTTTTCTTATTATCACAATTTTTGGCACAGACCATGATAAATTCTAGGCAAGCGAAAACTTAATGTAACATCATATGCCTTAATTTTTGGTACTGGTAGTGGTGGTAGACATGCTTGTACAAATGTGAAGTTGTGAAATTTGATTTCCCTAATAAGTAATACCTATTAGTCCTCCTTAATTTTAATGAATTCTTGAGTTTCTAAAGTCTAAAACCAAACTTTAAACTTTCACAAAATAAGATTTTAAGAAATGTCAAACGATGAAATGTAGCTGCAAGAATTCTTTCACTTATCCAGATTCTGAGTCTCGACACTTGAAAACTGGAATGGCGTTGTTGGAAGTGGAACTGTGGAATCCAAATTCAAAATAGGGTGGTGCACTACAATGGTCAATGAGTAATCTGAAGATTGAAGACTTTAAAAATCAATGTACAATTTGAAAGTGCAAAGTGTTTTAAACGCTTTTTCTCTCATAATTGGAAAGTTAAAGTGAATGAAACGTCTTAGGAGTTAGGTGTACAAGACTACAAGTTGAAAATTCTTCACCATTGATCTTTCTAAATCTAGCGGTTATAGGGTGATTCCAGAGGTTTAAGTTGGGAAGCCCATCGCTCTATGCATTTCATTACGAAATGCAACTACAACCATACATCAAATGTTCATCCAATGGTTGAAACTTGAGTAATTTATGATATTAACTTTAAAGTTTAAAAATAAACATTAATCACTTGATAGTTGACACTTAGCAGTACAAAGTGCTTTAAGTGCTTTTTTTCTCAAAATTGGAACATCAAAGTGAATGATACGTCTTACATCTACAAGTTGCAAATTCTTCGTCGTTGATCTTTCTAAATCTAACGGTTATCAGGTGATTCTGGAGGTTTAATTTAGGAAGCCCATCGCTCTATGCATGTCATTACAAAATACAAATACAACCATACATCAAATGTTCATCCAATGATTGAAACTTGAGTAATTTATGATATTAACTTTAAAAATAAACATTAATCACTTGACAGTTGACAATAGGCCTGGAATTTGATGGTCTATTAAATATTTGACCATTTTTTCAATTTTTGACCATATATAATAGCTATAAAATTTATTATACCGTATAGTTTGACTTGCTATATTTTTATTAAACCATAAAAAATTATTATATAGTATTTTAATTTATAATATATATCATTTTATAATTTTTATTATAAAAAGAAAATAGAATATAAATTTTTTACATATTTTTGATATGAATTTAAAAACTTTTGACTTTTTAATAATATTAATAGCTATCATTTTTTATATTAATATATGTGATTTATAATATTATTATAAAAATATATATTAATTTAGAATCTTTTCAAAATAAAACATAATTATTTTTAATTTTTAGAATATATTTAACAAGATTTATTTTTACTATGATTTTAGAAACTTTTGTTAATTGTTAATTATAACAGTAGATTTTTATATTTATCACTAATAATTATCATTGTTTCCTAAGTTTTCAAGATATTCCATTTATAAAATATTTTATATAAAAATTCATAAATTAAACAATTTTTTTGATAGGCATTTAAATGACCAAACCGTCATAAAATTTTCATATTGATTGTTTGCTATTGTCATAATCGTAACTGTTGATATTTCTAAATCTAATGGTTATAGGGTAATCCAGAGGTTTAAATTGGGAAGGCCATTGCTCTAGTCATTTCATTACAGAATATAACTACAACCATACATCAAATGTTCATGCAACGGTTGAACTTGAAACTTGAGTAACCATGAATTCTCAAGTGCATATTGCATAGAGTATATTACTCAATTTCTCAAAAGAAAAAAAAACTGATTTGAACATATTAAATTATTAATAGACACTAAAGTTCCAAACTCGGAAAACAACTCTTTACTCTTAAACGTAAATGAATAAAGAAGGTTTAAGGAATCAAGATTCAAGAGTAACACAACACAACCATTTATTTTATTGCAACTGAATTTCAATGTCACATTATTACATATCTTTTTATAGATGAGTAGCACTATAGCACCTATTTTGTATAAATAACATATGTTAGTGTGTCACTTTATTACTTTACATAGACAAAATTTAATAATTTATTCCAAGTTGTTCCTCGTTACAATGTATTACAAATTGATTCCAATTTCCAAGCTTTGTTGTTGAAAACTTAATACACATCTATCTCTAAAAATAAATGTGGCTCTAAAAAATAAATTCATGATTGCAAGCTTCTGCAGGTGGATTTTCCAACCATGCTGGGAAAAGGGGGTTCCAATCAGTCATGGGGAAATGGGAGCCATGAAGATACAAAATTTACTTATCCCCTTCAAGAACCAGAGTCATATAGAAGATGAAAAAAAAATCTCTTTGAAAATAAATGCATGGGGCTTGACTAACCAACCATGCTAGGGAAATGGGAGTTGTTAGAATACAGGAGGAGAAACAAATCTACTCCCATATTTTACCTGTAGCCTCTATGCATTGGGATAGCACTTATCTCCATTAGAGGTCCTCATCCTGGTTCAAAACCCATCTGAAAATTCAGGTTAAGCAAATCAACTTCTTTCCAATTCCACCCATTCTGAACTTGAAGAAAATTCATCTTTGACTGATTACTCTGTAACTACATAATTGTAGGTTAGAGAATTTAGAGTATCCCCAATACTGCATCATCTTCTTCGTGAATCCCTATTAACCCTAGAAAATAAAAACCCTTATGGTACTATCTACTAATCACTAAATCACTATCCCTATTTATGGGCCACCAGTGCCACTACCAGCCTATATAATTAAAATTTATAATTTGATTGATGTCTTTCTACATGCCAACTTGAACTCTACCTCAAGCTAACAAGCTATCAAAATCACTCATTCAAATGATATGAAATCATTACAAATATTGTTTCATTAAAGCTATGAGTTGTTCAAGAAATTGCTTCAGATGTTCATATCACATATGGCATTAATCGCCACAACTGCCACTGCCAACCACACTTTCTTCAAAAATATTGAGAATTTCAATGAAATGAAATGTACAACATCAAGATTTGAGGCATTGAAAAGAGTGAATGAGCGATGAGCGATGGGCATTTATCTCGCCACATGTCTACATCTAACAATTAATGTGTTATTCCAGAGGTTTCACTTTCAATTTGCAAGTCTAATGCTTCAGAGATTTACTTCCGGACTGCAACTCTTTTTTCTTGTTGGTGTACAGATTTGTCACTTTAACCATGAAAGTAGATGCAAAATATTTTAAAAGAAATGAAACAAAGTCCCTTTTTTTGACAATCACTAAAGAAAAGAAATATTTTCTCTTTTAACAAATGAATTAATCTGAACACAAAGTCTTAGAGATGAAAAAATAAACATTCTGAATTTGACCTAACACTAACAGATAAGCATTGAACAATTATCATGAAGAAAAACAATTCATTCATAATTAAAAGGAGGCATTGATAAATAAATAGATTTATAAATATATTCTTTTATCTCTCTAATGCCAAAAATATGGTTTCATAGACCTGCCACCCCACACCCTATACAATCAAAATTCAAAAAGTGCTCAAAAGCTGAAACTATGCCCGCTTATCATTATGTGTCACAAATTCACAATTCACAAAAGGATTCATGTATTTTGTTAAACTGCTGGAGGTGCTAGGACTCTGTACAGTTCCAACTGCATTTCCATAAAAAAATTATGAAATTCAATGCGTTCTTCTTCTTCTAAAACAAAAATTACCCTATTGTACTCGTCATAGCTAGTTTTCTCTTTCCATGCCACTGAACGTAGCTGGGAAATGATGTCGAGTTGCTCTTCTTTATGCCAATTAAAATTTGGTTGCATGACGGCCACAATTTCATCTTCCCATACCCTAATATCGGTTGGAAGTACCATTTTAAGGAAACTCTGAGTATGGAGTTCAAAATGCTACCACCTTTCCTCATATGTAGGATCACTTAACTTTACTAGTAGGAAGTGACAATCTGCTACTAAATCCATTTCTCCAAACTCCTTAATACCTTATTTAAGATCTATCCTTTCAGAGGATTTAAAAGATTACTTTAAATCTTTCTAGTTGGTGTTTGAGAAGACATCCCTTAATGGCATCGTACAATTCATTAAATGAGTTGTCACTTCAAAAGTTGTGCATCCCATGGAGGTCACCCAATCGATGAGAAACAAAACTTTATAACCATTTGTATGATAATAAAATCTCAAACATTAATTTCTAGAAATCTAACGGTTCTAGTGATATTCTGGAGGTTTCAAATCACAAGACTAGTGCTTTATAAATTTGCTTCCAGAATGCAACTACAGTCATCCATCAAACAACCCATATGATTTTTATTTCACCACTGGATTTTATTATTATTTTGAGATTCATTTTAATTCGTGAATGAAAATATATTTTCTGCTTTGAAAAAAGGTTTTAATCGCCAATGGAAAAAAAATTCTTGTTTGAAAAATGGTTTTATTCGCTAATGAAAAATATTTTATTCGATTAATTTTTTTTGCAATTTTCCACGATTTTCCATAGACTTCCAATGATTATAAAATATTTGCCAATGGGGATTATTTTTTTTCTCAAAAAACCAAAAAAATCGCCAATAAAATTAATATTTTTCATCAAGAAGTATATAGGATTCGCTAGGATTTTACACCTACGCCGAGGGGGGGGGGGGGTGTGTTTCTTAAATTTAAACTTGTATTTTATGCTATTTATTGATGATTTCTCTAGGATGATATGGGTTACATTCTTAAAAGATAAATATGAATATTTTAACTTAGATTCAAGATTTTAAAATCAATGGTTGAGAATGAAGTGAATGGTAAAATCAAGTGCTTGAGGTTTGATAGAGAAGGTGAGATCAAATTATTTTATGATTTTTGTGAAGAATATGGACTAAATATTCATTTATCATCTGCTTTAAAACTCTATAGTAGAATGGAGTAGTGGAAAGAAAGAATGGGACTATTCAAGAGATGGTAAGGACTATGTTGAAGGAATAAAAATTTATTGATGTTTATTGGAAAGAGATAGTTCATATACCATAGTATATATTCTCAATAGACGATTATTGAGGGTGAATAGTACTAATAACCCATATGAATTATGGTATGGAACACCAAAAACTATAAGGTATTTTAGAATCTTTGGAAAAAAAAATTATGTCAAAAGAGATGAAGATGTTTTGGGGAAGTATGATTCAAGAGATGATGAGGGTATTTTTCTTAGATATTCAACTCAGAGTAAATCATACATGTGCTACAACAAAATACTAGGAAAGATAGTTGAAAGTACAAATGTCAAGTTTAATGAATATTTACATTAGAATATGTATAAAATTGAGCAATACATATATCATGCACCTTCCTATTCAAAAGAAGAAAAAGGAAAAGAAGTTGAATAAAAGGAAGAAACAATAAAAATCACAAAAATACTCATGCCAACTATGTCTAGAAGAACCATTCATAAGAGAAGATCATTAGAGATAAAAATGAAGTAAAAAATAGGAGAAGGCTTCCAAGGAAAAATAAACAAGTAAAATTTTATTTACTATCAAAGATAGAAATTGAGATTTTTTCCTAATTCTATCAAGGTTGAAGGATGGTGGACTATATATTTTGAGGTAAAGTGGATTCCCTTGCACTTATAGGGTTTTTACCTATAAGGAGAGTGTTTTTTCCACTCAAAGACCAAGGGGGTTTAGTCAAGATTATGTGTTAAATGTGTGATGTGTGTCTGATATGAAATGTATCTAAATTTTGTAATCTTATGAAATGAATCTATCTAATGGATAAAACCTAATGAAATGTAAAAATATTTAGAACTCTATATAGAATGACCTAAGAATGACCTAAAATGTATGCAAACTATAACAAAACTTAAAGAACCAAAAGTGGTGCACCTAGAAACTGAAGGTTAATGAAGAGGAGATTTTGAATCTTCTAGAATATATTATTGAAGGCTAGGACACTTACACCAACCTAGGAGACTTAGTCCTACTTCAGGGAAACTTTTCCAGAATAGGTTTTGGGGAAATGGGTGTCTAGATATGTAGAGAACACTTTTCAGGCCTAGCAATGGGACTAATTTGCTAATGATGGAGACTTAGTCCACCTGTAGCTTTTGAGAATCTTGAGACAAGAATCTATAGCTATCAACTTCTACTTCTATTTCTAACAGAGACCCGAATCTGAATCTTTAGATATTCACTTGCAAGTTTTCTTCAAGCTCCTTTTAGGTTTTGTTGACTTGGAATTATGTTGATGAAAAGATGACACCTTTTAGCACCTCACACTTTGACTAATCTTCATACAAAGTCTACAAAGGGAAAATGGTTAGGGTTATAGAGTAGGGGTTTTCCTTAGTTAAACCTCAGTTTTCTAATCAAATCCTAGATAATGAGATGAAATGTAAAGGGAAATATGATTCAATAACATGCGAGTACAAAAACTCACCAGGACCTTGGTAAAGAATTCTGAAGATACGAAAGTGATTAGCTCCAGTGGATTGATTCTTGAAGTGCTTAGAGTGCTTGAATTCTTGATGCTTGCTTGAGAAGATAGATTTCTTGATTTCTTGTGAAGATGTAAAAGATTGTAAGAGATAAGAGATTGTAGGAGATAAGAGGTGAAAAATGAGGGGAAAACCCTTTGTTTATACGTGTGCCCTAATTTCTCAAAAATAACACATCATAGGTCAACCTTAGGGTTTAGGAGACAATATCTCGCCAAAATTTTGGATTAAATTTGATTTTAATACCAAATGGGTCTAACTCGCCCAAGGTGGCGACTTAGTCCACTTGGGCAATTTTTAGCAGGTGTCAAGAATTAACATGTGATTAATGTTGTTTAATGAGATTGTGTTTCGAAACACACCTAATTAGGACCTACAAGTGCATTAAGGGGCCATTTTAACATATAAGAAAGGGTCAATTTATTGATGAAAAGCCTAGGAAAGTGTGAGATTTTGTTACAAATCTTTACAACACTTTGAAATAAGGCTTGGTAAGGGGTAGAAAGAGGTTTTTTAGATGAATTATGATAAAAAGGTCTTAGAAAAGTGGAAAAATGTGTTACAACACTCCACAATACCTTTTCAAGACATATTTAATTTTTTTTTTAATTCTCAAGCATTCAAGGATTAATGTGAATATGCTGGCCACATTAAAACATTAAATCTAGGAAAATTCGGGCTAAAATCCATAAGAAAGGCCCAAACGAGCATGAAAAAGGATACATTTTTCTACATTACATTTAGCACCCACTTTAGTGAGAGGATGAAATTTCATCAAACTCGCATTAAAGTACCCAAGACATGCATATTGAGAGGGATCCAAATGTACTCAAGTTTAAAATATGAGACAATAATAATCAAGAGGGATGATCAAGCCCCCAGGATCAAGATCTTGTGGCAAGCCAAACACAAGCACAAAAGATCACACAAGAAAGTGATGTGAAGGAATGAAAATAAAGGTAATGTTGGATCAAGCTTCGAACATTTTTCTAGCTAGTTGTGGATTAGATTAGGTTATTTTTCTAGAAGGAAGTGTACTCACTCTAAGGTGATGAAACTTTAGGCTGCCCATCGCGTGAGAAGGCCAAAAATATGAGAAGAATACAATCATGGATAGTATGCACTCACACACATAGAGGTGGCTATAGTCAAATTCATGTTGTTTGTTGGGCTTCCTACTTAACCATACCAAAGTTATACCTCTTGATAATTTTGATAAGTTGCCACAAAAGATAGGGTTTCTGAGTTTCATGAGACCAAAAAAATTTTGTATGATTGGAGATCATGAACAAGTGCAATATGGAACCACAGGAATGCAAGTTGTGTTATGCAAGGTGTACATATAGCATAACATAAAATGAAACACGTAAATGTGATTGAATGATCAAAGGAGTCTTAGTTCATGTGAGGTCTTTAACTTTGGGAACATTGTGTCTAATTTCTCCAAGAGAGGACCAATCAAAGAATAGAAAATTCACAACTTAGGGGATGTAGTGCATCGGACCAGGCCACTAAGAGGAATGGAATATGCTAATATAGATCACACTTATGAAGGAAATTATACCCAATGTCATCCACAAAGCAACAAATGCATTGTATGAAATAATAAGGTTGCACTAAGAACCAAGAAAAGAGAAAAATGAAAAATAAATAATGCCAATGTATGCCCCCACTTTAAAGGAATTGCTACACACCGTTCTATGTACAATTACTTTAAATTAGAAAAAATAAAGCAGGGACATGAGAGATAGCTTGGAAAGCCCTATGCCAAGTCACATGTTTCCAAGTAAGGTTGCATCATGCAAATAAAAATAAGAAAGAAAAGAGAAGGGGTTTCCCCCAAAATTAAAAACACTAAACACATAAGGGATCTATGGATTTGGGGTCAGTATGTTCATTTATGTAATGTATGTTTAGAGATCTCAGAACTTTCATCATTCCCCCAAATACATAGAACTAGAAGAATGATAGAAAGAGAGCAAAAAGAAAAAGAAAAATAAAGTCATTTTGGGTCAACATGGAAGAGACATAGGGTGTCTCGATGCTTTGCATCATCCCCAAAAGGAAAATAAAAAGAGAAAAAAAAATACAAAGATAAAATATCCTTTTGGGTCAACATGAAAGGGACATTGTTGTCTCAATGCCTTGCATCATCCCCAAAAGGAAAGAAAAAATCAAAAGAAAAAGAAAAGGGGCCTTTTGGGTTAACATGAAAGGGAAATTTTTGTCTCAATCCCTTGCATAATCCCCAAAAGGAAGGAAAAAACTAGAAGAAAAAGAAATGGGGTCTTTGGGGTCAACATGAAAGCGAAATTTTTGTCTCAATGCCTTGCATCATCCCCAAAAGGAAGGAAAAAAGCCAAAGCAAAAAGCGAAAAAAAGGTCACAACATATAGAGGAATGTCACAAAGAGAGAGAACATCAAATAGAATAGTACAAGGGAACACAATACACACAAACATACAAAAGATAGAGGCTAGTAATGAAAATTCATGGAAACCATCAAGCAAGCCATCTACCTCCAAATCTTGTTTAGTGTAAAGTGTGGGTGGGCAACTAGCTAGAGGGACAACAAAAATTGCATAAGGAGCATCAAGATCAATGCTTGTCATAGGAGAGTTTTAATGTAAGCTCATGGAAGAAGAGAATAATGTTTTTAAATTTGCATGCACCTCTTCATCTATTTTAGCAATCTCCTCGTCTTCATCATCCAAGTTAATGACAATAGGAGGTTGAATGATGATATCGGTTGAAGCATGTAATTATGGTTGTGATGGATGTATAGGATCATGTTGTAGTGGTGGGGGAGGAGGGTCATCATGCATTTCTTTTGTCAAGTGGATTATTGTTTTTTGTATTTTCTTCTGCATGTAACCTGCAAGCAAGGGCATGACATTGATGCCTATGCTCCCTAGCTCCTTTGTTTATTTTGATTCTATTTTCAATTTGTGTCTATGAAGGAGTGGATTAATCAACCATAGGTTTATTTTCATCCCTAAGGGAAGGAATGGAAGGAACCATGGGAGTTTGTTCGACCACTTTTTCCTTTTTTTAATAAACTTGTTTTATGCGAGGAGGTTGGATGGAGTTGGTTTCATAATCTCTAGGTTTCTTATAGGATGTAGATGAAGTTTCAAGTGTTGGTTGATTTTTGTCTTGTTCTTGTTGAATAATGGTTTCATCGAGGATGGGAGTTTAGGAAATGGATGGATATATGTTGTAAAGAGATAATTCCATAATTTTCTTTCCTTTGAATTTTTGATAAGAAATGAAAAATAAATCTCTTCTAGGCATGATGGGTTCCATGGGCTTGGGCCGAAAGGATTTTAAAGAAAAGTTTCCTTTGGAAGACAAGGGATTAAAGCCACTATTGTGGATAGTGAATATATCATTGTCAAAGGGAAAATTTAAGCATTTATGAAGAACCGAAGGGACAACTTTCATTGAGTGAAGCCATGGATGGCCTAGTCGTAAATGAAATTGGTCCAACTATGAGATGATATAGAATGTAACATCCAATGTATTAAGGCCTATTTTTAATGGGAAGACAATCAATCCAATCAAAGGGTGAGAAAAAAATTTATGTTTTTTGATCCATGCATTAGGTTTATCATAATAATCTTGGTAAATATCATGCAATACCAAAAATTCTTCCATGATCGCATTCTCTCCACAGGTGGGATCTATTAATATCCTTTGTTGGGCTTATCATATATATGGTCAGCTATGTAAAGAGGACCATCGAGAAGATTTTTAAGTATGTCTTGATAGGAAAAAGTAATATCAAGAGATTTTTTAGTTTGGCCCTTATGAGGGATAACATCTATCACACCTATTAGTTCACCATAGGCTTGACATGGGTCACATTCAGATTTTTGAAAAAAAAAAGGATTTTGATTAGGAGGGGAAACAAACTTATTGCCTTGATCAGTAACACCAACAATAGATAGATGACTACAATCAATGAGGTCTTGAACGAGATTCTTAAGACGCTTGCATTGATCTATGTCATGTCCATTTTGTCTATGAAAATCAATGAGGTCTTGATGTTTGGAGGTAAAGGCTTGCTAGGATCAGGTACGTGGACAACAGGTAAGTTAATCATTTGTTGTTGCAGAAACTAAGACATTGTATTATGGAGAGTATCAGGTAAAGGTCTGTAGTTTCTTTTTGGATCTCAATAACTTAAAGGCACTACAATTTTAATAGCTTCTATTTGGATATTGAAAGGTGGAGGGGATTGTGAAGGAGGGTTTAATTGTAAGAACCCTTTGGCTTTCTTTCTAAATGGCCGAGAATTGTTTTGGTTGGCGGATTCAGATTTATCAATTCGACTAGAAGGGGATCATGTATTGCGACTACTAATTGAATTGTGGTAATCAAAAAATGGTTGTGCATAAGTGCATGAAGGAAGGGAATTTCATAATGGTGAGCTTGTCCTGAAGGTGTGTTAGCAAATTTTCTATAAACATATTTTGAAGACATGGATTAGGATTCTTGATAGTGATTTGGGAATACAGCGATTGATAGCATGACATAAAATCAATTATCTTTTCATAATTATTTTGACTACATCGCATCAAATTGACCAAGGCATTTTTGGGAGTCATATGCACTGGGAAATGGTTGATAAATGCATGAAAAAGTTCATTGAATGAATGAACTGAATTTTTTGGTAAAGAAGAAAACCATTCCAAGGCAGTGTCTTTTAAGGTCCTGGGAAACAATTTGGCTAATATTTAATCATCAAGGACAAATTCACTACACAACGTAGTATATTCATTAACATGGTTAGAAGGATTACCCTTCCCATAATATTTCTCAAACCTAGGTATTAATATTTCATGTGGCATCGAGGTTCGCAAGATTTTGAAGGACAAGGGATTTTTGCAAACATAGTGTGTGGGTTGACCATCCTATTTTTGATTGATAGTAGAAATTTGTTGTTGTATGGATGAAATAGTGTGGAAACGTTCGGTTATGAGAGGATCGGTATAAGTGGTGTTAGGTGGAAGGGAAAGTGGTGATGGGGTGAATGTAGTGGTAGGGAAAGTGAATGCAATGCTAATGGATGGTATGGTGGAAGAGGATAAAGCATTTAATGCCACATAGGAAGTAGGAATAACAAGGGAAGGAATCACATTGCTAACTTGTTGCACTGTTGTTGTGACATTAGGAGATGCATACGTAGGAATGGAAGCTATTGTTGATGGAGGATGATTTTGAGGTCCTCCTTGACTAACCATAATATTTTCGAGTTGATAGACACTAGAGGTTGAAGTAACATGTTTTTGATATATGGGTATGTGCAAGATCATCATGGAAAAAATAGGCCCTTCAATGGCAATAAAATTTAGTAAGATCAAAGTTAGGCAACTTGACGTAAAAATTTAAATAAGTTATCTACATTATTTCAAAAATATGTAAGAATGTATCAAATTTAATGTAGTTTCTAATCTACTAGGTTTATTTAAAAAGTAAAAAAATCTATTTGGTGAAAAATTGAAATTTCAATGGAGTAGTACTTAAATTTTAGGGAAAAAATAAGTAGGTGTTTGTATAACCACCCTAACCACAATAAAATTATTATATTTTTTTATAATATTTTAGATACAAGTAGAGGACTCATGTCCCGACGTGATGCATATTTTTTTGCAATTTGTTTCCAAGTAAATAATTAATTATGAAATTTTTATTACAAATATGATACTGTTTGAAACCTATAGATGTTTTTCAATCAAGCTATCAATTAGGACTTTAGTCATACTTCAAATAGAAAATGAATAATAATTATTTATTAAATTTCTGGTAAATAATAATTTATATTGGTGGAAAGATGAGAATCTCCTTTAAAAACACTTTTTGTTTCATCAATTTTGGGTAAAAAAAAAATCGTCAACCACATGGGCCGCCATATCACTTACATATCACCACTTTTTGGCCCATCATGATCTTGCACATATCCATATCTCAACTATTTTGTTCACAACATCTATACCTTCATCACTATCAAGCCTGTAGTGGATATTTTCAATAGTGGGAATGGTAATGGCTGAAATATTTTCCAAGATCACTTGATGTTGGAGGTTGTCTAAGTCTGCATGAATGTGAAATATATTTTCTTGTGGGAAACCATTAGGTTTATGTTCACTGTGCATGCTACTTGAATGCAAAGCGCTACTAACTTGGGTAGTTTCCAGGCCTAGTATACTACTATCAATACTAGGAGTGGAAGCTTGAGATAACCTAAGATATACAACAAGATTATTGTCATGAGATGCTATAAGTCTTGAACTTCATCTAAGGTATCAACAATAGGACACCAAACACTCATGTGAGGGTTTTTAAATGCAAGGTGGGTGTAAAGGCAATGCAAAAAAAGAACACAAAACTGCTTATAACCAGGATTCTGGAAAGCAACATAGGAATGTAGAAACAAAAAACAAAAATGTAGAAAATGCTCTAAAAATTCTAAAAATTATAGTGCAAAATATACAGGTGGACTAAGTCACCCAATGTGGCGAATTAGTCCCAACAATGATTTTTTGATCATTTTTAAATGATTTTTCTAATTTTTAGGCTTTTCAAATGCAGATATAATATGAAAATGCAATTTTTTTTGTATTTTTCAATGAAAAATTAATGCAAGAATGTAAGCTATATTAACTTTTCACTAATTCAATTTTTAAAAACCCTAGAATGCAAACAATGAAAAATCCTAATGCAATGTGAATGCAAGCTTTTCCTACGATGCAAATGCACTTGAAACTAGAAGTAAGAAAGTGTTCAATGGATGGGCTCACCAAAATGAACTGTAGATTTTGAGGGAAATTCATTACCTTGCACTTATAGGGTTTTTTACCTAGAAGGAGAGAGTTATTTGAACTCAAAGACCTAGGAGGTTCATTCAAGATTATGTGTTAAATGTGTGATGTGTGTGTGATATGAAATGTATCTAAATTTTGTAATCTAATGAAATTAAGCTATTTAATGGATGGAAAATAAGGAAATGTAGAAGTATTTAGAACTCTATGGTGAATGACCTAAGAATGACATAAAAAGTATGCAAACTATAACAAAAATTAAAGAAGAAAAAGTAGCGCACCTAGAAATTGAATGTTGATGAAGAGGAGCTCTAGAATCTTCTAGAATTTGTTGTTGAAGGCCACTAGGACACTTATGCCAAGATGGGTGACTTAGTCATGCTTCGGGGAAAAAACATTAGAACAAGTTTCGAGGAAATGGGTGTCTAGATCTGCATAGATCACTTCTTAGGCTTGGTAGTGGGACTAATTCACCAATGATGGTGACTTAGTACACCTATAGCTTTTGGGAATCTTGATACTAGAATCTATAGCTATCAACTTGTACTTTTGTTTTTGACAGAGACCTGGATCTGAATCTTCAAATGTTTACTTACCAATTGTCTTCAAGCTCCTTTTAGGGTTTGTTGACCTGGAATGATGTTTATGGAAATATGACACCTTTTAGCACCTCACTCTTTGACTAATATGCATAAAAAGTCTGTAAAGAACACATTCAAAGAGGGGAAAAGGGTTAGGGTTAGAGAATATGGGTTTTCCTTAGTCAAACCCCATTTTAATAATCAAACCCTAGATAGTGAAATAAAATGTAAAGGGAAAGATGATTGAATAACATGCAAGTACAACAACTCACCAAGCCCTTATTAAAGAAGTTTGAAGATATGCAAGTGATCAACTCCAATGGATTGATGCTTGAAGTGCTTAGAGTGCTTGAATGCTTGATTCTTTCTTGAGAAGATAGATTTCTTGATTTCTTATGAAGATGTAGAAGATTGTAAGAGATAAGAGATTATAGGAGATAAGAGATGAAAAATGAGGGGAAAACCCTTTATTTATACATGTTGTTCCCTAATTTCTTGAAAATAACACATCAGAGGCCGACCTTAGGGTTAGGAGATAATATCCCACTCAAATTTTGGATTAAATTTTATTTTAATTGCACCAAATGGGACTAAGTCCCCCAAGGTGGTGACTTTGTCCACTTGAGTAATTTTAATTGGGTGTTAGGAATTAAAGTGTGATTAATTTTGTTTAATGAGATTTTATTTCGAAACACACTTAAGTAGGACCTATAAGTGTATTAAGGGGTCATTTTAACATAAGAAAGGGTCAATTTGTTGATCAAAAGCTTAGCAAAGTGTGAGAGTTTGTTACAAGTCTTTACAACACTTTGAAATAAAGGCTTGGTAAGGGGTAAAAAGAGGTTGTTTAGATGAATTATGATAAAAAGGTATTAGAAAAGTGGGAAAATGTGTTACAACACTTCACAACAACTTTGCAAGACATCTTTAGGTTTTTTTAATTTTCAAGCATTCAAGGCTTAATTTGAATGTGTTGGCCACATTACAATATTAGATCTAGGAAAACTTAAATCAAAATTCATAGGAAAGGCCCAAATGAGTGTGCAAAAGGATACATTTTTCTATGCTATAGATGGATATAAGAAATGGAAGAATAATTGAGTTATATTGAGATGAATTAGACTTGGGAATTGGTTCCAAGGCTCCTAGACAATAATGTGATAGGAATAAAGTTGATATTCAAGAATAAGTTGAATGAATTGGCTATTTTGTAAGAAACAAAGCAAGATTGGTTTATAAAGGCTATTCATAGGTAGAAGGAATTTATTTTGAGGAGAGATTTTCTCTGGTAGCAAGAATGGAACAAATCAAAATGTTTGTTTCCTTTTTAGCCCACAAGGACTTCAAAGTATTTTAGATGGATTTGAAATAAGCTTTCTTGAATGAAGGTTTGGAAGAAAGCTACATAGAATAGCCTAATGGATTTAAGTTATCAGAAGACCCAAACATGGTGTGAATACTCAAAAAGGAATTGGATGGTCTGAAACAAGCTCTTGGGGCTTGGTATGCAAGATTGGATAAGTACTTTCTTCAACAAGGTTTCAATAATGGTACCACAAATAGTAATCTTTAGTTCAAGATTAAGGATAAAATAATTTTTATAGTTGTTGTATATGTTGATGATATAATCTTTGTTAGAAATGATGAAATGTGCAAGTTCAATTTGCTAAATAAATGTAGAAGGAATTTGAAATGTATATGATAGGTGAGTTATCCTTCTTTCTTTGTCTTCAAATTTCTCAGCTAGATGATGGTATCTTTATTATCAATAAAATTATGTCAAAGATATTTTAAAATTTGTATTGATCTTATTTGTATCGAATTTGATTCCATAGTGACAAACAATAAATCCTAAAAGCTTGTTAGTGTCTATGTTAAAATACACTCAAGAGGATTCAGTCTCATCTTATAGAGTCAAATCCTTTCAAAGATAAGATGAATATTTTCAATGTGATCTTAACGAGTCGTAGAATTAGCCAAAATTTCATCGATGTAATCTTCTAGAATCTTATGAATGAAATCATGAAAGATAATAGTCATTTCCCATTAGTAATTCACTCCAAAAATATTTACCTAAACAACATGACTAAATAATATAAGGTACCCCAAGGGGTAGTGAAGGTTGTATTGTACTGATCTTTTGAGTTAATAAAAACCTGGTTATAGCCTGAGAATCCTTCCATGAAAGACAATAAGGCATGGCCTATGGTTGAGTCTACAATCACATCAATATTAGGTAATGGAAAATCATCCTTAAGAGAAACCTTATTGACATCTCAAAAATAAATACAAATGTGAATACCTCTATCAAGCTTGCTAAAAGAAACAATATTCAATATCGAAGGTGAGTAGTTAATAGGATGGATAAAACTAGCTTTAAGAAGCTTCTCTATCTTAGTTTTGAATAATAAGGAAACCTTGGGATTCATCTTTCAGATATTTTTCTTAATGGGCTTAGCTTCAGGAAACAAAAGAATATTTTGAACCACTTCAAACTCATCAATACAAGGAATTCCTTGTAATGCCAAGAAAATATATTAGGATGGGTATGTAACAAATCATATTTTTTCTTAGATTCATCTGAAGAAAGGAATTTTTTAGTCTTAATCACGTTTCCAAAAGACTTAGGATCCATGAAAACATAAGAAATATCCCCTTAAAGGAGAGTACTACAGTCTCAAGGATGAGAAATAGGAATTCCATCATCCACATTAGACAAAGGAGCCTTCTCATCAATTCTCATAATGGATTCTCCAAACTACTTTCATTTGTTCAAGCAATAGAAGAATCATCGCTTATGGTGATAAGAAAGTATATGAGAGAAGAAACCTAAGAATTCTTCTAGAACATCCTTCGAAGAGAAGACATCTAGAATAACTTCTTTATAATACCCTTTACTTTCAATCTACTCAAGATGAATTAGTTTAAGAAAATGAGGTTCAGTGAAGATCATGTTGACATTCAACAATGATTTCTATTTAGGTTGCATGTGAGAGTATACAGGCCCCATGTTACATTTATGAGGGTTATATTCTATAGTGACTTGAATACATTTTTCATTACACCCACAACCTTTCCATTCATAGCCATCTTTAGAAAAAGGTTGAAAACATAACCATAGCACGTTTGTAACTCTTGAGAGCATCATTATAGAAACATGGATCATACTCCTCTATGAACTCACAATAATCCTTCTTAATAGGAATAAAAATATTATCCTCTTTAACATAAGAATGATCATGTTTCTCAAAAAAGGTATAATAATTCTCCTTAGAGGGAGGATGATTGTTTTCCAGAACAATATAATAATCAACCTTCTTAAAAGAGGTGTATGAGACCATAGGAATATCAAGATGAGTAGGATCAAATTTTTACTCTCTGATGAAGGATTTGGTAAAGTCCAAGGATCCCCAATCATCACCAAGACATGCATTCAATTTAGAGGAAACCCTAGAAGGGGTAGAATTAGGGTTCTGAGCTTCAAGATTACCTTATCTAGGGACATCCATATCAAGAGTTCCTTTCAAAGAAAAAAATAACAAATATGATTTTAATGCATTCGAAGATAACCAAGGAATTAAACTTTTAAGAGTGGAAGTAATCGAGGTTTGACCAAAAACTGCCATGTCACAAAGGTGTCTATCACCAGGGCTAGCCTTGATTGTAATTACTTTATTATTATCAAAAACAATTTATACAATCATGCAAAGTAGAAGTTGATGGAACCCCTAAAAGTGCCTTGTGTTCTATCTTAAAATTCTACAAAATTTGGTTAATCCCATATCTCTAGGCCTATTAGTTTTATCCATTGTCATGGATTTATGGTTTTGTGTTGATAAATAATTCTAATAACCTTAAGTCTGTTACTATTTGTAGTGTTATATTTTGTTGTTGACCTAATGTAATCGATATCCTATAATTTAAGTTACATCTTGAGTCATTTGAGCCCATGAAGTTATGGCCTCTTACGCCTAGGTCCAGAACATATTTTATTTTGTAAGGTCAACCAATCGACCTTTTTTGGCCTTTGCGTCCTTTAAAATAAATTGGTTTAAGTCTTATGAGGCCTTTTAATACATGGTCCTAGGAATTCCTTTCTTTAAAATAACTTATGAGCACATGAAAACTTGTCCCACTTAATTCCAAACTACGACTCTTTCTCATCACGCATCGTGGATAGCTTTGTGAATGCACAAATCACATTAGTGATGTGTGATTAGTAGCATTTATTTTGTTTTGTGCATCATGGATAGGTTGTGAATCTTTAGTTTTGTACTAGTGATGTAAAATTCATGTGCTCCTCTCATTATCATTGATTTATCCTTTGTCTCTACTTGCTTGAAATTTTTATGCTATGAATTAGCGATGTGTGATGACCACTCCTTGTGGTTATTTTCACCACTTATCAATGATAGTTGTATGTCAACCTTTTTCAAATGCATGATGATCGATGCGATCAAATTTTATAATATTTTTTTGCTTATTTGAATTGATTTTGTGAACGATTTTTCTTGTTCCTTTTATTTTCAAGCAGGCACACGTGTCCCAATCTTGGCACACAAGCCCCAATCTTAATTCATTGCTATCTTTCCTTTGTCATTGATGTAATTTTGAATCTAAAGAAAGAATCAGTGATGTGCGATGTAAGAATGGAATTTGTCAAAGGAATTATTTTGATACGATGGTTGAGATTTTCATTGCGCTAGATGCTTGCATTGCTGATTGAATTTTGAGGAAGTAGGGAAAATCCATGATGAGAAATGATATGTTGGGGGAATATTATCTTCAACCTCAACTCTTGGTGCCTCATCTATTTAATTGAAGGGGTATAGGAAATAATGGTGATGCATGATGAATGTTAGATTAGAGATGACTAATGCAGTTAAATGAAGACGTGGAAAAATTCTAAGAAGGTTTCACCATTTTTGAGGCACAAGTTGTAAAGTTGGGGGCGATGCTTGAGGAATGCCATTGATTTTGTTTTAAATGATCCAAAGGAATCAATGGCCTAGATTCAAAGTCGAGTGACCAGTTGTCAGGTCATTCACGTGAAGCTCTCTTTGATCACTAATAGCTACACACTCCTGATTTTTCTACTTAATGTTGATCATCTATTTTTTTATCTCACCTTTTGTAGTAATCTAGATTTGAGAGTTTGGTATCTAGCCAGGGAAAAGGAGTGTGAGTCTAGGGTTTTCATTTAATTGCAGAGGCATTGAAGTAATTGTCTTGGGTAAGATGGTTTTTATATGTGCCCTGTTCCAATTATATATTAGTTGGCTTGTGAGTTCAAATTCCTAGGATAGTGGGGGTTTTAATTATCTACAATTGTCACTTGGGTTGGTAGGAATTTTCTAGGTCTGAGGGTTTCTTTTTTGCAATTTCAATTTGAGAGCTTGAACCAGTAAGGTTTTATTGTAATTGAGGTTCACTGGTCCTTGTCCTCTCTTTCATGAGAATGAGTAAACCTAGTATGTCTAGTCACCTATTTTGAAGGTCTAAGAGACTTAGTCTACTTGAGTCGCAAAATGATGCACTTGAAGCTGAACTTGGCATACTAGGAGCTCTTGTAACACAAGAGGAGGAGAAGAAATACCACATGAACACTAAGGGTGGTATCAAAAGCACTTACAATTTGAGGAGCAGGGTTGTTTTAGAAGAATTGGTCAAGTCTAGAAAGGAGAATTTGTTAAGTGTGTGAGGGAAGCAAATAAGAAAAATAAGTACCATATGGATTATGACTCTTACATTGGAAAGCACAACTCTCCCATTAAGGTTTTGGATATCCCTTCAAGAGGTGAAGAAGATATTGAACCAGAGTATGGCCGTTACCTTCTTACTTTGGTGTCACATGAAGATTTTGACAAGGAAGGAGTAGTAGCTTCTCTAGTTTTCGCATAAACATGGAGCGGGTGGACATACTCTGATATTCACGATTTGGAGTAGCACCTTCACTCCATTTTTTTTATGACACCATTGCCATAAAAAATGACTTGTACTCTTTAGCAAGCATATAGTTTTTTTATCTTCGTTGTTGACCTAGAAATTTTTTTGGCTGGTGTGATGGAGAGGTGTTGGACTCCATTGCTTCGATGGAAAATATGCCTTTTCCAGTTAATATGTAATTATTTTCATTGGGTGCTAATGGAGAATATTCTTTGATACACATGGAAAATATATTTTGGAGCTTTTGAAACAACAAATGATTCCTTTTGCAAGGCTGGCTGGTCTTATTCAACAAACTGTATGGATTTTTTGTCTTTTTCTTTCCCTTATTTTGAAATGATTAAATGTAACTACTTGGGGAATCTCTGAAATTAAGGTGAAATTAATTGTCAAATGCAGATATAAATGTAATTATAGTTTAAGCCTTATTATTTTCACTCCCATATCTCTATAAATGCCATTTTTGGGCCAATTACAAGGGTTGTTGGTTGGTCAGTTGTTCTGGAATTGGTCACACAAAGAATTGTACAGGATACTAAAAATTTTAGTGTTAAGTCTTAGGTTTGAGTCTGCTAATATGTATATGTAATCTTGATAGTAATATTGGTAATATAGAACAAAATAGTGCAATTTTGACACCATTTTCTCTCTCGTGTATTTGTTTTATAAGCCATGAATAGGTTGATCCCACAATAGTGGTTTACAATTTTTGGCCAAACTGGGCACTGAAATTATTTTTTTAACTAAATCTTCACATTCGGGCACCTATAATGGCTAAACCATGAGGAATTTGAAGATGATGCAAACTAGAGTATCATCACATTTTGTCTATAGATTCTAAAAATATTTTTTTCAATTTCTTTGGAATCAAATTGCACTTATTTTTCCATCTCCCATGAAAACTGGTTTATTTCATAAATCAACATTTTAAAAAACTGACACACACCTTATAATGCATAATTTTTTTTGCATGAAGGATAAAATTCTAATTATTTCAAATTTAGATTTGTAACTTTGATATCTAGTGCTTCCACTTTGTTAGATATTTTTTTATTGAATACTTTTTCTTTAATCAAGTTTCAAAGTCAAACCAATTAAAATTCAAACATAGTGTGACCATATAACGCATAAGTTTTTCTGTATATATGAAAATTCATTTTTTTTTTTGGGATCAAGGACTTCAATATCTGGTGCACTCATATTTTTCAACTGTTTTTTGATAATGTTCTATTTTTCCATATGTGTAGAACAAAGACCTTCATTTTCAATGAAAAACCTATGTTTAATAAAACTAAAAGAATAAATACATAATAAAACAAAAAAATATTAAAATTATATTTGTTGGATAGCAAGTTTTGAGGACTACCTAATTCTAGTTGGGTTTGTGAAGATTCCTCTATTTTCATCCTCAACCCGAGCTTCAAAGAGCCAAAATTTATGTTTTTTTGTGTCTCAAGGGGGGATGAGGAATAAGGGGGGTTTGTACGAGCCCCTAGGGGTTCGAGCGAACCACCCTTCCATAAGTGATTTTTTTGGGTTTTTGGGTAGGAAATAATTAAAAGTGTTAGCTCAAAACCTTTTCCGAACAAACCCTCGAACTAGTAGGTTCGTACAAACCGCTAAAAACACATTTTTTTCCATGTATTCATTTTTTGCAAGTTTTCCTTCCTCAATTGAATTGTAGACAACTATTGTGGCTTTACCCAATAATATAATCAAGGGTTATTTTATTTACCTCTATTGATTTCAATTAGATGTATGGTTCCATTCTTGCTTATTAATTCAATGAATTGATGTAAATTCTTGAATAAAGCTATTGGTTTATATTAAAATGAATGATAGGATGCTAGTAAGAAGTAAGGGTAGAGATATAATGTTGGAATACTGCAATGCAGTGTTTTCAAAGCTTGATATACTAACATGTGTGAAAATTTCTATCAAGTTACATGGGTGTTAGAATTGATTTTGTTCCAAGGATGAGGAACTCGTCTAAGTGAGGTAATTGTATTGAATTGTTTTGATTAATTCAATAGGAAACCATTCATTAAATCAAATTCTTTGAAATGGGTTACAATTATATTAGGTCTTACCATTCTCACATTCCTAATGAGAACTATTGTGAACAAGTACCCAACTTCTTTGATGTGTTTTGTTAGTCTAGCCTCCATGTGAGAGTTATTCATTTGTTGAAATGTTCTTGATCAAATGAAAGAGGAATATCATATGAACATATTAAGGATTACCCTCCTAGGTTTCATAGAGCTCAAGTGTAGAAATAAGGACCTAAAAATCCTTACTTATTTGTTGGCCAATCCTTACCCTTGCTAATCATTGGATTCTAGCAAATTCATAGGTGAGTGGTAAGATCAAGTTTGGTTCTAAAGAAAAGACCAAAAAAATTGTGACTCTACTGGGGACATACTTGGGAAAATTATGATATAAGATCATCTTGCCTTAAAGAGTCATTGATGTTCTAAAACAAATTGTAACTAGAGATTTAGAGTTGTGTAATCTTACGTTGCAGGGATTTGTTGTGTTTCTCCTGAAACTGGAAAATCTTTTCGAAATCCACCATAATTTCAATTTATTTTCATAATTTCTCACCAACTATGGTGGCGACTCTGAGATCTTTGCATTAGTATGCATTATTTGAGAGAATCTAAAAATTTAGAATGGAGATTATCTAAGAAAAGATGAATTTTACTAGAGCTCACATGATGAAACTACCCTAACAAGTATCTAGAAAGAAGGCTTCAAACTTGACTCCAAAATATAAATGATTCTTGTGTAATTTTTATATTGGAGAGGACTTGAAGTTATTTTAACTTTTGAAAGGAACTTCATCTTGTTGAATTTTATTCCTTAGAAAAAGGAGGTGGCAACTCTATGCAAAGCACCTAATGGACTAGTGATATGGCTTCATATTTGCATAGTTTCTCCAATCAGAAGCATAATTCAAGGAAGCTACAACATATCCAAGTATTTCCCACGTTTTGGTTTTCAGGTAGCATAAATTTATGTGAAAACCATGTCGAGTGTTGTGAAATAATTTTTGGTTCCCTATTAAGTGGTTTGACCACAAATAAAAGGGAAATGGTAGTGGCAATTTTACATACTTCTAAGGTGTAATTTGAAGTATTTGTATTATGGTAAAGAAATATGCTCATCCTTAAAATTTTCCCTTTAAAAGGACATGAGGCATAGATTTGTTTCGGTTAACATTTTTGAATTCATGGTTAAATCAAAGAATTGGGTAGTGAATGATTAATTGTGGAGTTGAGTTTTGAGATTTTGTAAGGAGTATAAGGAAATATATCATTCCTCTTTATCTCCCCGTGGAATGTCAAGTAGGGGCATGCATGGAATGAAAACTTTGTCATGCCATCAAATAAATTTCTCTATTGGGATGTATTTTCCATTAAGCTTTAGTTGTATTCATGGTTTCCCAAACCTTATTCCTAATAATGTTAGGGAGCATTTGCCAAGATTCATAAGGAAAAGTTTTGAATCAGGCTATAAACATTTTCATATATTCATGGACTTGATGGGTGATTATGAGGTAGATCATGAATATTTTCTCATGAAATTATTTGTTCAATCTCTAAAGAAAGATGCTAGATATTGGTTCTGGGTATGTGTTATGATCATGATGGGCAAAAAAGTGGCGATATGTAAGTGATATGATCGCCCATGTGACTGAAAACATTTTTTTACCCAAAATTGATGAAATGAAAAGGGTTTTTTAAAGGAGATTCTCTACATTCCACCAATATAAATTATGCTTTACTTTGAATTTAGTAAACAATTATTATTCATTTTCTATTTGAATTATGACTAAAGTCCTAATTGATAGGTTGATTCAAAAAGATCTATAGCTTTCAACTGGTATCACATTTTTTGAATCTAATACACGTGTCACATTCTATTCTTCACATACTATAGGATTAAAAAAATAAAATTCATAAAGTTTTTACCAAGTTAAGGTGTTCAGACATACGAGTCTTTATATTTTTTAAAAGTTGTAATAAAAAATTCATAATCAATTATTTACTTGAAAAGATTACAAAAAATATGCATCACATTGGAACACAAGTCCTCTACTTATATCTAAAATCTTATAAAAAATATTGGAATTTTATTGTGGTTAGGGTGGTCAAACAAACACCTACTTCTTACTTTTTCCTTGAAATTTAAGTACTACTACATTGAAATTTCAAGTTTTCATGCAAATAGCTTTTTTTTTTAAATAAACCTAGTAGTTTAGAAACTACATTCAATTTGCTACAAATTATATTCTTACATATTTTTGAAATAATATAGATAACTTATTCAAATTTTTACTTCAAGTTCCCTAACTCTTATTTTTTGAATTTTCATTGTCACTTAAGGGCTTGTTTTTCCCATGATGATCCTGCACATACCCTTTTCATATTTACCAGTATGTTTTATTTCTTCATGTAATGAATTTATGGTAGCATTTATAGAATAATTCGGTGAAAGGATTAATCCAAATTCTATAAGGAAAAGACTCATGGAGATTCAAATGGATGAAAAGGAGTTAGTTCCAACTTTCAATCTTAAATTTTCAAAGGAAATAAGTGATATTCCTGTAAACATGAGACCTAGTGATGTAGAGTGTTTGGTTATGTATTTGGGTACATTTGATGAAGGAATGAGTTTTATTTTGAGAGATAAGGAGCTCACATCTTTGCATCATGGATACCAAATTACCATGGACATTGAAAACAATTTGAGGTACTCAATAATGAAAGGATGTATCGTTGCAAGTGTTGGTCATTTTAGCATACCTCATGCAAATGGAGTTCATGGATTGGACAATAGAATCGAGTTTCAAGATGATAATACATTTATTCTTACAATCAATCTATCATTACATAATGCAACTGATGATGAACCCCAAGTTGAACATCAAAAAAGCTTAAGAAATGTTGATCAAATATCTTTTGTTCAGGAACTATCTAGTATGAAAAGACATTAAGGGGAATCACCATATGATTTACTTACAAGGTTTTTAGATGCTTTGTTAGAGGTCCCCAAAGGTCTCAGACTAGAAGATGCAACATGCATTGAGTTATTTTGTGTGATATTTGAACCAAGGTTGAGTACCTTGCCACAAGAATTAAATCCCTAGGATTTTGATAAACTAATTGGTTGGATTAGAATTGTCAAGGAGGAAAAGTGTAATTATGAACACAGTAAAAAATCTCAAAAGTGTTAGTAGTGGTTGTCCCATTGAGGAAAATAATGACACAACTCAAGTAAGTGAAGAGGGTGTATTAGAGAATGGACATGTTTCTTGTTGTATGAGTTGGGACAATTGTTGTGACCAATCCAAAATTAGTACAATAATGCTAGTGAAGGTAAATATGCATCTGTAAGGGTTGACACTTCATCAAAAAATAATGGTAAAGGAACTGAATATGAGATTTCCAGTGTTCACGTTGATCACTTTGAGCTCAGTGCATATGGTAATAAAGTGCCCTCTGATGTTGATTATAGGGAGGGTGAAGTTATTGATTAATTTTATGAGGAATATGAGTCATTCTATGAGGAAGATCCATAAGATTTGTCTCCTCATGAAGGATGCAATAACATTGATTCTTAGGAAATATCACCCTTACCAGTAAATGAACAAATTCCATGTGAAGGATTCCCAGTATGCAACATAGTTATATCAGAACTTGAGTGTGCTAGCATTGTGAATGATGATGAATTTGAAGATAAGAGTATGTGTGTTATGTATCCTTAGCCTGAGTATAGTGCTAAGAATGATGAAAATTATGGTACTAACAAACATTACCATGTTCTAGTTGTCCCTGGTTTTTTACATGAAGAAGATAAAGAATTCATTAATTTTATAGCTGAGATGGATAGGATTATTTTAAGAAAGAATTTTTTTAAAGAAAAGAATGAAGAAGCGTATTCAATTACCAATGAGAAACCCTTAGATTGTAATATAATTTTCAGATTTGAGTCAGCACAACAATTAATTGGATGATAATTTGAAGAATGAACTAGAACATGTAAATGAAGCTGAAGTGGAGGTACTCTTTCATGGATGGGATATAATTGATAAATTTTTTTGTGGTGATGATCCTAATCTGAACATGAGGTAGAAACCATATGATGACTCTAAGGTTTTATATGAACTTTCTAATAGCCCTAAGTTATCACAAACAGAATTGCCATGTAGTTTTTCATATATGTTCTTGGGTGAGGGTCTTGAACAAAGTTTTTATGAGGGTTTCTAATTGTATGTACAAAATGCAATTGAGTTCAACCCTTATGATGTCAATGATAAAATGGACTATTGGTACTTTCCATTTGCTATCCAGTTGAATGAATGGTTGGTGGAGAGTAATTGTGAAATGAACAAGGTAAGACACCACATTGACCTTGGATTTCACTTGATGTCTGAATAGAGCTTTTACTTGGACAAGGATAGTGATTATAATGGTAAATTTAGGCATATATCAATTGCGGTTGATTTCAATGGCCATAGTATGATTATCTAGTGCGCATCTCATAGCAATGTTTTCAAACTTGGTCTAGGGAATATAACAAAAAATAGGGTTTTTGATAGAGGTAAAGAATGGTTCCAATTTTTGGGGGCTAGGGGCCACCAATTGGAAATGAATCCTATTAAGTTACAGAATACAATTTGAAATCCTGCATAATAGAATAGGCTTCTTTTAAAATTTGAAGTTGGAATGCATTGCACAATCCTGTAAGTATTTTACATATGGTGTTTTTTCTTTGAATTGGTTTCCCTACCTTGTCTGAGTAGGTCTTGGTTTTGGTTCATTTTGTTTGGTCTGCTTCAACCTAAGATTCTGGAATATCACTCTATTCTAGAGGAGAATACATTCCCAAGTGGAACCACTGATGTAACCCCTAAAATTTCCTTGTGTCCCATCTATAAATTCTACAAAATTTGGTTAATCCCATATCTTTGGGCTTATTAGTTTTATCCATTGTCATGGCTTTAGGGTTTTGTGTTGATAAAGCCTTCTAAAAACCTTAAGTTTGTTACTATTTGTAGTGTTATATTTCATTGTTGACTTGATGTAACTTATGCTCAATCATTTAAGTTACATCTTGAGTCATTTGAGCCCGTGGAGTTATCAACCCCTTCTACCTAGGTCTGAAACATATTTTATTTTGTGAGGTCAATTGATCAGCGTTGTTTAGCCTTTACATCCTTAGAAATAAATTTGTTTAAGTCTTCTAAGGCATTTCATACATGGTTATAGGAATTCCCCTCTTTAAAACAACTTATGAGCATGTGCAAAATTTTCCCACTTATGTCTCGACTACCGCTCTTGCTCATCATGCATCACATATAGCTTTGTGAATGCATGACTCACATTAGTGATGTGCAATAGGTATTATTTATTTCATTTCATGCATCAAAAATAGGTTATGAATCTTGATTTTTGTATTGGTGATGTGTGATACATGTGCTCCTCTCATTATCACTGATTTATCCTTTGTCACTAATTTCTTGAAAGTTTTATGCTATGAATTAGCGATGTGCAATGACCCTTTGCGCTCCTACTAATTATTTTGATTGCTTATCGCTAATAGTTGTAAGCCAACCTTTTGAAAATGGGCGATGAGTGATATGGTCAAATGTTCTAATCTTTTGTTGCTGACTTGAATTACTTTTGTGAGTGACGTTTCTTGTGCCTTTCATTTTCAAGTGGGCACATGTGGCCCGATCTTGTTACATTGCTATCTTTCCTTTGTTGCTGATGTAATCTAGAATCTAAAGCATGAATCAACAAAGTGTGATATAGGAAATTAATTTTTCAAAGGATGTATTTTGATCCGATGGCTAATATTTTCATCGTGCTCGATGCTCACATCACTGATTAAACTCTAGGGAAGCATGGAAAATATGCGATGAGTGATATGCTGGGGGAATATTCTCTTCAATGCTAGCTCTTGATGCCTTGTCAATTTAATTGAAGGGCTATGGGCCAGAATGGAAATGCATTATGACTATTAGATTAGAGATGACTAATGTAGTTAAATGAAGACATGTCAAGTTTCTAAGGAGGTTTCACCATTTTTGAGGCACAAGTTGTAAAGATGGGTGCGATTCTTGAGGAATGCCATTGATTTTGTTTTAAATCTAAAGGGATCAATGACCCAAATTCAAAGTTGAGTGGCTAGTTGTCTGATCTCTCTCATGAATCTCTCTTTGATCATTAATAGCTACAAGCTCCTAATTTTTCTACTTAATGCAGACCATCTCCTATTTTATCTCACCTTTTCTAGTAATCTAGATTTCAGAGATTGATCTAGAGCTAGGGGAAAGGTGTGTGAGTCTAGGGTTTTCTTTTAATTGTAGAGGCATTGGAGTAATTGTCTTGGGTAAGTAGGTTTTTATAGGTGCCTTGTTCAAATTATGCATTACTTGGCTTGTGAGTTCAAATTCATAGGATATCGAGTGTTTTAATTATCTACAATTATCACTTGGGATGATAGTAATTATTTGGGTCTAAGGGTTTCTTTCTTTCAATTTAAACTTGAGAGCTTGAACGAGTAAGGTTTTCTTGCAATTGAGGTTCATTGGTCCTTGTCCTATCTCCCAAGAGAATGAGTAAACTGGGTATGTTTTCTCACCCAGTCTAAAGGTCTAGGAGACTTAGTGTACTTGAGTCCCAAAACAATCCACTTGAAGTTGAACTTCGCATACTAAGAGCTCATGTAACACCAAAGGAGGAGAAGAAAGACCACAAGAAAATTAAGAAGGGTGGTGTTGAAAGCACCTATAATTTGAGGAGTAGGGTTGTTTTAGAAGAATTGGTCAAGTTCAAAAAGGAAAAAATTGGTAATCTTGTGAGGGAAGTAAATAGGGATAACTTTAAGAAATCCCCCCCTCGGCATAGGTGTTAAATCCTAGTGAATTATGTATACTTCTTGATGAAAAATATTAATTTTATTGGCGATTTTTTTTGTTTTTCGAGAAAAAAAATAATCCCCATTGGAAAATATTTTATAATCCTTGGAAGTCTATGGAAAATCGTGGGGAATTGCAATGTTTTTTAATTGAATAAAATATTTTTCATTGGTAAATAAAACCATTTTTCAAACCAATTTTTTTTTTTCCATTGGCGATTAAAACCTTTTTTCAAAGCAAAACATATATTTTCATTGGCAAATTAAAATGAATCTCAAAATACTAAAAAAATCCAGTGGTGAAATAAAAATCATATGGGTCGTTCGATGGATGACTATAGTTGCATTTCGGAAGTAAATCTCTAAAGCACTAGACTTGTGATTTGAAACCTCTGGAATATCACTAGAACCTTTAGATTTCTAGAAATCAATGGTTGAGATTTTATTACCGTACAAATGGTTATAAATTTATGTTTCTCAGTGATTGGGTGACTTCAGCGGGATGCACAACTTTCAAAGTGACAACTCATTTAATGAATTGTATGATGCCATTAAGGGATGTCTTCTCAAACACCAACTGGAAAGATCTAACATAATATTTTAAATCCTCTGAAAGGATAGATCCTAAATAAGGTATTAAGGAGTTTGGAGAAATGAATTTAGTAGCAGATTGTCACTTCCTATTGGTAAAGTTAAGTGAGCTTGCATATGAGGAAAGGTGGCAACATTTTGAACTCCATACTCAGAGTTTCGTCAAAATGGTACTTCTAGCCGATATTAGGGTATGGGAAGATGAAATTGTGGCCATCATGCAACCAAATTTGAATTGGCCTTAAGAAGATCAACTCGACATCATTTCCCAGCTACGTTAAGTGGCATGGAAAGAGAAAACCAACTATGCTGAGGACAATAGGGTAATTTTTGGTTTAGAAGAAGAACGAGAATGCGCTGAATTTTATATTTTTTTTATGGAAATGCAGTTGGAACTATACAGAGTCCTGCCACCTCTAGCAGTTTAACGAAATACATGAATCCTTTTGTGAATTGTGAATTTGTGACACATAATGATAAGGGGGCATAGTTTCAGCTTTTGAGTGCTTTTTGAATTTTGATTGTATAGGGTGTGGGGTGATAGGTCTATGAAACCACATTTTTGGCATTAGAGAGATAAAATAATATATTTCTAAATCTATTTATTTATCAATGCTTCCTTTTAATTATGAATGAATTGTGTTTCTTCATGATAATTGTTCAATGTTTATCTGTTAGTGTTAGGTCAAATTTAGAATTCCTATTTTTTCATCTCTGAGACTTTGTGTTTAGATTAATTCATTTGTTAAAAGAGAATATATTGCCTTTCTTTACAAATTTTCAAAAAAATGGACTTTGTGTCATTTGTTTTAAAATATTTTTCATCTACTTTCATGGTTAAAGTGACAAATCTATACACCAACAAGAAAAAAGAGTTACAGTCCAGAAGTAAATCTCTAAAGCATTAGACTTGCAAATTGAAATTGAAACCTCCATAATAACACATTAATCGTTAGATGCAAATATGTGGCAAGATAAAGGCCCATCGCTCATCGCTCATTCACTCTTTTCAATGCCTCGAATCTTGATTGTTTTACATTTCATTTCATTGAAATTCTCAATCTTTTTGAAGAAAGTGTGGTTGGTAGTGGCAGTGGCAGCAATTAATGCCATATGTGATATGAACATTCGAAACAATTTCTTGGACAACTCATAGATTTAATGAAAAATGATTTGTAATGATTTCATATCGTTTGAATGAGTGATTTTGACAGTTTGTTAGCTCGAGGTAGAGTTAAAGTTGGCACATAGCAAGACATCAATCAAATTAGAAATTTTAATTATACAAGCTGGTAGCTACCCTGGTGGCCCATAAATAGGGATAGTGATTCAGTGATTAGTAGATAGTGCCATAAGGGTTTTTATTTTCTAGGGTTAATAAGGACTCACAAAGAAGATGATGCAATATTGGGGATACTGTAAATTCTCCTACCTACAATTATGTAGTTACAGATTAATCAGTAAAAGATGAATTTTCTTCAAGTTTAGAATGGGTGGAATTGGAAAGAAGTTAATTTGGTTGACCTGAATTTTCCAACGGGTTTTGAACCAGGATGAGGAGCTCTCATGGAGATAAATGCTATCCCAATTCATAGAGGCTGTAGGTAAAATATGGGAGTAGATTTTTTGTCTCCGCTTGTATTCTAATAGCTCCCATTTCCCCGGCATGGTTGGCTAGGCAAGCCCCATGCATTTATTTTCAGAGAGACATTTGTTTTTCATCTTCTATATGGCTCTAGTTCTCGAAGGTGATAAGTAAATTTTGTATCTTCACAGCTCCCATTTCCCTAGGATTGATTGGAACTCCCTTTGCCCAACATGGTTGGGAAATCCACCAGCAGAAGCTTGGAATCATGAATTTATTTTTAGAGCCACATTTATTTTTAGAGATAGATGTGCATTAAGGTTTTAGCAACAAAGCTTGGAAATTGGAATCAATTTTTAATCCATTGTAACGAGCAAGAACTTGGAATTAATTATTAAACTTTGTCTATGTAAAGTACTAAAGTGACACACTAACATATGTTATTTATACAAAATAGGAGCTATTGTACTACTCATCCGTAAAAAGATATTTAATAATGTGACATTGAAATTTAGTTACAATAAAATAAATGATTGTGTTGTGTTATTCTTGAATCTTGATTCCTTGAATCTTCATTATTAATTTACGTTTAAGAGTAAATAATTGTTTTCTAAGTTTGGAACTTCAATGTCTATTAATTATTTAATATATTCAAATCAGTATTTTTTCTTTCGAGAAATTAAGTAATATACTCTATGCAATATGCACTTGAGAATTCATGGTTACTCAAGTTTCAAGTTCAATCGTTGGATGAACATTTGATGTATGGTTGTAGTTATATTCTGTAATGAAATGACTAGAGCAATGGCCTTCCCAATTTAAACCTCTAGATTACCCTATAACCATTAGATTTAGAAATATCAACAGTTACGATTATGACAATAGCAAACAATCAATATGAAAATTTTATAACGGTCTGGTCATTTCATTGCCTATCAAAAAAATTGTTTAATTTACGAAAATTTATATAAAATCTTTTATAAATGGAATATCTTGAAAAATTAGAAAACAATGATAATTATTAGTGATAAATATAAAAATCTACTATTATAATTAACAATTAACAAAAGTTTCTAAAATCGTATTAAAAATAAATCTTGTTAAATATATTCTAAAAATTAAAAATCATTATGTTCTATTTTGAAAAGATTCTAAATTAATATATATTTTTATAATAATATTATAAATCACATATATTAATATAAAAAATAATAGCTATTAATATTATTAAAAAGTCAAAAATTTCTAAATTCATATTAAAAATATTCAAAAAAGTTATATTCTACTTTCTTTTTATAATAAAAATTATAAAATGATATATATTATAAATTAAAATACTATATAATATTTTTTTACGGTTTAATAAAAATATAGCAAGTCAAACTATATGGTCTAATGAATCTTATAGCTATAATATATGGTCTAAAATTGAAAAAACAGTCAAATATTTAATAGACCGTCAAATTCCAGGCCTGTTGTCAACTGTCAAGTGATTAATGTTTATTTTTAAAGTTAATATCATTAATTACTCATGTTTCAACCGTTGGATGAACATTTGATGTATGGTTGTAGTTGCATTTCGTAATGACATGCACATAGCGATGGGCTTCCCGACTTAAACCTTCAGAATCATCCTATAACTGTTAGATTTAGAAAGATCCACGGTGAAGAATTTGCAACTTGTAGACGTAAGATGTGTCATTCACTTTAATGTTCCAATTTTGAGAAAAAAATCATTTAAAGCACTTTGTACTGCTAGGTGTCAACTATCAAGTGATTAATGTTTATTTTTAAACTTTAAAGTTAATGTCATAAATTACTCAAGTTTCAACTGTTGGATGTACATTTGATGTATGGTTGTAGTTGAATTTCGTAATGAAATGCACAGAGCGATGGGCTTCCCAACTTAAACCTCCAGAATCACCCTATAACTGCTAGATTTAGAAAGATCAACAGTTAATAATTTTCAACTTTTAGTCTTGTAGACCTAACTCCTAAGATGTGTCATTCACTTTAACTTTCCAATTAAGAGAAAAAAGGAATTTAAAACACTCTGCACTTTGTAATTGTACAGTGATTTTTAAAGTCTTCAACCTTTAGATTGCTCATTGGTCATTGCAGTTCACCACCCTATTTTGAATTCGGATTCCACAGTTCCACTTCCAACAATGCCATTCTAGTTTTCAAGCGTCAGGACTCAGAATCTGGGTAAGTGAAAGAATTCCTATGGCTATGTTTCATTGTTTGACATTTCTTAAAATCTTATTTTGTGAAAGTTTGAAGTTTGGTTTTAGACTTTAGAGACTCAAGAATTCATTAAAATTAAGGAGGAGTAATAGGTATTACTTATTAGGGAATTCAAATTTCACAACTTCACATTTGTACAAGCATGTCTACCACCACTACCAGTACCACTAGAGCAATGTCCAATAAAAAAATACATTATGCAGAATTGCTTAAAACCCTAGGTTTCACCGATGGGTACCATGATATTTATGATCCTGAAATCTATGGTAGGCATACCTCAGAACTTAGATTTTCATCTCAGAATAGGCTGCAAAGAAAAAAAAATTGATAGTATCAATGCACCATGGGTAACTGGATTAGGGCGCATGATGTTACATGAAGTTTTCCCTTGTCCAGAATTTATCATGGTCTGTGCCGAAAATTATGATGATAAGAAAAGAGCAATCGTTAATAAAGATAACCAAGAATAATTGTTATCCATTAATGCACAAGAACCTGGAAAAGTGTTGGGGTTTACAACCGAAGAATTTGGAAACCACCACATTGACATAGAAAAGCTTGCTAGTGATTATGAAGTAGTGGAAGAAAGGATGAAAAATGATTTCTTAAATAAAATAGTTAAGGATAGAACAAATTGAAAGGTCATCATAAGCCTCCTTATAATTTGGATTTTTTTAAGCCATGGGTTTAGGATACTATTTCCATGCTAGCATGTTGGCTTGGTCTGGATAGCAATTTGGAAGTGGGTGCAAGCCTCCTTGAAATGGTATATCATATCCATTATGCTAATGAACATGTCAAATATCATTATATTCATCACATTGTAGAATCCATGCATAAATAATTTTTAATGATTAAAGCAGGTTTCACGAAGACATTTAGGCTCACAACCTATTTGTGCTATATTTTTCTATTCAAATTTAGAGGAATGTTTTAGACCAACAAGCTTTAGATTCAGCCATACAGTAATACAGAGGAAAATAAAATGGCTCTAGTATATGAATGGACCACTGAGATAAGGATGCATGATTCTCAAAGGAACTACACTCATTTTGTAGACTCTTTTTTGGCTCCATTGCATCAAGTAATTACAAATAATCCAATGCCTAGATTGCCTATGTCATGTAGAAACTGTATGCAACGAGGAAGTGAAATACAATTGGCTGATTGGTACTTAATGGAAGAATATACTATGCTAAGATTTTATGGATCGGGTGTACAGCCATACAAATTTCCAATACATGTGACAGAAAGGGTTTTTGCATTAGAATATGTAAGGCAGGTGCAAAGTGATGATGAACTATACTTTGTCAGTTAGCAAAAGAAGACCTTATTTCCTTCTTTACCTTTTTCATGTGGAGGGTTCACATTCAAGAGAAAAGCATTTAGTGTGGCACATAATCTTTTGATTTTTTTTGCATTTGATGCTATCTGTCACTGGTAGTATGATCCATGTGACAACATTAAGTCAATGATTCTGGCCAATAGGAATGCTGCAAATAGAATTCAACATCAAAGTATACCCTTCCTTGAAAACTTGAGAAACAAGGATTCTTGGGATGAGGTCAAAATAGCAATGGAGAAGAGTGTTGCTGAGAATGGTATTTCTTTTGAACAATTGTTAGTAGAAATTATGGCATTGCACCAAAAGACAACTAGGACATACAACAATTTTTATGAAAAAAGTGATAAACCATCTAGTAGAGTAAAAACTCTAGGTTTTGTAGAGAAGTAACTTATAGATAAAAATTGGTCACAATCAAAAATTACTGCCTTTTGGTGTATGAGGAAGGACCTAGGTGATCCAAGAGCTCTTGTAGACTATGAAGCTAACAAAGAAGATGAAGAGTTTAGTGAATTGTGGAATATAGAACATCCTAATGAACGTCATGAATCTGATGATGATATTGATAGGGAAGAAGATGAACAAATCCATGCCAATTCCAAACCTGGCTTAAGTGAGGCCACAAAAGAAGAATATGCTTCAAAATATGCTTCAGGAGCAGCCATAATTGAAAAAATTGGTTATGAAGGTGGTCCTTTGGGGTCCAAACGACAAGGCACTTGGACATTACCAAGTGTTGAGCATAAAAAAATAGTTGATAAATATGGCCTTGGGCTTGGAGGTGAACCAGTAGACATAGGGGATACAAGAAAAACTCAATTTGTTAGAGCTTCTAGTCATCATCCTGATGGTCAGATACAATCACAACTAGGACATGCCCTTGGTGGACAGCTTAGTGCAACTAGGAGTGCCATTGGTGGTGATGGTATGGGTAGTAGTATTAGTAGTGGTCAACATGTGCTACAATGAAAAATTAAACACATTACTAAGAGGAAAACAAAAAAAGATACCACAGAAACACCAGGTGCTCAAGGCAATCAAAAGAGGCAAAGGATTTTGACAGGTCCAAGTCACACTACCAGTGGATCCACTAGTACCACAAAGGAGTTATTTCCAGGCACTCCCCCAATTCCAGTTAGTGTGGGTGTGACATCATTAGCAGCTACAAGTACTCCTATTCCTTCACCATTCAAGCATTCCATTGTTCCTGCCTCCCCACGTTATGATTTCATTGAAGAGTTTAAAAAGAAATCAGCCTTGAATAAAAAAGAAAAGAAGCATCTGATGGAGAGTGCATCTAGTGTAACTTCAGAGCATGAAACAACCATTGTATTACCCACATTTGACACAAATAAAGAAATCATGGAGTACACAATTGTTGTTCCCACAGTTCAAAACAAACCAAAAAATCAGATGGATCAATCTAAATACCAGGTAACCAATTTTCAATTCGATTTTTCTAGCCTGAAAAATACTAACAAAATTAATGTATCAAAGAAGAACAAAGAATTGGTGTACACATCATTGCTAAAGCAAGATAGAGAGAAGAAAAGGTTGCAGACCCAAATAGAAAAGTTACAAGAAGACCTAACAAGTGAGAAAGCAAAGAGGAAAGCAACAGACAACAAGAGGAATGAATTAGAAAAGAGAATAATAAAATCTGCCTCTACATCTATGAGCAAAGAGGATAAATCAAATGAGAGAGAATTGAATGAACTGAAGCAAAGGCTAGATGAGAGCAACAAGAAATGTGATGAGGAAAAATACACTTCAGAAAAATTAAGACTAAACATTGCAAATGGAAATGCAGAATAGGAACAAAAATTGGAGAAATAGAGAAAAAAAAATGAAAGATTGGAGACAGAGTTGATGGAAGCAAAAGAAGAAATTAAAACTTCTAAAAATAAGCTTTCTACATTTTTTAGAGATACAGTGAGGCATATGAAACAAAAGATTTGGAATGAAATAATGCAGAGGTTTGATCATTTGTGTGACATGTTTCAACTAATTGATGCTATCAGACAACATTATAAGAAGCTCAAAAAATATTTAGTGGACAACAAAAAGGTGTTGGAATTAGAGAAATCTGCAAATCAAGTTCTACAAATAGTCTACAAAGCCAGCGACAATGATTTGAAATCAAAAGGGATTACTAATCAGATTGAAACCTCAATGAACTTGTCATCTATCATTGAAAAGTGTTCGAGAATGTGCGGAACAAATGAATATTTGCATTTGGTTGTAGACAAGATGAAGGTGGTGGATGAAAAGGTAAGGAACTTCACAGAGCTTGGTTTTCCAGAGGCTTTTGACTCAAATGAGTGATTCATTGGAAAGGATGGTTTTAGAAAGAATATGGAAGGTGCAAGGAAGATTGATTTGGACTAGTTTCCTCAGAACCTAGATGTGAAATATTTGGATTCAATCATAACACTGATAACCTTGAATGCAAAATTAACTGAAGAATTCAAGATAGGTTCCACTTCTAATTAAAATCATGAAATGTTAACAAAACTTCAAGTCAAACAACATCAGTTAGAACAAATGCTAATTCCACCTCCTAAAGAGTGGAAGTTGCTAGAAAACATCAAACAGTGACTTGATTTTTTATTTTCAACCTTCGATAATATGAGTTTCCAAGTTCCAACTCAGCTTTGTGCAGACTTGTCTTTGGGCATTGGCAAGATTTTGCATTGCCAATGCCAATATGTACTCCTTCATTTGAAATTCAATTAAAAAGCTCAAATTTAGACTTCACTAATGTGACGATGTTCAATTATTTGTATTATTTATTTTATCATTTGAACTACTGATGAACTTGATGGAACTTCTAATATTTCTCTCCGAATTCCTCTTTGTCTTGACCTTGTCCTGGTCTGTCAATGTGTCATATTGTTTGGGAAAAAACCTAAGGTTGGGGTTTTTATTTTGGTTTTCATGAAAATCCTAATGTCGTATGTAATACCTTGGGTGAAAATCTATCTGGATGTTACCTTTTTTGGGTGGGTTTTGTTGGTGTTTTTTAACATTAACCAAGTTTGTCTCATAATCTACAATCATTAACAATTAACGGATAATCCCATTGAATAGCTGAACAGAATAGGATAATACTGAAATGAGTTGGCCTTTCACCAATAATATCAACTACTTGGAGCATGGGATGATTACAACATTATTTCGTAACTTATGATCATCATTTTATTTACAATTTGGCAGAAAGCTCTAAGTAAAGACATACAAACATAGGACCTCACAAGCTCGTACAATTTAAACAAGTGCCATATACCATTGGGGAGTCAAATTCACAAACATTTAAAATTTAACAACAGATTCAAATACATAGCAAATAATTATAAGATCCCTAGCAATATTGCATTACAATAGTGTCAATCCATATCCTAACCCAATACTTCTTACTAAATCCCTTTACAAACATATCCATCCATGATTCCATCCAAGCATTTTAATTAATTCCTTGAATTAAAGCCAAAATGGAGAACATACACACCAAAGCAATGAGATGAACACCATAATCGTTGATTATACTATTCAAAATTATGATATGTTTATACAAAGGAGAGACATGAGCTTGAAATATAACATAATAACTCAAATGTTAGTACTGTTGCAAAACACCAAATCTTAATAGACCTACAACCCCATTACCGAATAACCCCAAACGTAAATTCTATTAATATTGAATTATCTGGTTCTTACAATCTGTTCTGCAACTATACCTAGACTCGACCTCAAAATATCTGACTTTCCAACCCCTATTTCTAGCCTCAAAATCCTTCTTATAGAAAAGGAAGGAGCAAACAAGCATCAGGCTAGAAATTACACATGTAACTGGTCAATTGGACCACTATGTGCCAATTCAAAAATATTATTAAAACCACCAAGTCCTAAAGAATCTTTCTATTGATTCTACTCATTACATAATAGTCATTGCATTAGCTATATCTCAAAACCTATGCCAAAATCCATCATGGAAGCAAAACCATAATCAGTTATACTATAACCATTGAGTTGTTAGTTTCCGATAATAGACATTGTTTTACTCCTCTTTGTTTAAGTACTTGTCCACCCATTTATGGTATTCCCCATGTGCTGGCCAATTAAAATTCACAACCTCGATCACCTTAGTATCGTAAGGTGTGTACTTCACCGCAACCTAGTTAGCCTCTCTCTCAAAAGACTCTAAGAATATGTTAGTATTAATTATTTTATCCATACTGCTCACCAGCAAGTCACAGTCCGAGTCATCACAAATCAATTTGATTTGTGCATCAATAACCTGTTCTACCCTATGTTGCCACTGCTGCCATGGCAAGATATTTCCCTATGCATCTATTATATTTGGTAGAAAAGTATCATTCCATTCATCAAAACTCTTTACCAATTCTCTAATTTTTCTACTCAAATCATCAGGTAGGACCTGAAATCCCTTCAATGATTTCACAAAATTTAGAGTAGGCTTCAATGACTGAGGCTTGTTGTCTGCATCAAACCTAGAAGCCTTAAACATAACATCTAAATCTGTGGCCCGAGGGATCCACTTCTCAACCAAAGGCAAAACTACTTCTCGATATTTTTTAATGCTTTTAATTCCACCCTAGATCAAAGAATACAAAAAATGTATAGATGGCAACCTACAATAAACCTTCTCATTTATATGCCTTAAAATGGTGTCAACCACCACATTGTGTTTAGCAAATACATCTTCCTCAGTTGCCTTTAGGGCAGCCTACAATTTTGTTATTTTATTCAACATTTGCTTCTTGGTAGGATCCACAGAATACTCAACTTCCTTCTGAGCTGGCTTTGGTGCAAGGTTGAGAGAAGGTGTCTGAATGGGGGATCTAGGAGTAGAAATTATTGGGTTATTAAGGGGAACTGATCCTGAAGTAGTGGGTAGTGCTCTGATACCAGGGGCACTGGAGGATTATCCTACCTGCCCATATTTAATTCTATCAACTTTAGAATACAACTCAACATTCCTCTATTGTATTCTACTATATTCCCCAATTATTACATTGTATTTCTCCATCAGACTCTTCTTTTCAGCTTCCTCCCTTTCAGCTATCTTTTGGGCCAATTTGGCCACATTCAATGTCAAGCTTGTGGCTTTTTTTGTTAAGGTTGTAGAACCTCTCTTGATGATGAGCCCTCCCCTTAGACTTTGGCCAATATCAACCACATTTGGTTTTCTACATTGGGGTGCCAATGCCCATATGGCCAGAGTTTCATATTCCTCACTAAAAGTAGAGTCCTATAGAGCTACCTTAACCTCTTCCTCACTATTTTGTACAGGATGTTTGGACTACATGATAGCATTGAATGCTACAACATCAACTAAGTCCCATTCAGGTAGAAGTCAAAAACTAGCCTGAGTCACAAGTCTCTTTCCTTCCTCAGGAGTAATGCTCTTGAATTCCTCCATTAGTTTGGCCTTAACTTCATCATCATTCTCTTGTTTATACCTATGAGGTCTTGACTCTATCCTTCTCTTGAATTTATCCTGATATTCCTCTAATTTCATTCTCCAAATTAATTCCAAGAATACATGAGTCTTCACGAAGGAATCATCATCTAGGAATTCCTTTGTAGGCCTCCATTCTGGCATCCTGTACACATTGCCCCTTTATATCCATATCAGTTAACACCAATTGTCTTCATCTAGGAGGAGAAGGGATACCAACTTGCATGTCTCAATCAGTTATAATTATTTCATCCATCAGAGCCTCTTGTGTTTCCTCAACCCTTTGCCTCTTTAGGCTTGGCTCTGATAGTAACTCTACATGATCATTTTTTGGTGGTGAATCTAGGTCCACAATCCTTATCCCTCCAGGTTTCCTGATCCCTTGACCTGGTTGTGATGATGCCTGCATTATTTTTTCCCCCTTTTATCTCCTGCCTCTTCATCACTGCTATCATCTCTCTTCGTCTTGTATAGAGGCCTATCCTTTGGTGGTTGATAAGTTGGTCTTGTTTCTTCAAGCCTTGCCTCCGGTCTCTGAATTTTCAAGTCCACTTCCAAATTGAAATTCTTGGTTTCAAGGTGCTCATGATATCTTTGAAGTTATTCATTAAGAAATCTATTCTTTTGTGAAATGGAGTGAACTCCATTAGTGGATCATATTTTGGATCCATTTTATGCACCATAGCCTGTAGTTTCTCATAAGCAATCCATTTCTCTTTATTCAATTCTTGTCTGCTCAAATCAAACTCATTTTTTATTAGATCCTCAAGAAAATTGAAAACATGTGAAAACTTGCCACCTTTAATTCATTGCTTGAATAGGGAAAAGAATCCCTCGGGGTCATACTGCCTCTTAGATCCACTCTTCAAATGATAATCATCAAAAAATCTTCCAAAGTGGACCCATCCTCCCTTGGAAAAGAAAAAATCTGAAACAATAGTATAATCAGGGAACAAAGTCCCTTTTCCTTTCCCTATCAAATTATCCTCATGAATGCAACCTAGTTACCACATGACCTCAGAAAATTCCATCCTTGATGGTACATTATATGGGAGAATGTGAGGAGCTCCCTAGAAACCATAAACCCTTAGGACAATGCTTATAGGGTATAAGATGATGTCACCCCAATTGTGGCACACCTTCAAATCAGGCTTCCTCACTTTGGGTCAGAGGAAATCATGCAAATCCTTAGGGACCCTTGGCACATTGACCACAAATCTAGCTCTAAGTCTGGAAGAAAAACAATTATCAAACTGCACAAAGCTAGCACCTCCCCTGTTGCAAGAAAAATCTGCACTCCAAACCTATACTGGTAATCTTTCTCCATTCACTTCTTGCCTCAACTCCATTTTCTCTGAAAAGAAGTCAGAATTCTTGTACATGAACATATGGATTAATAGGGAGTACCAAAAGAAAGGAGTACCAATGTCCCCCATATGCAACTTCAACAAACCCTCATGTATCTTTTCTGTAAGAAAAGATGCATAGTCATACACTATAGAAAAATTGGGATGTTGAATCTGAGCCCCCATAAACATATAAGCAATGGACATCATGGTATTAGGGCTGAAACCTAAAATCAGGAAAAGTGAATAAAATGTTGCCAAGAAGTGATCATCAAAACAACTCAGCCTGAAAGGCTCCTAATCAGTTGGGCTGATGTGAATCGTTGAACTACCTGCCTTGGCTAAATGAGGAAGAAGCAATTATGATTATAAAAAAGGTTGTGACCTAGCATATTCCTGCTTCATTTCCTCAAAATCTACCTGGAATAAGAATGGGCTATATTCAATCAAATAAAAAACCTACCGAATCTCATCTACATTTATATTTAGTAGAACCCCACTATCATTATCCCTGATAATCCTTGTAACAGGATCATATCGTAATGCCACTACTCTGAGAAGGTCAATATGAGGAAATACATTTGGTACAACTAGTTTCCCCATATCATACTTCCAACCATTACAGAAAGGATGAGGCACATTTCGCTGCCCATACCATGTCCTAAACATTTATAGGCCTGTCATTTGGACCCTAGCATCTGCAATATTATAGGTTTTACACCTTAGTCCCTCGCCTAAGGCTTTCCCATTCATTAAAACCAAACCCCTCTTCTTGTCATTTGTTGATAGCGGGAATTGATCTAGGAAATCGTCATATAAATTCCTTTGCAAATAATCAATATGGCCAGAATGCTGCTTTGATGGCGCCATTTCAAACAACCAGGGCTTCTCCTAAACTCGAATTCTTGAACAAACTAGGTCTACCCACAACGAAATTACACTAGAACTTTGCAATTTACCACAATTCAAAAGAACCAGTAACCTTACAGTCTTAATCAACAAGACCCCTGACCAACACAATATAACCCTCTACGAAAAACACATTCAAATAGAAACTATGGCATAGAAGGTAACTCATGGGATTTCACGCCTTGCAGAAAACCAAACCTCACTGTAATTGCTTGAAAAACTCAATCTCTGGCTCTGGAGTCCTGGACCACTTTGAAAATATTTGAATGCCTTTGTGGTGAAGATAGAATGGAATTAACTACTTAAAGCCAATGAAAAATGGCCAGTAGACATCTCATCTACCATTAAAGCTCACTTGCATGTCGTTCCAATGACTTCAATTGTATTTGATGCAAATTTAAATCCTCACCGTTGATCTCTTGTTCCTATCAGATCATTAATGATCAGATGACCATCTTCAAAATGCTGACAACATCTCCATGTCATTATTGAGGGCCCACCATAATACATAGCGCCAAAGGAATACATGTGGCATTCGCCCATGATATCACAATCACTAAACACCTTTCACTTTAGGATCATGCAATGGTAGGCAACCATTGATTCCCTCCATCGATGATCATGATCATTCACAACAATGAGTAGCACCAAAACCTATCCGTTGAGAAAATTCTCATCAAGGTTAAAACATCATTGTCGATCTCCAACATGTGCATCTCACATCTAGTTTAGTAACCCACTCTATAACGTACTAAAGTTTGATACAAATATTAAGCACTTTATTTACTCCCTTTCAGCATCAGCAACTTGGGACACGTGGCGCCCGCCCGTGATATTGCAATCACCAAGCAACCAATGGTGATGTCATCATGAGATCACAAGGCACAGTCACTAAAAATAACCCCCGCAAAATAATACAATTACTTAAAATAAAAGAGGGGAAGGGGACACCACCTAAGAAAACGACAAACGATGACTCAAAGTTGTTCTAAAACATAGGGCATAGTCTGACCCAAACTTGAGAAATAAAAGATCAGGTGGAATATTTAGCATTTTTATTAAAAGGGGCCCGGCCTAGAAGATTCAATGGGACATAAGTTGTTTTGAAACCACCCTCAAAAAGGTAATGTCAGAAAGACCCAACCCAAATATATACACTATATGGAAGGTTATTAAAGTGATTGTGAGATGCACATGCTCAAAATCAAGGAGGTGTTATGGTGATTGTTATGAATGAACACAATTGCTGATGACAGAGATCAAAGGTTGCCCGCCATCCTGTGATCGGAAGATGCGAGGTGTTTGTTGATTGCGATATCATGGGCGAGTGCCACGTGTATTTCTTTGGCAATGCATAGTGTGGTGGGCCCTTCCTGTTGAGATGGAGATTACATGAGCCTTTTCGAAGGCAGGCATTCGATGCTTTGACAAAAGTGAAGGATCGATGGTTGGGATTTGAATTCGCATCAAATGCGATTGGAAATTTGGGGCCTTTGGCATGGCATGCAAGTGAGCTTTAATGGCAGATGAGACATTTTCTAGCTCAATTTGATCGACATTGAGTAATTTTCCTTCGTTCTATTTTACCACAAAATTGTAATAGATTTTGTTGTGTCTTGATGATAGTTTTGGGCCACTTTTGGTGCAAGTTTCTTGAGGTTTGGCGGCTGGCCAGTGCATCAACCATTTTCCAGTGGATGGGAAAAACAAGAAGATTCTCATGGGTCTCAGTTGTTGTAACAATTTTTTTGAAATATCATAGGGGGTCCAAGTGATTGGTGACATGTGTATTTCTGGCTCAATGCTTGTTTTCTCCTTCATTCTCTATAAGAAGGATTTCAAGGCCAGAAATACGAGTTAGCAAGTTGGATAATTTTAGGTCGAGTCTAAGTAAAGTTGTAGAGTGAATTGTAAAGGGCTTGTTGTTTTAGTGATTTTTTTTTTTTAATTTTAGATTTTGTGTCATTCTGTAGTAGGCTTTAAACTCATTAGAGTTTGATGCTTTAGGACAATACTAGTATCTGAATGGAAATTACTCATGTCTCTCCATTGTATAAACATATCATTATTTTTAATAAAATGATCAAGGGTTATTTTGTTCATTTCTAAGTTATGGATGTTGAATTGTTAGTCTGTTAGCTTCTATTATGTTTTGACTAAAAATATTGATATCATTCATAAAGTCCAATATAATATAAAATATTAAATAAAATATCCTTAACTTGAAGTGAAATGATTCACAATTCATTTGAATACAATATAAAAAATCATCAACTACTATTTGGAATATGATTCATGCAGTGCTTGAGTAAAATATAAAAAAAGATTATAAGATATCATGAACTTGAAGTGCAATGATTCACAATTTTCATTCAATAGAATATAAAATATCATCAACTACAGTTTGGACTTTGGAACAATGGAAATTGATTGAAGAATTGCAGTAAAAATACATAAAACCTACTAATTCTCTTTCATTTCCCAAACGGAGTCAGGGTCCTCAAACCGATGCTCATCTTCAGATAAATTAAAAGAGTCATCTTGATTCAGACACTACTCTACACTTTGTTCGGCCTGTGTCTCAAAATCAATATTCATTGTTTGATTTGTGTCAATTTCAATAGATCATTGTTATCTTGATCTATCCCAGGCCCATTGCCACTACCACCAATACGACCACTAGTACCGATGGCTCCTGGAATTTGAGAGCTTGTGTTGCACAACCCGACCCCTCTTCTTTCACATGTGGACCTCCAGATTGCGAGTGCCCTTTCAAAAGGAATTTTTTTGACATTATACGTAGTTCCTTTCATCCTCAAGCAATTTTCCAAATTCTTGTCCAATTTATTTCTTAACTTTGATTTCAAAATCCCCAACGTATTGAAAATTCTCTCATCCTCCACCAACCCCAATATCATTGTTTGACATAAATTAGCAAATTTGAAATATTCTGACATCGAACCATGCAATATTTCACTTTGACCTAAGCTTGTCCAAACCTTTTTTATTGATCCTGGTTCAAATGCCTTCTCCTTTCTCGTGGTCAAATTGGTCCCTCATAGCTATTGTAAAACTTTGACTTTGCTTTCTAAGCTTATTTTCATTTAAAATTCCTTCTATTGCTTGCTCATTGTATGTTACCTTTTTCAAAAACTGTTCGATCACGATTTTTACTTGATCATGAAAATATTTTGGGTAATCTTAGTTTACCGAAAATTGAGGATACACAATACCCATGGCTTCAAGTATTTCATGTCAAGGGAATCTTTCATGAATCTTTGAGGAAAGAGATTTTGCAATTTCCTTCAAATTATCACGAACAAATTTAACAATGTTGCTAAAATCTTCCTCGTTAACAGGTACTTCTTTTCTAGAGTGCCTAGCTATCTTACAATGGTACATTGGTATCTCCTATACACGTTCACAAATACATAAGTGCCCACTTGCATTAAACAGTAAATAATTATCAAGATTATTCAAATCAGTAATTTTTTGCCACATCAAATAATTTGTGCCTTCTTGTGTTAGATCTAGATATAGATGATTGAGGGCCAAGCATGTAAGTTTACGTAGATTGGCATATTCATAAGTATACATAGTTCTATCTTGGGCTTTCTTCACAGGATTTTTTCATCTCATCCAACATGGGGAGAAGACTAGCTAAAGGCAAGAGTGTCTATATATCGCTTAACCTATGTAAGAGTTCAGGAGCTTTGTTTATTGTGTTGCGATGCTCGTACATCAACCCAATCAAGGATTTATATTCTTAAAGAACTCATTGTGCTAGTCCATGCCGGGAGATCCATCTGGTATTGACATCCTTAAGAATCTTGTTTCTAGGTGTTATTCCCTCAGCAAAATTTTGATACTCAAGGAAACGTTTGGGACTTCGGTAGAAGTATGCGTGGATCTTGCGAACTAGATTTTCAAATTTTGATACTATTTGAACTTGCTTACAATTTTAAATGCTAAATTCATTATGTGGGCCATGCAATGAATTCCAAGCATGTATGGTGCACAAGTAGTTTGTAACTTTGTGCAAAGACCACTCCTTTGACCTTGTATCACTGCAGCTCCATCAGCTCCTACACACACCAGCTTTTTGGAAATTGTCAACTCATCTAAACCTACAATTTCATTCAAAGATTTCTTGACTAGTTTAATTAGATTTTGCGATGTTGAACTGTCTTTCATTTTATGAACATAAAGAAGATGAGCTTGGAAAACATATTGTTCTATAGTATACAAATGCATACAAACCCAAGAAGTATTGTCTACCACAGTAACTTCATCTAAAGATAATGCAATAAAATTTTACTCTTTTAATTTCTCCTTTAAATCTTTATTTTCCACTGTAGCAAGATAGTTTAGCCATTCCCATCTAGCGTTTACTGAACAATGTGAGAAGGGAAAGTGGGGAACACTCAAATAAGATAATAAATCAAAATATTCTGTGTAGTCTATCATAGGAGGCCCCCTGGACAAAATATGAAAAACAACACTCATCTGAACAATTTTTGACAGACTTGCTACTGCCATGGCTTTTCCAAAATAAGCCTCAAGTGTACCTTCACATTTTTAATCTTTGACATTATATGGTTATTCTCTCCATAATCTGTGATATACTTAACATGAAGACATTCTTCCTTTGATTTCAATCGTACGACTGATTGTTCCTTTCTGTCTATGATTTGCTTTTCATAAACTTTGTCGGTATGCTTTTCTATAGTGTCAAGCTTCAGTTGCATCATCTTGTCTCTTCCACATTTCCAACTACAAATCTTACATCTGACCTCTATTTCCCTTTCAATTTCATTTTCATTTGATACCCCGACCAGTTCAAGGAATGGGTACTTCGACACCCAACCAATTTGAAAATTCCTTATCATTTCCCACTCATGCCCCAATTTTCCTTTGCCTTTTCTTTTCTTGCTACCAACATCATCCTCATCCAAGTCGATTATCTCATTCTGGCTATCCAGGGTATCCCTTGGAACATCTTCTATTGTATTGCCATCCTCATTCGACACAATTTGATTTAACACAATGACAATCTCACCTTGACCTTCCTGTGGCAAAAGAGTTAATGATGTATCTCCATCTTCAATAATATTTGGTGGAAGAGTTGATGGTGTAGCTCCACCTTCATCTAATGGATTAGAAGCTTTTCCAATTCCAAAGTAAGACTGTACGGTATCTCCCTGTTTTGAGCATTTTGATGGCCTCCCAGTCTCTTCATTACCCGCTTGCTCAGGAGTCTTACCCTTGTTGCTCGACATATTGATCTCACTTCGAATAAAAGATGGAAAAAAATGTCTTCTTGTTTAAGAAGGAAATACCAACAAATAATATAGATCCCATTCCCTACTTAAAATTATGTTTAAGACTGAAGCAAGAATGGAAAATAGATAAATAAATCTTATTATTATAACTAATAGTCTAATAACTAATAATAGTATGAAGAAATGATCACTCACCTTTGAGTCTACAATTTTGGGTTTCACTGACTTCTGAATTGAGAAGTAGAACCTTAGAACTGAACAAAATGTGTAAGAACATATAATAGTTTCAATTGTATTTATATCAACCCATATTTGGTGAATTCCGTGGGATTTTGAAATTGTATGTCAAAAATTTGGTGAATCCTGCGTACTTATACAACGATACCTTGAAATTTTCAAGGCGAAATAGGTCCTCATAAACAACTATTTGTAAATTTTAATTGGCGAATGGGTCTTCATATGCAACTATTTGTAAATTTTAACTGGCAAAATGGGTCCTCATATAATTTTGTCTTAATAGTATTGGCGAATATGTTGGTGTTTTATGACATGCTCCCAAGGATTACAGGAGAAAATATTGATTGGTCCATTGGAAATGTGTAGTATGTTATGGCGAATTTATGGCCTAAACATGCCTCCTAAAAAAAATCATTGGCTAATGGACATGCATTGGACCGATACTATGTGAAACCCGGGCGATTTGAACACCTTGCCGGGTACCACGAATTCACCAAATTCGATTTGCCCGATTCCTAGAATTCTCCAATTGGCGAAGATTCACCACTAAAGTTATCCCTGATAAAACACCTTTCTCCTGGAAGACTCTTTGTTCTGGTAGGTATGCAAAAATCAATATGAATCGGAACCAATGGTCTAGATGAAGAATATTATTTAGACTTGAATCTTATCCTTGTTTTCTTTTCAAAGAGATATTCCTTGTACAAAGAACGTATAGGCTTGATTATCTTAGGAATATCTCTTATCGCATGTGATGAACTCATTTTCACAAGGGTAAAAATTAATGTGTCATGTTCTCCTATACCAAAGGAAATATTCATCGTTTATGTCACCATTAGTCCTAAATCTTTTTTCCACCAATTCTCTAGACTTTCCTTTTTTGATTTCACATCCTTGTATCATTTACTGCACATCTAACTCACACTAAGAAGATTATGCCCGAGACCTTTAACATGAATAACATCTTCTATCTTATGCTTTCCATCAATACTTATTGTACTTTTTCATAGATCTTTACTAAACTATCATCTCCAAGCTTGACTATGCCTCCATTCCACTTCACAATCTTAATAAACATGTTCATATACCTTTTCATGTGGTTGGAACAACCACTATCAATCACCCAAGAGTTTTCCTCATTATTTTTATGAAAATAATTCCACACAACCCTTGAATATTTAGTTTCATCTTCAGTATTCTTAGCAACCATGAACAAGATTTCATCCTCACTATCTGGTCCACTAGATTTCTCATCCTTTGAAGATCCAAAATCTTCCTTGGAGTAGAGACTCATTTCAAATGTATTTCTTATAGAATCTTTGTTTTTCTTTTCATAATATTTTAAGGGATATTTAGAGGAAAAATGACTAATCTATACACATTTAAAACTTTTGAAAGGTAGATTACCTTTGTACTTGTTGGTACCGAGTATGTGCAAGATCATCATGGAAAAAATAGGCCCTTAAGTGGCAATAAAATTCAAAAAATCAGAGTTAGGCAACTTGACGTAAAAATTTGAATAAGTTATCTGTATTATTTCAAAAATATGTAAGAATAGAATCTGTAGAAAATTTAATATAGTTTCTAAACTACTGGGTTTATTTTAAAAATAAAAATCTATTTGGTGAAATTTTGAAATTTCAATGCAGTAGTACTTAAATTTCAGGGAAAAAATAAGAAGTAGGTGTCTGTCTGACCACCCTAACCACATTAAAATGATAATATTTTTTAAAAAGATTTTAGATATAAGTATGGGACTAATGTTTGGATGTGATGCACATTTTTTTGTAATTTTTTCCAAGTAAATAATCAATTATGACTTTTTTATTACAAATTTTAAAAAATATAAAAACTCGTCTATCTAACCACCTTAACTTGGTCAAAAATTCAAGAAATTATTATTTTTTTAATCCTATAGTATGCAAAGAATAGAATGTGATGCATATTTTGGATTCAAAAAATGTGATACCATTTGAAAGTTATAGATGCTTTTGAATTAGCCTATCAATCAGGACTTTATTCGTAATTCAAATAGAAATTGAATAATAATTATTTATTAAATTCAAAGTAAATAATAATTTATATTGGTGGAAAGCTAAGAATCTCCTTTGAAAACCATTTTCATTTCATAAATTTTGGGTAAAAAAATATTTGTCAGACACATGGGTCATCATATCACTTAGATATCACCATATTTTGGCCCATCCTGATCTTGGACACACCCTACCCCTCTTAAACTTCCTTACAAATTTTTCTTCTTCTTCATTAGTGTTATTAATTTGATTACATGCTTCATACTTCTCCTTTTTACTAGCTTTGAAATTTTCTTCGTTCTTTGTAGATTCTTTATCACTCTCTCATTTAATAAGTAGTCAAAGAACCATATAAATGATCCATTGAAAAGTTATCTAAATCTCTAGCATCCTTAATAGAATATACTTTAGGATTATAAGTTTTCGAAAAAGATCTCAATATATTTTTAACCACCATTGGTTCATCCAATTCTTCACCAAGTCCTTTGATTGCATTGACCACATCATCTACCTAGAGAAAATTTCCTACAATATCTTCATCCTCTAGCATTTTCTAGTTCTCAAAATTTCCTCTCTAGATTTTTAACTTGTCTTATTTTACATCAATGTCTACTTCATATATGGCACAAATATTTTCCCAAACCTCCTTCATTGAATTGTAACACATTACATATATAATTTCAGAGTCTACATTCCCACTCAAGATAGAATTTTCAGCCTTTTGGTGCAGGAGCACCCATGGGTCTAATGGACCTAGAATGTCTGGTTGTGTTTTTTTTCCCTTTTTTTTTGTTTTATAATAAGGTCCTAAGGATCATTTCAATGCTTTGTAATAGGTCTCCTAGGTTTGTGGTGGAATTTTGGTCTTGGTGACCAACTCTTTGTATAAACAAGGACTCCATCCTCCTTTTGTAAGTCTAGTTCACCTTGGAAAATTAAGAAATAAGGATGGTTTGGTGTATCTTGAAACATGAGGGGAGTCACCTTGATTAATTGAGTGGTCTTGGATTCCTTTCATATAGTTTCGAGGCCTCTTTGTAGGCTAATTGAGGAAAGTTGGTTAAATTGCCTTAATTAGGCAATATAGAATAAAAAATGAAGTCTAATTATGTTTCCAACTGAAAACTGATTCAAATGGAAGTTGGAGGACATTGGAGGGAGTTATTAGGATTCAAATATTCCTCTCTTGGTCGAGGCAAGGTGGTTTGACAATTTTGGAAGGAGTTTCAAAGAAGAAGTTGTTGTTTTTTGAGTTTTTCATTAAGAAATTGTTGATCTCGTACCTTCTACGACCTTTATGTGGTGTTCCAAACTTCAACACTATAATGTTTGGATAGATAATTGAATAAAATTTATTTTGGAGTTGGGATTGTGTGATTTCATTAAGAGTTGAGTGAGATATCCCAGTTTTACTACTAGGTGGTCTCAAACCCCATGTTTTTCCTGTAGAATTTGTTGATCCCGTACTTGGTACAATTTGTAAGTGTTGTTTTATGATTGAATAGTGTAATTTTTTGAAATTTAATTGAATAAGATCTGTTTTGGAGTTGGAGTAGTGATATTTAATTCAGCAGTAAGGAATATAGCTTAATTTTACTCCTGGGTGGTCTGAAAACCCTTAAAATCAAGGTTTTGCGAAAAATATGGATGCATCTTCCATTCCCACGTTGTAACATTCTCAAGTATTGGTGGGATGGAAGGTATGAGGGTGTAATATTATTTACTAGAGAACTTGGATAATTTTAGGCACCTTGGAGGAAAATGGTGCAATGTTTTGGCTTGACATCTCTATGTGGCAAGCCCATTTTACAAGCAAAGAAGTGAGTTTTTACTTGATTTTGAAGAATATGTTTGAAGGGCACTTAGGAATGATGGTAACAGGTGTGGAAATCTTGTAAGAGTTCATTTTTTGACTTTGAGGTGAAGGGGATATCCTAGTTAATCAAGACCTAGGTGTAGGTCTATTAATTAGGCCTCTTGGAGTAGTGGTAGAAAGGACCATTGTGAGTGATGCCTTGACAATCAAGAGGATGTGTTTTGGAACTTTGTAGGAGTCCATTTTGGATGTTTGAATCCATAGGTTTGGTGTCTTGAAATTCCTCCATGTGGGTTTTATATTGACTATCCTACCAGGTAAGGCTAGTAGCCTTTTGACAAAAAGTGGTCTAAATCACCATAGTGTTGGGTGTTTGTTGAAACCTAAGTGGTAGATGGTCTTTTCCATCATAGTTGGGTGTTTTTTGTCCCTGCACTCTACATCATAGTGGTATCCAAGCTTTATTATAGGTAGTTGTTGAAAGGAAGTCCTCATGCCTCCAAAAGTTGGACCGGTGGTTGCAAAGGAGTTGAAGACCTTGAGAGAAGAGATGGAGGCCTTAAAAGAAATGAACAAAAGGAGAGGAGTGGCCACTCAGGAAGAGATTTCCTCTAAAGAAGAGCTAGAGGGTGAAGAAGGTGAAGATAACCATCAGGGGGAAGAGATAGCCCCTCATGAGAGAATAATCCTTAAAGCATTGTAAGCATCTAGAGGAGAGTCCTCTGAAGTGTAGATGGATCTACCAGTGTATAACGGAAAGATGGAAGTGGAAGAAGTGTTAGCATGGGTAGAGGAATTGAATAATTACATTGAATATAAAGAAATGACAAAAAATAAGAAGGTACATTTTTCCAAAACAAAGTTAAAGGGATCTACCTTGACATGGTGGAATTTCATCCAAGGAGAAAGGGTGAAGATGGGTAAGTCCATGATCAACTCATACTATATGATAGTGCATAGGTTGAAGGAAAAATTCCTTCCTGCTGATTATAAGGTGCAGGAGATTAAAAAGAGGCAGAATGTGAACAAAAAAGATATGGATGTTTCATCCTACACTGAATAATTCTTCAAGTTGAGCATGAGATGTGATCATGTGGAGAGTAAGAATGAAAGAGTGGCCAGGTATATCGATGGAATAAGGATCAACATACAATATGAGATCAGTTCGGTTGTCCCCAAGACCATGGAGGATTTCATACAAATTGCACATAAGGCTAAAGAGAAGATAAGAAGGAAACAAGAGCAGCAAAGTAGAAGAAGAGGAAAGAATTTCAAAGGTAGAGGTAGTTTTGGGGGCATAAATCAATACCAAAAAAATCAAGAGGAATATAATCCTACTGAATCAAGTGAAGACTTGAGTGGTATAGGGAGATTCAAGGGTATGAGACAAAAATGGTAGAGGAAAATTGAATAGAGGGAGAGGTTCTTATCAGTTTTCAGGGAGGTGTTACACTTGCAACCAGCCTGGGCATCCATCCTTCAAATTCCCTAAAAATAAAGGATCAAGCTCTCATGGTGGAGAGAGGAGGAATCAATAGGTACATGAAGATGAAGAAAGTGTGACCTCACCTACAGTAAACCTCCCATAATAATTTTGAGAGAACTTGATGATTAGGAGAGCATTTATCAAGGCACCAATCCCTGAAGAACCCCCACAAAGGAAGGAAATCTTCAGAATCAATTGCAAGGTACAAGGTAAGGTGTGTAAGATAGTAGTGGACTCAGGATTAACTGATAATATTCCTCCAATTTAGATGGTAGAAAAATTGAAATTGAAAAGAATTTCTCACCCTAACCCATACAAATTTCCATGGCTTAGTAAAGGACAACAAGTCTTGTTGAATGAGGAAGTATGGGTAGAATTTAACATTGGGTCATACAAGGACAAGATCCTATGTGGAATCATCCTTATGGATGTGTGCCACTTGCTTCTTGGGAGACCTTGGTAGTTTGATAGGAAGGCCAAGCATGATGGGGAGAAGAATACACACTCCATTGTGAAGGATGGGGTGGCTTACAACCTCACACTTCTCATAGAAGAAGACAAGGCAAAGCATGAAGGGCCTAGTGTTTTGATGGTGAGTGAGAAGGATTTCTTGAAGAAACAAAAGAGTGAAGCAGATCTTCCCACAAAGAAGGAGAAAGATGCACCTAGAGAAGTCCAAGAGTTGCTTGAAAACTACAAGGACATAATGGTGAATGAACTACCTAGTTCCCTACCCCCCATTAGGGATATACGCCACCATATAGTTCTGATTCTAGGGGCTACACTTCCCAATAAGGCTGCATACAAAATGACACCTATTCAAAATGAGGATATTGCAAGACAAGTGCAAGATTTTTTGGATAAGGGGCTAGTGAGAAAGAGTTTGATCCTATGTGTTGTTCATAATATCCTAGCACCAAGGAAGGATGGGAATTGGAGGCTTTGGAGTGATTCAAGAGCCATTAATAGGATCACAATCAGATATAGGTTCCTAATGCCAAAAATGGAGGACCTTATGGATTGCCTAGTAAGGGGATCCTACTTTTCCAAGATTGATATGAAAAGCGGTTATCATAAGATAAGGATCAAAGAGGGTGATGAATGGAAGAAAAATTTTAAGACTAATGAGGGCCTCTATAAATGGTTGGTGATTCCCTTTGGGTTTTCAAATGCCCTTAGGACCTTTATGCACCTTATGAATGAGGAATTGAGACCTTTCATTGGAAAGTTTATTGTGGTTTATATAGATGTTATTCTTGCGTTTAGCAGGTATAAAGAAGAAAATTTAAAGCACCTTGACATGGTATTGAAGAGGTTACAAAAGGAGAAGTTGTTGATCAACATGGAAAAGTGTGAATTTATGAAAGGAGAACTAGTGTACATTGTATTTGTCATCTCCAAGGGATGTTTGAAGATGGATCCTTCAAAGGTGGATGCTATTCTTACTTGGCCAACACCAAAATTCTAGAATGATATGGGTTGCTTTCTTAAGAGAAAAACATGAAGCATTAGAGAAATTCAAAAGCTTTAAGGCTATGACAGAAAATGAGACAAGTCTGAAGATTAAATGCCTAAGGTCAAACAGAGGGAATTCACTTCTTGGGAATTCAATAATTTCTATGAAGATCATGGAATTCAAAGACAATTATCTACTCCCTAGAACCCTCAATAGAATGGAGTTGTTGAAAGAACAAAAGACCATTCTAGACACTACTAGAACCATAATTCTCGAAGAAAATTTTCCTCATTTCTACTGGAGAGAAGTTGTAAGCATTGTTGTGTACACTATCAACCAGGTAAATGTCAATAGTAATTATGGTAAGACTCCCTTTAAGATATGGTTTGGTTATAAGCCTACTATGAAGTACTTCAAAATGTTTGGAAGTAAATGCTACATTAAGAGAGATGATGATATATGAAAGTTTGAGGCTAGAAGTGATGAAGGAATCTTTCTAGGTTACTCTACTTAGAGGAAAGCTTATCGATGTTTTAATAGAAGAATGAAGAAAATGGTTGAAAGTGCTAATGTCAAAGTTGATGAAGATATTGATAGCCCATCAAGTTATATGACTCAGATGATAATCATGATAAAAATAAGTGGAGTGTTCAGACACATATTCAACTACAAATTGTTCTGGTAAACGAAGGAAGTCAAGAAGAAGAAACTAGTGAAAGTGTAGAAAAAGGAGTAGAATGAATGGAAGTCAGAGAAAATTCTACAATTCCAAGGTATGTAAGGTGAAATCATTCTGATAGTTAGATCATTGGTGATAAGAATAAAGGCATGCAAAATAGAAGGAGAATCTTAGAAGAATATTATTTGATTTCTAAAGCTAAGCCTAACAATATAAATGAAGCATGCGGAGATGAATATTGGAAGGAAGCCATGAAAGAAGAAGTAATCTAGATACAAAAAAATGAGACATGGGAACTTGGTCCTAGACCTAAAGACAAGAATGTGATTGGAACCAAATGGGTGTTTCAGAATAAGCTAAATGAGCAAGGTGAAGTGGTAAGAAACAAAGCAAGACTAGTATGTAAAGGGTACTCACAAATGGAAGGTATTGACTTTGATGAAATTTTTGCCCATGTTGCTAGAATAGAAGCTGTAAGACTATTTATTGTTTATGCTAATTTCAAGAAGTACAAATTCTATCAGATGGATATGAAGTCAACATTCCTTATTGGTGAACTATAAGAAGAATTTTATGATGAAAAACCAAATGGATTTCAATTAACTGATGAAAAGGACATGGTATGTTGATTGAAGAAAGCTTTTTATGGACTTAAGCAAGCTCCTAGGGCTTGGTATGCTATATTGGAAAAATACATGTTGAAAATTGGATTCGGTAAGGGTACTGCAGACAACAATCTATATTTCAAGTTGGATCGGGATAAAGAGCTGATAATTGAAGTTGTTGTTGATGATACTATTTTTAAAGTTGATGATGATCTGTGTGTGAAGTTCTCTAATGAAATGAAAAGTGAATTTGAAATGTCAATGATAGGAGAACTGAAATTCTTTTTGGGATTTAAAATCACTCAATTAAAATATGGAATCTTTATATCCCAGTCCAAGTATGTAATGGAGTTACTGAAAAAGTTTGGGATGGAAGAATCAAAGCTAGTTGGTACACCTATGGTGACCGGATGAAAACTTATATAGAAGGATGAATATCCTAAAGAAAATAAAGAAAGATATAGGTCAATGATTGGTGGATTACTATATTTGACTCAGAAAAGGCCAGATATAATGAATGTTTTGTGCATGGTTGCTAGATTTAAAGAAGATCCAAAGGAATCACATGTAACTGCTATAAAAAGAATTTTTAGATACCTGAAAGGAACAACTAATTTTGGTCTATGGTATCCAAAGGATGATGATCTTACTCTGAGCACCTATACAGATACTGATTGGGTAGGTGATACTAATGATAGGAAAATTACAAGTGGTGGTGCCTTCTTCTTAGGGAGGAAGCTAGTTTCTTGGTTAAGCAAAAAGTAGAACTCAATTTCCTTATCTACCGTTGAAGTAGAATACATTGTTGCTGCTAATAACTATACTCAGGTAATGTGGATGATGCAGATGTCAAGTGATGTCAAGATTGAGTATGAAGAGCCTATTACCATATTTTGGAAAAATTCAAGCACCATAAATATTTCTAAGAATCTATTAATGTATTAAAAGACAAAGCACGTATCCATCATGTATCACTTCTTGAGAGATAACGTGAGTGAGAAAGAAGTTAGACTAGAATATGTACCTACCAAAGAGAAATTTACAAGTATTTTCACTAAGTTATTGCCTAAGGATACTTTTGAGTATCTAATAAGAAAATTCAGGGTGATATCCCCTCCTAATAAGAGCTAAGTGATGTAGGTCTTTGCATTAGTCTGTGAATTCAAAGCTATATATTATTTTAGATTGATGTTGTGGTGGCTGCTACTCAGAGGGAGTAGTCAAATGTTTTAAGTTATATGGTTTAGAGCTTGTGTACCTTTTCCATTGATGTCAAAGGGGGAGAAGTATAATGTGAAATTTTTTTGTAGAACAAAGGGGAGTTTGTTGAAAAAGAAATCTAGTTCGATTGATGGTATTCATTTTTAGGCTTGGATATGTTGAGGATATTGAGAAAATTGTAATAAATATGTTTATAGGCAACAAGTGAAGCTGAGAAGGTCGAGGTTGTGGAAATTTTTGTACGTTGATTTTCAGATGTTGCGCTCTAATGGGTTTATTGCTGAACCTATCTAGTATGTTGTTTGGAAGTATCAATGATACACATCAAGAATTGTGCAAGTTAAGTGTTCTGGTGTTCCTATAGTCATTTTGGTACTATACCAATTGTTATTAGAAGAAGTTGGAATTCTATAAATTCTGATTGTTGTTTATGTTCTTGTGACATTCGTGGATGATTCTAGATCATGTTCTCTCTTTTTTTCATGTCCATGCTATTTGGTGTGATTGTGATCGAATATTTTTTTGATATATGTTTGGGTTTTAATGTTCTTCACCAACAAGATGGTGGTAGCATGTTGTGGATCTTTATGGATTAATTTTTTATTGTTTTGCATATTTGACGATGTCAATTTGGGTCCTTTCTATGTTGTGACCAACTTGTGTTGGTGTACATTAAGATTTATTCATGTATTGAGGCCGATAGTTGTAATTCAATTATTATTTATGGCTGATGGAGTTGTTGATGTAAATAGTTGTAGTAGATATATAAGAGTGATAGGTTTCCTCTTTTTGATGTATGGATGAGAAATATCAATGAGTGTATGTGAAGTGTATGTACGAGCAAAGGTCAAATCATTCAAGTGCAGAGCAGAGTGTGAAGGAGTTCGAGAAAAGTTTTTCTATGCCTAACTAGAACTGTCATCAAGCTTTTTTTGAAGCTAATTTCTTAGTTCGTCCGACTCAGATGGTTTTAATCTGATTGTCTTATAAAAGGCAATGAGCCTTCCTTTGAGTAGTGAGCTCTGGAAAGTGTGTCTGAATACAAGTACATTCCCTATTCATTCTTAATTATACTTGTAATGGGGTATAATTTTGGATTAAGCTCCACCATGGTTTTATCCCTTAATAGGGTTTCCATGCAAAAATCTTGGTGTTATGTGTTTCTGATGTGATGATCTCTTCTTTCTTTTACTGTTAATCATCAGATCTTAAATTAAAGGTTAATAAGTTCGGTTAAGTTATAATTTTTGTGACAACTGATGCACCCACCCTCTTAGTTGTATCTTCTTGTTTTTCCAACACTAAATACATTGATGGCTAGACTGACATCAATGAGAGCACACCTATTATCAATATTGAATATAATCATTATAGGATTTGTTTTATTTTGTACTTTATGAGGTGATATTTCCTATGGATAAAACATAATCTTAGGTGAATCCAAATGAATATGATCCATTAATGAATTAACATCTATTGGCCTAGGGGAAGAATTCAAGAGAATATTTTGTAAAGAGTCTTGAAGCATACCTTGATAAACCAAATTAGGGTGAAGCAAATCCCATAGTGAGATCATGGCAAGAGTAACACAATTTTTCTCAACAAGATCATAATCACTAGGTTCCTTAGCTGCATGTTTAGGTGCTAGAGGAATATTTGGTTGAGAAGGTGGTAAAGAAATAGGTTGATTGGAATTTTGTTCATTCTTTCTAGTGTTGTAAGTATGAGCTACAAATTTGTAAGAGGATGTTTTATATTGCAATAATCTCATGTAAACCTTTAGCCAATAGTGACTCTAATCCCACAAATAAAATAAGTATTTTAGGAGATGGGTTAGCCAAAGTAACATAAATGATGGATCTCTTGGGTATTTGAGGAGTTATAGAGACTAAAAAAATATTTACAGACTCGACAACTTGTGAAGAAGACTAGATGGTTGTGATAAATAATTTTTTAAAGGATATCTATAGATAGAAAGAGACACCTCTAATAAATAATCAAGGGCATCATCCAAAATATTAAAATATTATTTGGAAAAATCATGAACAAAATCATTAAAACTTTGAAGAAAATAATCTGACATGATTTTGTTTCAAATTAGGTTCACCAAAATATAACGAAGAGGATCTACTACTCCTAAGTCTCTAGGACAAGGAATAGTCTACAGGGAATGGATGAACCTCAATTACCTCAAAGAAAATAGATCAAGTGATAGAGGTACAAAATGAAAGATATGGAAAAAACATAATGAAAGGAAAGACTAAGCTAAGAAGATAAAACTACCAATTAATAGAATTTGGTATTAGATTATAGAATACTGATCACAAAAATAAAAATAGGAAAAATAAAAAACTCTAACATAACAAGGATAGAGTCACAACTAATGGATTCAAACACATCACATAAATGTTTATGCATTGTGCTATTGTCCCTATTAGATCATGGGCTAAAAAAAGAAACCAATAAACACCCATCTCTTTGCTTCTAAAAACCTACACACAACCCAGAGAGGGAAAAGACTTGGGGATGTTTCAAGGATTGCCTCAGTCAAAACCCTATTTTGATGTTTCCACCTCCATAAATAGCTAGATATATAGAAAATAGATGAGAAACATGATAAAGACAAAACCCACTATGTCAAACCTGTATCGCCAATAAAATAGACAAGAAAATATAATGCAATAAGAGAGTATTACTAATAGTCCATGGCTCCCTCTTGGCTTGATAGACACGATCTAGAACTATTTCAAGAGAGTCTTGTTTACTGATGAGACATGAACCTAAAAGAGCTTCTCTATGAATAAGAGATGTAGAGAAGAGAGAAAGAGAGAAATTTGGAATGCAAAACTTTAAAAGTAAATTAAAATGAGAGTGAAAGGAATATTTTTATGAGGTTGCATGGGTAGGAAGAGATGTTACACCTTTGATTCTACAGTGATGACACATGTCATGGTTAAAGTTTGTGAGATTCCCTTATTTGAACTTAGAAAATATAGGGACGATTGTGTGCCGCACAAATGTTCACATGTTGCATAGGCATCCAACTCAAAAATTTATATGAAATGAGGTGGTGGACTACTAAGGATTCATCATTGTCTCTTATGGAGTTGAAATTGTGAATTACTAACTCATAATATTTCTGTCACAAATGTAGCTAGGCACCATAAATGCAATGGGCTAAATGTGCAACTATGAAATTATTACAAAGTGCAACTTTACAACACTACAATAATATAAATAATAATTTGAAGGAGTATGCCTTGAATCCCATGAATGATAAATGCAAGGAAGTATAATTTTTTTTTGAGTTTTTTTGGTGATTGGGAATTCTTTTAAATTTTTTGAAGATATAAAAGGCATTTTTTTTTTTCATTTATGAACCTACAAAGGTTAAGAAACTAATAAAAACGAGTAGTTTTCCCTAGAAATTTGAGAGATTTTAGATGAATATTTAATATTTTTTTGAAATATTTTCTAGATGGATTGCTACCCATGAGGATTATAAGTCATTACATATATTTGATACCTAGTACAATTTTTCAAAATAAAGTTCCATACATAATGGTTTATATGGAGAATGATGAGATAAATAGGAAAGTGAAAGAGTTTTTGGATAAAGAGTTGATTAGAAAAAGTCTCAATCCATATGGTGTTTTGTACTATTGACAACCATGAAGGATGGAGAGTTGTGGATGTGTAAATATTAGAGATCACTAAATAAGATAATAATAAAATATAGATTCCCATTGTCATAGATGGACAATATGATACATTGCTTGATTGTAGCCAAGTAATTCATGAAAAATTATTTTAAGAGTGGATACCAACAAATAAGAATAAGGGAGAGTGAAAAATGTAAGACAAACTTTAAAATAAAAAATGGACTAAAAAAACCTCCCAAAACATTCATGAGATTAATGCATGGAGTTTTAAATCCTCTTCTTGGTAAGCTTGTAGTTTTATATTGGGGTGATATTTTTATTTTTATTAAAAAAAGGAAAGTATTTGTTACATGATAGGGTAGTTTAACATAGAATAAAAGAAGAATATTTTTTGGTCAATTTAGAAAAGTATAGCTTTATGAAGAGGGAATTGGTATATTTGGTGTTTTCTACTTTTGGTTATGTACTAAAAATGGATTGAAATAATATCAAATCCATAGTACATTAGCCTTCACCAAAAAGTATGTTTGAAGTAAGGAGTTATCATGGGTAATAAAGTTATTTATGAAAAAATTATTACATTTATTTGTAATTTGTACTTCAATTATGGAGACAATGATTGGAAACATAAAATATTTTTTCTGGAGAATTGTATCAGGAAGAATTTTTTAGTTATTTAAGGAGAGAGTGATTGAGGAGCTAGTGTTGGAACTTCCACATTTTGGGAAAGTTTAAGAATTTCACTATGATGCAAGTGGAACAACCATTCAATTCATTTTTAGTTAATAAGTAAATCCTATATCATACTTCAATGATAAGTGGAATGAAGCCAATAAAAAATATTGTTTAGATGCCCAAGAATTTAATATGATTGTGTAAACATTGTAAAAGTGGAGATATTATTTACTATCTAAGGAATTTGTGTCATATACTAATAATCATGATTTAAATTTTATAAACAGCCAAGGTAGAAACTTAAATTAGAATCATATGAAGTGGGTATAATTTTTATAAAGCTATTCTTTTATTTTGAAATATAGTCGAATGGAAAATCAAACTAGGTAGTCAATTCTTTGAGTGGAAAATATGTATTGTTGAAATAGTTGCATGCATATGTGGTTGTATTTTATTTAATGATATAACTATATTGTGAGAATTGTGAAAAAATGAGCCACAAGGTCAAATAACCAACAAAGACACCTTCCATGCAAGATATTTGAAAGTAAATATATCCAATATTCTTCAACAAGAAAAGATACAAAATCAACACACTTTCAAATGAGATGAAAGCTCAAGGGAGATAATATAATCAGGGTTGAGTGATATATAGGAGAAACCCTAATAATTTATCACTTCAGTTAATAGAAAATAACTTCTTTAACTTAATAAAAAACTCTTTAGTTTAGCTTACGTGCATGAGAATTAATTAGACTAATAATCAAATAAAAAGTAATTAATTATTAGATAATATATGATAACTCTAACGCCCCTCTTAATATGAACATAAGGAGTAGCTAAAAAACCTAAAAATCTATGCATGATGGGCCCTAACAAACAAGGTGGTACCCATGTACAAACAAAAGATCTCTCACAACTGGAGAAAAGGAGAAAACCTTAGTGGGAGAAAAATCCTCTCCAAAAGAGAGAAAGGTGAAGGAAGGACTTAAAATGCCTCCAAATCAATGGTGAATTTCTAAGAAGCCTCCAACCAAAACCATTTCTTAAAAAATAGGAACATGAAGAACATCACATATGAACGAAGTTGTAGACTATTGTGGAAAAATGACTTCAATATATTGGTGAGATGAAGAACCTCCAAAAATAGGAATGTAAGAGTGTCCATATGGTAAATCATCCATATCATTTAAATTCATGTAACCATCCACTGATGCATGTTTCATCTTAAAGTACACAAGAGTAAGAACTAGATACGGGTGATCCAATAATAGTAGTTTACACTTTTTGGGACATCCTGATTTTTGCTGAAATCACATATTTTCAGAAAATATAATGATTTAAGCCTTGAAAATTTCAATTAAAAGGATTCCAATTGAATAGGGTTTGATCAAACCACCTTAGATCAAACCCCCTTGGATAGAACCCTTCTAGTATTAAACGATACCTATAACAAAGTCTCCTTTACACTTATCAAAATGATGATAAAAAACCACTTTTTATTTACCTATTGGGGGATCAACTGAATTCATTTAAAATTTATTTTTAGTAAGTATGTATTCATTATTATAAGTTTCCCAAAAATTATAATTTTAAATATATTTAATTTGATTATTATATTTATTTTTTATTTCTTTTGAATGTAGTTTTTTCATTGAAAATCGAGCTCTTTGTTCTACACATGTGAAAAAATAGTAGTTTACCAAAACAATTTCTGAAAATATGTCTATGATAGGTATTGATGTCCTTGATCCAGCAAAAAAATAAAAATTGAATTTTGATACATACAAAACAAGCTATGTTGTATATGGTCTTCCTATATCTAAATTGTAATTGGTTTGAAACAAAACATAATTAAGAAAAAAAATCCAATAAAACACTATGAAACCAAATGAAAGTGCTAATATCATAGTTACAAATCTAAATTTGAAAAAAATAGAATTTTATCTTTCATAGAAAAAATGTTATGTTGTATACAGTGAAGGGTATGTGTAGGATCATGATGGGCCAAAAAGTGGCGATATGTAAGTGATATGATGGCCCATGTGTCTAACGACCTTTTCTTTACCCAAAATTGATGAAACAAAAAAGGTTTTTAAAGGAGATTCTCAACTTTCCACCAATATAAATTATTCTTTACTTTCAATTTAATAAATAATTATTATTCATTTTCGATTTGAATTATGACAAGTTCTAATTGATAGGTTGATTGAAAAAAATCTATAGATTTCAAATGGTATCATATTTTTTGAAATTGAAATATGCGTCACATTCTATAGTTCGCATACTATAAGATTAAAAAAAAATAAGAAAAAATTCATGAAGTTTTGACCAAGTTAGGGTGGTTAGACATACGAGCTTTTATATTTTTTAAAAGTTGTAATAAAAAAATCATAATTAATTATTTACTAGGAAAAAACATACAAAAAAATATGCATCACATTGGGACATGAGTCCTCTACTTATATATAAAATATTATAAAAAAATATTATCAGTTTATTGTGGTACAAATGGTCAGACAAACACCTCCTTCTTATTTTTTCCCTGAAATTTAAGTACTACTACATTGAAATTTCAAATTTTCACCAAATAGATTTATTTAAAAAAAATAGCTAGTAGTTTAGAAAATACATTCAATTTTCTATAGATTCTATTCTTACATATTTTTGAAATAATATAGATAAATTATTCAAATTTTTACATTAAGTTGCATAACTCTAGTTTTTTTGAATTTTATTGCCAATTAAGGGCCTATTTTTTCCATGATGGTACTGCACATACCCTGAACACCACTCTTTAAAAATGGTGTTTACTATTAAAAACTAGTTTTTGAAGGAGATAGAAAAAGAAATACAATCTAATTCTAATTTTATTTTAAAATATATATTTAGAATCTACAGATAAAATTTCACAAATCATTAGTTTGCATCATCTCCAAATTCCTCATGGTATAGTAGCTAAAGGTTCCTGAAAGTGAATATTTTGTTAAAAAAAATCAGTTCAATGTCCAGTTTGGCCAAAAATTGTAAAATGCTATTATGAGATCACTTATACATAGATCAATCCAATGAAAAACCAAGGAAGCATTAACAACAACAATATAAATGCCGAATCATGCTGAAAAGGGAGAGCAAAGATAGATACATTGAAACTATTTGAAACCAAGAAATGTGTGTAGGAAAAACAACCTGCAAATAAAAGGGTGTGCAAATAGGGGCACACATGCATGAGGCAAGAATCACTAGAGTTCACTACTATCATGGAAGGGACACTCACTTGACAAAAGCTGTGATGGAAAAACAAAGGAAAACATCAACCCCCCCATGGAATTTTATATCATAGTGTGAATACAAAAGGGACATCATGATGTGCACAATCCCCAAAAAGTATACACCAGAATGGTATTTTATGTCAGTGTGTCTACATAATGAAAAATTCATAAAAAATATTTCTACAATGGCCAAATAGGAAAAACTAGAAATACATATAGAACAACCAAAAATGATTCATCCCATGCAAAGGAAATTTTTTCAAGAGGTAGGACATCCAAGTAATTCATTAGAGTGGAAAAAACAAAAACTTAAATGAAATGTACCTAAAGAGAAATTTGGAAAAAGTAAATGGATATCTATGAAGAGCTCTAAAAGGTGATTCCAACTCTGTTAGAGGGTATGTGCAGGATCATCATGGAAAAAATAGGCCCTTAAGTGGCAATAAAAAGATAGAAAATCAGAGTTAGACAACTCAACATAAAAATGTCAATAAGTTATCTATATTATTTCAAAAAAATGTGAAAATAGAATCTGTAGAAAATTGAATTTAGTTTCTAAACTACTAGACATTTATTTAAAAAAATAAAATCTATTTGGTGAAAATTTGGAATTTCAATGCAGTAGTATTTATATTTTAGGGTAAAAATAAGAAGTAGGTGTCTGTTTGACCACCCTCACCATAATAAAATGATAATATTTTTTTATAATATTTAAGATATAAGTAGAGGACTCATGTCCCGATGTGATGCATATTTTTTTTATAATCTTTCTAAGTAAATAATTAATTATTATTATTTTATTACAACTTTTAAAAAATATAAAAACCCATCTATCTAACCACCTTAACTTGGTCAAAAATTCATGAAATTCAGTTTTTTTTTTTTTAATCCTATAGTATGAAAAGCATAGAATGTGAGGCATGTTTTAGATTCAAAAAATGTGATACTATTTGAAAGCTATAGATGTTTTTCAATCAATCTATCAATCAGGACTTTATTCATAATTCTAATAGAAAATGAATAATAATTATTTATTAAATTCAAAGTAAAGAATAATTTATATTGGTGGAAAGCTGAGAATCTCCTCTAAAAACATTTTTTGTTTCACTAATTTTGGGTAAAAAAAAAGTCATCAGCCACATGGGTCATCATATGGCTTACATATCGCCACTTTTTGGCCCATTATGATCCTGCACATACCCTAGAATGACAAAAAATAAAGAAATGGGTAAAAATTTATGAGCTCAAGATTGAAAACATTACCTCTGACTTCAACAAGTTGTAGAATGCACCAATGACAAAAAAATAAGAAAAAAACCAACACCATTGGATAGTGTTTGAAATCAACTCTCCAATGATTTTCTTTCCCCCAATTATGATATCCAAGAAAAAATTTATGCCCATTTTTCTCATTCTTCCTATTTTGCAAAAAGAAAAATTAGCCCCCCAAGGGCTAGGCACTGGCTGCCCATATGACCCAAGGGTGGTAAATTTTTTTTTTTGGTTCTTGTTGTTCTATCTTTAAAATTGCTTAAGTTCATTGTTAGATAGTTTGGTGATGCTTAAGGTTTCATGTTTTGAATGCTTGCAGCGATCTCTAGTCCATAATTTTTGCAGTTAGCCAATTGTTAGCTTCTTTGAAAAGTTAGTCTAGACTCAAAATTGTGCTTAGTTCAATTATGAATGTTTGTTCATTTCATTTGCAATAAAGTTGTTTTGAACAAATGTTTATGATTTGAAAATCTTTAAATACCTTAGAAAATTGCACTATTCCTGTGAGATTGCAGATTTATCTCGGTCAAACAAAAAGTAGTTTATGAGAGATCAGTCCATTTTGAGCATCTTATCTTTTGGAATTGTCAATCTTAAGGTTAGAATTAGTCTTTTAATTATCTTCAAAACCTTTATCTTTTTCTATTTTCTTTATTATCTGAGTTCAATTAAGGATTTGAAGTATCAATTCATTGTTTAGATTTGATAAATTCAAAGTCCAATATTTGCTTGTAGTAAGGTCCCTTTGTGATTACCATCATTTTCACATTATCTCTAGGTTGTTTTGTTGCATTGTCTCCTTGATGGCACCATCTCCTTTGGTCTGAACTCCCTGCAACCAACCAACTGTGGCATGTGTAGTGCCTTTCATTCTTTCAAGTTTGAAGATTATTTCCTGGGGTAAGAAACCTACAGTAGAGGAGGAAGAGCCAATAGACTGCAAGGGTTTCACAAACTCCTACAAGTACTTCTTCAATTTCTCATTCTCTCATTCCAACTCATACCTGGTTTGTACCTCTTTCTTCAATCTACCTACAATTACAATACTTGTAGGAGCTGATGAAACAATTGGAGTCTATTGGCTCTTCCTCCTCTATTGTAGGTTTCTTGCCCCAGGAAATAATCTCCAAACTTGAAAGAATGAAAGGAACTACACATGCCATAGTTGGTTGGTTGTAGGGAGTCCAAACCAAAGGAGATGGTTCCATCAAGGATATCTTGTCGACTGTAGGGGATGCCATGAGGTCAGTGGATTGGTTGAAGACTATGTTGGCCCAAGATAAAGAGGACATTGATCTTCTGTAGCAGAGGAGGAAGAGCCAATAGACTAGAAGGGTTTCATCAACTCCTGCAAGTACTTCTTCAATTTCTCATTCTCTCTTTCCAGCTCATCCCTAGTTTGTACCTCTTTCTTCAATCTTCCTACAATTACAGTACTGGAGCCTTCATACTCCTCAATATCTTTCTCCATAGAAGCATGCCCTAAATCAATGGTCTGCACATAATAGTCCCTTGCAGTCACATCATCTCTATCCTTGTGGTAATCACAAAGGGACCTTACTACAAGAAAATACTGTACTTTGAATTTATCAGATCTAAACAATGAATTGATACTTCAAATCCTCAATTGAACTTAGATAATAAAGAAAATAACAAAAGATAAAGGTTTTGAAGATAATTCTAAGACTAATTCTAACCCTAAGATTGACAATGCCAAAAGATAAGATGCTCAAAATGGATCGATCTCTCATAAACTACTTTATGTTTGACCTAGATAAATCTACAATCTCATAGGAATACTGCAATCTTTTGAGGTATTTAAAGATTTTCAAATCATAAACATTCATTCAAAACATCTTTATTGCAACCGAAATGAACAAACATTAATAATTGACCTAAGCACGAGTTTTATTTGAGGCTAACTTTGCAAAGAAGATAACAATCAGCTAACTGCAAAATGTATGGACTAGAGATCACTGCAAAAATTCCAAACATGAAACCCTAAGTATCACCAAACTATCTAACAATGAACTTAAGCAATTTTAAAGATCGAACAACAAGAACCATTCTAGATAAAACTCAACACAAGAGAGATACCAAATCACAATATCCTTTCTTATATTAGGTCATCCAAAAAAGGCAACAATTCTATTCTTCTTCAATTTTGTGGTAAGGGTGGTCAAACAGACACCTACTTCTTATTGTTTCACTGAAATTTAAGTACTACTGCATTAAAATTTCAAAATTTCATGAAATAGATTTATTTAAAAAAAAAAAGCTTAGTAGTTTAGAAAATACATTCAATTTGCTACACATTCTATTATTACATATTTTTAAAATAATATAGATAATTTATTCAAATTTTTATATCAAGTTTCCTAACTCTAGTTTTTCTAAATTTTATTGCCACTTAAGGGCCTGTTTTTTCCATGATGGTCCTGCACATACCCTGAACACCACTCTTTAAAAATGGTGTTTACAATTAAAAACTAGTTTTTGAAGGAGATGGAAAAATAAATACAATCTAATTCCATTTTTTTAAAAATATATATTTAGAATCTATAGATAAAATTTCACAAATCATTAGTTAGCATCATCTTCAAATTACTCATGGTTTAGTAGCTATAGGTTCCTGAAAGTGAAGATTTTGTTAAAAAAATTCAATTCAATGTCCAGTTTGACCAAATATTGTAAACCATTATTATGAGTTCACTTATACATAGATCATTCCAATGAAAAACCAAGGAAGCATTAACACCAACAATAGAAATGCCCAATCATGTTGAAAAGGGAGAGCCAAGACAGATACGCAAAAACTGTGTGAAACGAAGAAGTGTGTAGGAAAAACAACCTTAAAAAAAAACGGTGCGCAAATAGGGGCACACATGCATCAGGCAAGAATCACTAGAATTCACTACTATCATGAAAGAGACACTCACTTGACAAAAGGTGTGATGCAAAAAAAAAGGAAAAAATCAAACCCCCCATGGAATTTTATATCATAGTGTGAATACAAAAGAAACAACATGATGTGCACAATCCCCAAAAAGTATACACCAAAATGGTATTTTATGTCAGTGTGTCTACATAATGAAAAATGCATAAAAAAGATTTCTACAATGGCCAAATAGGAGAAACTAGAAATACATATAGAACAACCAAAAATGATTCATCCCATGCAAGGGAATTTTTTTCAAGAGCTAGGACATCCAAGTAATTCATTAAAGTGGAAAAAAAAAAAACCTAAATGAAATGTACCTAAAGAGAAATTTGGAAAAAGAAGATGGGTATCTATGAAGAGCTCGAAAAGGTGATTCCAACTCTTTTAGAATCACAAAAAATAGAGAAACGGGTAAAAATTTATGAGCTCGAGATTGAAAACATCACCTCTGACTTCAACAAGTTGTAGAATGCAGCAACAACAAAAAATAAGAAAAAATCCAACACCATTGGATAGTGTTCGAAACCAACTCTCCAATGAATTTTTTTTCCCCAATTTTGATACCCAAGTGAAAAGTTATGCCCCCTTTTTTTTTTCTTCCTCTTTTAAAAGAAAAATTAGCCCCCAAGGGCTAGGCTGTTGCCCATATGACCCAAGGTGGTGCTTTTTTTATTTTATTTTTTTAAAAAAAAAAACAAAATAAACAACTAAACCAAAAATTAAAAAATTTGAATTAATATATTTTAATTGAATGATCGGATTGCGCTACGCAGAGAACTGGTGTGTGTTAGGGCCCGCATGCCCTAGCCTGTTCTTCTTCTTCTAGCACCTGTGCTTGGTCTCTGAGCCATCTGTTGCTTGTGGGGGGGTCTTTATTTTGGTGTGGGGATTTTCTTTGTTCAGGCAGGGGTGTTTGATCCTTTCTGGCCTACGGGTGGGCGTTTTATTGACTGGTTTTTTTGTGTGCGTGGTGTGTCCTCGGCGGGAGGCGTGTGGTGGTTTGAGACTGTGGGTTGTGTTGGGTCTCAAAAATGCTGGTTTAAACCATGAGAGGTTGCAAGGCTCTCACAACATTTTTGGCCAACTAACAAGGACAATTGATGTAATTGTTCCTTCTACTCTTTAGGCTCTACTAGACCTAGGCGGGTGTACCTATATGAGTGACACAGATTTTGAATTTTACTTTTCCTACTTGATCTAACTATCCACAAATGGCAATTTGATAGTGGAAAGAATATGATCCTAACTTGGTATGAGTTGCATGAAAATATGAATTAATATGTTTAATTTAGAGATGTCAGATGAAATGGAAAGAACTGATGTAATCTAAAATGGGGAGACCATTGCCTTGTTGGGTAGAACGGAGTCAAATGAAAGCTTTTAAATGAATGGTTTCTATCTGGCAGGGATTCTAATTATTTGGCATATGATATTTAGTCTATAACTTGTATAAACATGCAAGGATGTAATTATCAACCTCTTCTTAATGATCCAAATGATAATTCCTAGATTACTATGAATGATTTGAAGGAAGTACTATTTGCTTGAAAGACCCAACCAATCACATCACACAAATATAGAAAATGTGTATTGATAAACTGAGAATATACTTGATATGTCAATTTAAATAATAAAGAAACATCAACCTTGGAGACAACTTGATAATATTCAAATTTATTTCAACAAATAACTGATACCAAAATAGTGCCACAACATCAAATTTTATTCATCTGATCCTTCAAAATTTACACATGCATCATAGTCTCCTTGAATGTCATTCCTGAAAAATATTTATAGCAATATTCCCTTTTCTTCGCTTATACTTTTATTTTTGATTTTACAAGTATTTATACATTTTTAGATCAAGGTCACGACCCTTAATTTTATGGTTATGGTCGTTTATATATTTCAGTCTAAATTTTAAAATATTTAACTAATTGTCTTGTCAGCAAACTAATCATTTAAACTATAATCGGGCTTTTAATTTCACTTTATGTCTTTTCTCGCCCTTTAAAATTCAATTCCTGTGACTTTTAACATCTTTACCGCTATATTGCGGGCTTTGACTTACCCACCCGTAGTATCGCAGTGTTTGACCGCTGACTGCTCTGGCCATCTATCTTAATGCTTACCACGGCCACCACGGCCTTTGACTTTCTTACCCGTGATATCGCGGTATTTGACTTTCTTACCTTCCATTCTTACCGCCTTACCGTAGTCTATGTCTTTGCTATGTGCAGTACTATGGTAGCCGCTAACTGTCATCCTCACTGCTAACTCACCATCTACCACAACCACAGTGGTCTCCATGCATACAAACCTCTAGCCGTTCACTGCACTACCATGGTCACTGGCTTAACTGCCAGTGATACCGTAGTAGCCGCCACTAACCACTATCTTCGCTGGTTCACTGACTGTTAGTTTTCAACTGCTAGACCGCTTACCACACTATCGCGGTGTATGACTTAATTGCATGCAGTAGCGCGGTAAGGACTTTACGCTGTCTACTAACCGCTACCGCCATACCGTAGGCTCCTTTGTGGGAGGCCGCGGTAGGGCGGTAAAAGCTTATGGAGTGAAAATTAAAAGTGCGGTAAGGGTTATTAATTATTTTAACCCCTTTTGAATGGAGGTAAAGCCAAATTTTTTATAAGAAGGTAGTGAAATATAAGAAAATAAATGGGGGCAAGGTATAAAAAATGGTTTTAAATGATTTTATGGGATAGATAATGAAAATGCAAGGCATGAGTAGAAACTTCCTGTGGTTTTGATGGATTTTTATGGAAAATAAATAGGAAAATCTAAGGAGTTTTTATGGGAAATTTTAGTTCTAACAGTGGCTCCATCTAGGGATGAATGATTGTGAGATCATTGCAAGGATCCAAATCTCTGGGTGAGTAGACCACACATTATGATGAGAGAAAGTGGAGATGAACATGATCCTAAACTACTATACATGGAAAAAGATCAAATAAAGGATTCCAGGAGTGTCCATGTATTGGCACTTTCCTGCATCCTTTTCTTCCTATACTACTGTGCATGGAAAATTTATGAGAAGTCTTCTTCATGAGTGTCCATGCACTAGCAACCCTTGATCCTTTGTGAATCTTAAGAGAAAAAATTCTTCAGAAATTGCCCATGTACAGGCAATTCTTGCTCTTCACCACTCATATTTTGTAAATAATATGAATCCTCTCCCTGCTTGCCAATAATAACAAAAGGTCCTAACCACAGTGCCTCAAATTTTCCATGTTTTCCCTTCTCTTGGCATCTAGCATTCCACATCAGTACTAGATCATCCTTTTCAAATTTCCTATTACTTGTCCTTTTGCTAAACAAATATTTCATTTGTGCTTGCAACTTCATGTTCTGGTTTTGAGCTATTCTTCTTACTTCATCAAGTTCTAAAAGTTGTTTCATTCTCTCCTCCATTGGTTCAGGAACATCTATATCTTCTTGAAGGATAAATTTGTAAACTGGCAGTAAATTTTGCAAAGGCATCCTAGCTTGTGTCCCATAGACTAATTCATATGGAGATTTCCAACTGCCTTTTTGATAGTAATTATGTATGCCCATACAACCAATCTTAACTTTGAATCCCAAGATATTTTGTTCTTACCGAGCATCCTTTTTATGATTTTTAAAAGACTCTTGTTAGTAGATTCTACCTAACCATTAACTTGTGGATGATATGGGGCAGAATAAGAAATATTGATACCATATGTCTTACAAAACTCTCTGAACTCATCTAACCTGAAACACATGTCATTATCTATAATCACTCTTAATGGTGTACCGAATCTAGTGACAATGTTATTTATTAGAAAGTTGATCACAACTTTACTTGTTGCTTGCTTGGTTGGGATTGCCTCTACCCATTTGGTGAAGTAGTCATTGGCCACTAGTATCCATCTATGTCCTCCACTTGACTTCTCCTGAATTTCTCCAATGAAGTAAATTCCCCATTGGTGAAAAGGGGCTTCAACCTGCATAGGTCTTAGTGGTAGAGCTCCCTCATACTTCATTTTCCCTATGAACTTTTGGCATGCCTCACACTTCCTTACATATGAAAATGAATCATTAAAAACTTTTGGCCAATAATAACCTACCCTGAGGATTTTATGTGCAGTTGTCTTTGGTAAATAGTGTCCTCCACAGACCCCTTCATGCATTTCTTTTAGAACATGATTAGCCTGTGATTCATCTAAACATAACAGCAACATTCCATCCCTGTTTTTCCAGAACAGATCTCCTTCTATGAATACATACTTTGAAGCCTGAAGTTTTAAAGTTCTTTTTTGGTTATCACTGAGTCCCTCTAGGAATTTTGTGTTCCTAAGATAATGCATGATGTTTGTGTACCAGGGTGTATGCTCAATGCTTTCCACAACATTCCTTTCTTCATGTACATTGCAGATCTGATTTGCCTCAATGTTTGTTTCTGCCATCAATTTGGCCAATCCCTGGCCCCTTATCAATTTAGTGATCTGTATTTCCATATCAAATTCCTGAATTTTGTTAATCCACTTACATCTTTTCCCTGTCACTTCTGATTGTGTCAAGATGTCTTTGACTGCTACATGAGGAACATATGCAATTACTTTGGCTCCAACAAGATAAGGCCTGAAAGCTTTTGTGGCCTTTACCAGTGCAAAAGGCTTGTTTTTCCATTATTTCATACTTCAATTCTGCTCCTGTAAAGATTTACTAAAGAAAGATACTGGTTGCTCATGACCATCCTCATTTTTCTGTAACATGACAACAGCTATTGTATGTAGGGAAGCAAATGAAAATATCTGAAAAGGCTTTGTGAAATCAGGAGACTTGAGGACAGGGGCTTCCTTAATGGCATTTTTTATGGATACAAAGGCTTCTAATGCTTCTGGGGTCCATTCAATTTTTTGTCCCTTTTTTAACATTTTTGATATGGGTTTGACAATCTCAGCAAAGTTGGATACAAATCTCCTAACAAAATTAATCTGCCCAAAGAATGACTAGATGGCTTTCACATTTTTAGGGACAGGGACTTTATCTATAGCCTCAACTCTCTCAGGATCTATCCTAACTCCCTCTTTTGATACAATGTGCCCTAGGAGTTTCCCTTTTGTAACAGTAAAATGACACTTCTTAGGGTTCAAACTAATGCCATATTCTAAAGCCTTAATGAATATTTTTTCAAGGTACCCTATATGATCTTCAGCTCTTTTTGAGTAAGCTATGAGGTCATCTTGATACACAACCATTATAGCATTGATCAAATCAGCAAATGCTAAATCCATAGCCCTTTGGAATGTTGCTCCTGCATTGGTGAGACCAAAAGGCATTCTTACATACACATATGTTCCCCATGGGGTTGTGAAGGTTGTCTTATACTGCTCACATTCTTTGACCTTGACCTGGTTATAACCAGAGAATCCATCCATCATAGACAACAACTCACACCCAGTTACTTTATGCAAAATAGCTTCCATGTTAGGCAGTGGGTAGTTATCTTTAAGAGATGCTATATTTAAATTTCTGAAATCTACACATAGTCTTATATCTCCATTCTTCTTCCTAACAAGAACAAGGTTTGATACCCATGTTGAGTGCCTCACAGGTTTGATAATACCTCTATCTCTAAGCTTGGTCAATTCTTCTTGCATTTTTGGTTCCAGAGTGGGGTTAATGGGTCTTTGTTTTTGTCTAAATGGATTTGCATATGCTTTCAGTGGAATTTCATGTTGAAATAGATCCTCTCTGTATGCCTTGAGGTCTTCATAAGACCATGTGAACACATGTTTATATTTTCTCAACAACGAAATCAACATTCTTCAGATAGTAGGGCTTATCTTTTTCCCAATATATACCTTTCTTGGTGATAGTTCAGTCCCCAAGTTTATTTCTTCAATATCTTCCCCTCTGACTGGGGTTTGTTTCATATGGGATCGATCACTTCCATCATATACTCTTTCCAAGGCTACCAATCCTTTGGGAAGTTTAATAGTTTTGAGTTGCAGGACCTTCTTTCCAAACACTGTCTCTTCTCCATTTTCTTCTTCTATAAAGGCGTTGAAATCAATTTCTTGAGCCTCATACTGGTCTATACATTGAAGGAATTTCAAAAGGTCAGTATCATCATTGAAAACCTGCCAACTATATATGTTGTCTGGTACTGCAGGTCTTGTTTTGAATTCTAGTTGGGAAATTCCTGCCAGTGTGATATCATCTTGTTTTAGTGCTACATTGGCCAAAAAATCTGCCATTATGTTCTTTGATCTGTCCACCCAATCAGTGGAGAAAGCATCAAATAGTTTAATTGTATCCCATATAGCATTTCTATATTGTTTCAGTCTTTAATTTTTTGCCACATACTTTGATCTAATCTGAGATACAACCAGTTCTGAATCTCCAAAGAATGTTAAGTTTTTAATTTTGTGTTTAATAGCTAAATTTAGACCAGTCAGCAAAGCTTCATATTCTACTATATTGTTTGTACATTCAAATGCTAACAGAAATGAATATTTATAAGTCGAACCATCAAGAGATATAAAAACTATACCAGCTCCATTACCCTCTTGGCTACAAGCTCCATCAAAATACATTCTCCATACTCCTTGTTGATTTTCAGAGATGTTTTGATCAATTGGATTTTTTCTTTCCAACTCAGGCTGAGATAGTTCCACTCTAAAATTTCCCAAATCAACATCACAGAAGCAATTTAGTGGCTCTTGAGGAGCATATTCAAAAAATTTGATTCATTCTAGGTTCTCTATACAATTTTACTTTTTCTCCATTCACTGGTATGGTGGCATATGATAAGTCAAATTGTACATTGCCTCCTATTGCAGTAGTCCATTGTCTTGATAGAAGCATTCCAAATTGTGGAGGTGTGTCAATCATAGTTATGTCAATAGTGTAAGTAGCTTGTGGGTGAGCTGCTAATCTTACCTCTACATTTTTCATTATTCCCATAGCTGGAACAGGTCTGCTATCCATAGCATAACATTTACCTCCTTCCACATCTACCCATAAACCAAGCTGTTTCATTACCCCTATTGGCATGATATTCATGGAGGCACCTAATTCTATCATGTAGTTTCTTACTAGCTTGCCACTTATGAGCAAAGTAGTGAAGAATGGGTCAATCTGTGGTGTGTTCATTAGGCAGGCCTCTGGGATTTTTACCTCTTCCCTTTTATTACTTATTTCAGAGACCTCTTTATTCCCAGGGCTTACATTTTGATTTCCATTAGAAATAAATTGTATGGTACTTTCCCTATATTCCTTGACTTTCATCATTTCAATTAAGGGTATAGACATTTTTAATTGAGATAATGCTTGCATAAAATCAAAAGATGTACCTTCAGCTTTGATTGCCCTTTTAGATTCAGTGTATTCTCATTTGTTCTCTTTTTTCTCCAGTCTTGATGTTTGATCTGGCTTTTGTTTTTCCATGGGAGGTTTCTTGCTTTCTTCCTTAGGAGACCCCTTTTGTTCTCTAGTGTATGATTGCTTATTATCAGTCCCTTTTGATGTCTCATCTGATGTATTTTTATTTTTATGAATATCCCCCTTGGGACACCTTCATCTTTATTTACTGTTCTGTTTCTCAAATGATATTTGCTTCTGGCATCCTCTACTGTTGCAATCATCAACTTTTTAATCTCCTCTTCACTTGGTCTTCTTATATTGTATCTATTATTCTATCTTGATGCAACAAGGGGGTCTTGCTCACTTTCATCTTCCTCATGGTCTGAGAAAACATGCTGCTCTGCCATGTGAACATTGTATTTTTGGTGGTCTACATTGTATTCATATCCCTCCTCCTCTGATGATGCATATTCCTATTCCAAAGGGTTAAGAATGTGGGATGTTAAATATACATTCTGGTCTTCACCACCACCATTTTCTGGTATATCTTCCTCTGATACTGACTGAGCTGTTACACAATGTTTTGGGGAATGTGGTGCATAGCAAACTGGACACCATGGACTCTTATCTACCATATATGCTCCTTTTCTTTTTAGTGGATCTGGTCTTTCCTTATTCTTTGGCCTATCACCTTTCGGCTTCCCATCCTTCCAATTGGTATTATAAGGCATATCATGCAACCTCAATCTCTCATTTCTATATGTGTTCTCTTGCCTATTTGAGGGGACATATTGGGGAACTCTAGGGTTTTCCCTTTTAGAAAACATTCTTGTAACTTTTTTGTTATTTTCTATAGTCAAAGCCATCTTTTGGGCCTTAGCTAGATTTCCAGGATCTCTACTTCTTAGTTCATACCCTGTTTTAGGATCAAAGGCCTTGAAATAGATACCCAACACAACTTTATCATTCAATTTGGCAGCTTGAGGTATTTTATTGTGTAATTTAACAAATCTCTAGTTAAAATCAAAGGCTGACTCATTCTAATGTTTTTGAATTGTTACTAACTCATGTAATGCAAAATAATATGCACACTGATTTCCATATTGTTGGAGAAACAGGTCATAAAACATTTGAAGGGAATAAATTGATGCTGTCGGTAGGCTATTAAACCAGTCCCTGGCATCCTCAATCAATGACATCATGAATAATCTCATGTGTACATCCTCATGCTGCATATCCAAATCCTAAATTACTATTTTGAAATTTCTCAGATATTCCTTAGCTATAACTGCATTACTTCCTGTGAATTTAGGGACTAAGTTCCTCCAACTGCTATCTGGGGGGTGAGGATAAATCTGAAATCTAGAAAAATCAAATTTTCTAATCATAGTTGTGCATTGTGGGGGGGGTTTTGAAAATACTGGTGTTGGTAAAGTAGGTTGTTATTTGTCATATATTGTGGGACTTGTGGGGGTATATACTGTTGATAAGTAGGTGGCCGAATATTTCGGTGTTGTGGTGGAGCATTTGTGTTTCTATTACAATTCCTTGGCAGATTTTGGTGAGCTTGTGGGGGATTTGATGGCTTCCTATTGTGGGGAGGGGTATATTTGGGTGAATTAGCTATTGGTGTTTTGATTTGAGATTCACGTAACTTCATCCTTTTCATTTCATTTATAGCTTGTATTTGTTGCTCATACTCTATTAGTAACCTTTCTGCATTTTGCCCCATTTGTTCCAACTGTGGATCTTCCTCATCCTGTGCCATGAGCTCATGCTTTTCTTCAAATGTTTCATCACAATTAAGTTCTTGTTCACGTTCAAATTCTCTCCTTTTTCTAGCTTCAAATTCAGCCATGCATTCAACAACATTTTCAGGGTCTATTTGGTGAGAATGATCTGTCTTCCCTCTAGGAGTGTGAAGTTCTTTAGGTGAGCTTTCTTCATTTGCAAGTGTATCATACAAATTGTGTGTTTCTAGAAATAATTTTGATGCTTTGTCTCTAGTTGTTGCATCCAAGTCATTGAATACTTTCTTGCCCTGATTGCTTTTGTGATTTGACTTTCCTTTATCCTTAGAACCATCACCTCTGTACAAAGATCTTCTTCCTTACATGTTGTGAGCTACCATGATAGTCTGAACTCTAGGTTGATTCCTTTCTGATTTGTATTTTATCTTATCAGTTACAATACTTTTATTCATTTAGAGTCGCCACCCACTTTTTTCTAAAAGTGAGAAAAGATTTTGGTTGTCTTACCCAGCGGAGTCAATTTCTTTCAAATTTCAATTATGGTTTTCTAAAATGACTTTATATGGAAAGGATGTCTACTACTAGACAATTCTTCTAGTTTATTCCCCAGCAGAGTCGCCAATTTGTTGGGTCCCAAAAATGCTGGTTTAAACCATGAGAGGTTGCCAATCTCTCACAACGCTTTTGGCCAACTAACAAGGACAATTGATGCAATTGTTCCTTCTACTCTTCAGGCTCTGCTAGACCTAGGCGGGTGTACCTATATGAGTGACACAGATTTTGAATTTTAATTTTCCTACTTGATCTAACTATCCACAAATGGAAATTTGATAGTGGAAAGAATATGATCCTAACTTGGTATGAGTTGCATGAAAATATGAATTAATATGTTTAATTTAGAGATGTCAAATGAAATGGAAAGAACTGATGTAATCTAAATAGGGGAGACCAGTGCCTTGTTGGGTAGAACAGAGTCAAATGAAAGCTTTTAAATGAATGGTTTCTATCTGGCAATGATTCTAATTATTTGGCATATGATATTTAGTCTATAACTTGTATAAACATGCAAGGATGTAATTATCAAACTCTTCTTAATGATCCAAATGATAATTCCTAGATTAGTGTGAATGATTTGAAGGAATTACTCTTTGTTTGAAAGACCCAACCAATCACATCACACAAATACAACAAATGTGTATATATAAAATAAGAATATACTTGATATGTCAGTTTAAATAATAAAGAAACATCAACCTTCGAGACAACTTGATTAAAAAATAGGGTTGGGGCCCTAGCTCGGCTGGTTAAATATTTCCTATTGCAGGAGGTTGGTCATGAGGTCTAGTCTCCCCCACCCCCGTGGTACCAGAGGCCGTGTCAAACCAGCACCGCCGGTCACGTTAAAAATTTTACCAGGCGCATTGCAGTTTATAGGGGGTCGTGCTACCGAATTCTTGCAATCTAAAGACAAAAAGGACTTGATAAAATTCAAATTTATTTCAACAAATAACTGATACCAGAATAGTGCCACAACATCAAATTTTATTCATCTGATCCTTCAAAATTTACACATGCATCATAGTCTCCTTGAATGTCATTCCTGAAAATATTTACAGCAATATTCCTCTCTTTGCTATATATCTCCCTCTTTTACTTCAGATTTTACAAGTATTTATACATTTTAGATCAAGGGTCACGACCTTTCATTTTTTGGTTATGGTCATTTACATTTTTCATAGTTAAATAAAATATTTAATTAATTGCCTTGTCAGAAAATTAAATATTTCATACAATAGTTATGCCTTCAATTTTTTCTTTGATATTTCACCTTATCCTTTTAATAAACTTACCGCTCTACCGCGGTTAAACATTTGACCGGCTGTGGTATCACGGTGGCTGGCCCCACACTGACTGTCGCAGTCTTCCTCCTTGCTTTACCGTGTTACCGTGGTTTCCTCCATGCCCTTCCACGGTACTGTGGTGTTTGACCGTTGACTATTCCGGCCCGCTCATTAACCGTCCACCGCACTACCGCGGTCTTTGTATTTACTCTGTGCAGTATAGCGATAACCACTAACCACTATTTCCAATGCTTTCATCATAGTTACCGCATTACTGTGGCTTGTATTCAGACCCTCTGCGGTATCGCGGTATATGCCCTTGCTGCTTCGTTGACTATTCCCTTAGCCGCTTGTTGACCATTGACAGTTCACCGCGCTACCGTGGTCACTGGCTTGGCTGCCAGCGGTACCATAGTAAGCATCTCTTGTTACACTATCTTCATTCACCATATGCTCACTGACTGCTTCGCTTGTCTCACCACCACCGTTAATGTTACCTATTTACTGCAACGACCGCGGTCTATGCTTAGACCATGTGTGGTAGCGCGGTAAACCTTTGCTGCCTGTTCTTTAGCCGCCACTACCATACCGTAGGCCCCTCTGTGGGAGGCCGCGGTAAAGTGGTAAGGGCATAGAATGTGATTTTTAAGGAAGTGGTAAAGGCACTAGACATATAATGAATGGAACTAATGATTTTTAATAGAAGGATAGTGAAAAATAGGTATAAATAAATAAAAATTCCTTAGGATAATGATGGAAAATTAAGATTCAAACAGGAAAACTATAGGGCTTTAGATGGAAATTTTCAGTTCTAACACACCCTACGTTCTCCTTCAGGGAATGCATGTTCTATTTTACATGATATCCACCAAGTGTAGGCCCAAACATGTTTTGTTATTTTCCCTTGGGAGACTAGACTGTTGAATTTTTACCCTCATGACCCCATGCCTAATGGATTGATAAGGCCTACGGACTCCATGATTAGTAGGCAATCACCCCACAAAAATCACCAAAATTGTTGACATTTCATGCCACCCTTAGATGACCCATCATTGATATCTAATTTGAGTGATCCTACATGCACCATCTTGCATGAGTTTTCCTTGGTAGTTCCTAAAATTGACTAAGTCCCAAATTTTAAAAGTTTTGACCTTTCCCTTACCTACTTATCTTAATGCTTTCTTTCTCCTTCTCCATGCTTCCCTATCCTTCATCTCCTTTGCACATTCTCACCAAAATTTGACTAAGTGTCAAGTTTTTAGGGGTTGGCCTTCTACCTTCCCTTTACCTTCTTCCACTCCCTTCATCAACCATCACTCGACGATCTAAACTCTAACCTTTGACCTCTGAAATATTTCTCTTCTTCAAGCGTTTCACTTTCTTCTTCCTTCTCCCTCTCACTTTCAATCTTTTCTTCCAAAATCGACTAACTGTCGAGGTTTTAAGTTTCAGCCTTCGGCCTTCCCCTCTACCTCTTACCTTATTTAGTAGGGTAAACCCATAAAAGTGGTTTAAAATTTGAGTGAGGAAGGAAAAGTGGCAAAAAATGACCCCATGCAAAAAAATATATTTTTGGGGTTCAGATGTAAACTATTTGGTTTAAGCGAACCAAAAAGGGGTTCGCTCGAACCATGGTTCAAGTGAACCCATTAAATTTTGGCCCCTCATTTCCCGTTCAAAAAAATCAAAGAAAATTCTAAAGGAAAGGTGGTTCAATCGAACCCCTAGGGGTTCGCTCAAATCCCCCTTCTCCCGCTCAAGCACCAAAAAAGTCCAAAATTTTGTGCTTCGAAGTTCAGGTTGAGGATGAAAATGGAGGAGAATTCACAATATCAACTAGATGATGGTAGTCCTTAGAACGAGCTATCCAATGAATATAATTTTAATATTTTTTGGTTTTATTATGTATTTATTTTTTTAGTTTTATTAAACATAGGTTTTTCACCGAAAATCAAGCTCTTTGTTCTGCACATGTGGAAAAAGAGCAGATTATCAAACACAAATATTGAAAAATATGAGTGCATCAGATATTGAAATCCTTTATCCAACAAGAAAAAAATGAATTTCGATATAGACAAATTTTTTTATGTTGTATACAGTCCACCTATGTCTGAGTTGTAATTGGTTTGACTTTAAAACTTGATTAAGGAAACATTATTCAATAAAACACTATGAGAAAATTTGGAAGCACTAGATATGATAGTTACAAATCTAAATTTGAAAAAATTAGAATTCTATCTTTCATGGAAAAAAATTTACGTTGTATATAATGAGATGGAAAAGAAGTGCAATATGATTCCAAATTTTTTGAAAAAAATATATTTAGAATTTAAAAACAGAATGTCACAAATCACTAGTTTCCATCATTGTCAAATTCCTCATGGTTTAGCCACTATAGGTGCCCAAAAGTAAAGATTTAGCTAGAAAAAATAAATTTTAGTGTCCAGTTTGGCCAAATATTGTAAACAAGTATTGTGGGATCACTCAGTAAAAGGTATCTCATTGGATTGAACCGTGATTGCTTCCTTTCTTCTTCTCACTCTTTTGTCTCCTTTTGTTGCATGATAAGCCTTCCCACCATCACACGATGGTCAGTTTGAACGGGTTGTGGCATGCTGGTTTCTTAGAGTGTTACAAGGTAAGCCTTCCTGCCATCTTGTAGCAGTCATCAAGGGTGCTTGTGGGGTAGTGGTATGTTCACCTCTGTACCACGGTGGTCATCAGTAGTGCCATGTGGTATGGTTGAAAAGAGTTTCTTGGCTCACAATATTGTGATGGTCAGGATGAAGTTCTGCAACATGGTAGTAGCTTGCGGTATTGTAGTAAAGGTTTGTGTGGTGAAGATTAGTGCAACCTTGTGAAGGTTCAGAAATGACTCGACGAGATTTTGATATCTTGTAGAGGGATTTTTTTGGGCCTGATGCCTCGCCATTCCATATTTGGGCACATTTTTGTTAAACATCACCATTAATGCTCAAACTTCTTAGCTACCCAGTTGTGGGTTTTAGGATTCAAGGACAAAATTTATCACTCTCCCATGACTTCTGTAGTTAATTTTATAGGGTTCCATGCTTAATTATTGTTGTTTCTTTTCCCTTCTGACCATTCCATTCCCTAAATCATGGATTTTATGAGGATTCTTCATGGTTTTTTCCTAAAAATATTTATGGCGAGATGGATGGCATGCTAGTTTTTCTCTCTCTAGGTCCTTCTTGGCACATTTTTTCATAGAAATTATGGCTTCCATGGCTCTTCTTGGCATGGATTGAAGGAGTAGTTATTTCTTGCTCAGTTCTTCTTATTGTGGCTCCTTTGGGGTTTTTATTTTGCATTCTATTTTGCATCTTTACAATTGTTTGGCTATGTGCCTTTGTATTAATGAAGCTGATAATTGTTGTTGGTTCTCTCCTCTTCTATGTATGAGTAATTTCATTAACTTCATGTTTGAGTGTTTGTTTTTATTTTATGTATACATGTGTTAAACTTGTTTTATAGATATTGTGTTGAGAAACCCTCTTTCCTTCCAGTGCTCTATCAAACCCTAACCCCTATGTTTACCTATGAAATCAACCAAGTAGAGAGTTGTGTGAAGTTCTCTGGTTCCCTTCTTTGATGTATCGTGCAAATCTTTGTCAGGAAGAAGCACCATTTCCAACTTGGTGTATCACCTCCACTCTTCCCTTCACTCATTCTTTCTAACCATTTTCGCTTGCTAGCAATTAGTTGTAGGTTTTCAATGTGTTGGGTTGGACCAATACATTAAACTTAGATTTAAAAAGGAAGCCAAAATTCATCAAAGATTTAAACTCATATGCACAAAGGTCCCACACCTTGAGGTCGTTTCTATTGTGTCATTGGAATGATGAGCTTTGTGCTCAACAGGGTCTAATTTTATGTGACAACACTATGTAAAGAGGACCATCGGGTGCATTTTCAAGATTATGTCTTGTTGTGAGAAAGAAATGTCAAGGAGAATTTTGGTTAGGCCCTTATGAGGTTGAACTTCAATGATTCCAATCATAGTATTTATTGCACTTTCCTCATTTTCTTTCATGTTTTCATCATCTGTGTCGTCATTCATCACATCATTCTTAGTTTCACTAGCTTTGACAAAGGAGATGTTACGATTTGGCATATGACTAGTAAATATTTGCAAGTTCTAGTTGGGAGGAGCTACACACTTATTACTTTGATCATTAACACCACCAATTTGAATATGATTAGAATCAGTGAGGTCTTACACAATATGCTTAAGACAATTACAATGTTTTGTACACTATGTCCATTTTTTGGTGAAAATGGAAATAGGAATTTTTTCTATAGTTTGGAGGTAAAGTCTTAGTAGGATTAGGAGCTCTAACAAGAGGTAAGGAAATTAAGTTCTTGTTTAAGAGTCTCAAGATGGTGTTATGAAGGGTATTAGGTAGGGGGGTAAATTATCTATTTCTATCTCCAAATGTGTACAAATTTTTCATCTTTATAGGAGCCACTTGAGTGTCAACATGTCGAGTTTTTTTAAGGGGGATTAAGTTGTAAAAATACCTTATTTTTGTTTCTTGAATGGTTCATAGTGGTTTTGAGGCATGGATTCAAATTTTTCAGGATGGTTAGAGGCAATTTTCACTTCACAACTACTAACCTAATTTTGGTAATCATGAAGGGAAATACATATGTTTGTAAAGGAAGGAAATTTCAACATCTCAAGTTTAGCTTCGATTTTGTTATGTAAATTGGAAATAAACATTCTTTGAAGGTCAACAACAAGAATATTAATGTTTATTTCTGAGTAAAGCAATTGGTATCATGCTATGAAATCAATGACCTTTCCATCATCCTTTTGTTTGCATATCATAAATCAACTAAGGTCATCTTTGGACCCATATGTATTTGGAAGTGATTGAGAAAGGCTTCAATAAGTTCATTGAATGAACATATTGAGTTATTTGGTAAAGATAAGCACTATTCAAAAGTAGTATCCTTCAAGGATATAGGGAAGAGTTTAGCCAAGAGTTTATCCTAATAAATGAAGTCACTACATAAGGTTGTGTATGTGGAAACATGGCTAACATGATCTTCTTTCCTAATACATTTCTCAAATCTAGGAATCTATATACCTTGTGGCATTTGTGTTCTCAATATCTCCAAGGATAAGAGGTTTCTTTCAATATATTGTGATGGTTAACCATTTTTATTTTGACTCAATTTATCAATTTTTTGTTGAAGGGATGAAACATTTTACAAGAGTTGGTCAAAGATGGGATCATTGTTTGTATTTTGAGATGGGGGTGAATATGGTGGAGGTGTATGTGTGTTTGGAGGACAATTGATTTGTAAATTTGTGAGGGGGAATGGGTGAGGAAATATGTGATTTGAATGCACAAAGCTACAGGGATTCCCAATGGAAATACCTAAGGTAGTATGGATATTGCTAGTAGGTTGTATGGCTGGAGAAATAGTTGGATTAATGTATGTCAAAATAGAGTTTATGGTTGGGGAAGGAGGAACCAAATTTCCACCTTGAATATGAGTATACCCCAAATCTTGAGCACAACTAGTCATTTTAGGGACATTGTTGGTAATGATGTCATGTAAAATATGCAGAAACTCTATTGGACTTGTTCATTATAAATTATTCTCCTCATGTTATCTATGATAGGAACCACATTACTGGCAATGTATTAAGAACTCACAAATTTTTGCAACCTCTCTAACTCTTCATCCATTCTTCTTAGGTTCTCTTCAGGGACATTATCAACCCTTGATTCAACATTAGTCACATTATTTTTTGGTAAGTAGGTCATAGGAAAGGAAGTGTCAAGGGTATGGTCCATAGTGGGTTGACTAGTGTCAACACTATGAGTGAAAGAGTTAGAAAGCCCAAGATCCATGGAAAGTGATGTATCACAAGATGACATGAGTCTTGAGCTACGTCTCATGATAGTATTGGGAATAGGACACCAAGTTGTGAAGCTCATACAAGTTTCACAAACCCAAGGTGCACCCAAAATGGAAAATAGGTAAGATGCAATCAAACACCCCAGAATGTAAAGTTCAAAGCAAGTATGCAAAAGCAATTTTCAGAATTAAAACAAGATAAATTTATGATTATTCTATGAAAAAACTTGAAAATGATGTCTTTTAGATGTAATTTTGAATTGAAACAATGCACTGAATTTGACAAATAAACCTTAATTTGAACAATTTTAGATAATAAATATTCTTGATACTAAACCACCAAACTAAATGAAAGAATACATAATACAAAAACTGTGTTTTTGATGCTTAAAAATTTAGAAAAAAAAATGATCAGGGACTCATTCGCCCATGGGCGAATGGGTCTCACTTCACGGTTTAAAAATAATAATTTACAAATTTCTATGGTGAATTTTTTTCTTTTCATATTATGATTTTAGATAGGTAATTATAGTTTTAGATTTCTATAAAATTAAATCTAAATGCAAGTACAAAATAATGCTAAATGACAAGAAAAAAGACCTAATTTGAGATGCAATTTTGATTCAATTTTTTGATGTAAATGACTAATCATGCAATGTTATGTAAATACTATGCAAAATGATTGAGATTTTTGAATTTTCTAGATTTTAAAGAATGCAAAATGCAAACCTAAAACCTTAAATGAGATGCAAATCAATGCAATGAAATACAAAGTAATGAAAATCCTAGATCTAGGGTTGAAAACGAACTCCAAAATCAAAAAATTATGATGCTTAAACATTGGGCTCACCAAAATGAATAGGTGGAAAATAGGTTCACCGAAATTGAAATGATAATAAGGGGTATGATGGACCTATTTCTCACTAATTCATCAGGAAATGAGATCCCCACAAAGAATTGACTAACAACCCTTAGATGAGTCAACTCAATTTGAGAGTCTTCAGATTTTATTATACTTTGAGGATGGGGATCAAGGTAAAACAACACTTTTGGGAGAAAAACTAAGAATAGAAAATCAACCAAATTATGCCAATTCAAACTTGAAACAAAAATATTAAACTCAATATTATCATAACCAAAAAAACCAATTGCAAATCTAAGAAGGGCGAAAGGTATTTACCAATCACCAAAAGTCAGTTTTCGAAGACAAACTAAGACTCATTCACCCTTGGGAGAGTTAATATTTTGTTAGGGTTTTTTTGCAACTTTCATAAGCCTTTGATGTTGATCTATACCTTCTGATTTTTCTAGGTTTCAGTGTCAAAAAGTCAACAATCAGATCTGTAGGTGAAATTTTATGATTTGACAACAACTTTGATAACTTTTGTGACTTTGACAAATTTAGCAACTTTGACAACTTTTCCAATCTTGCAGTTCAAGAGGTTTTCAATTCTTCAACCTAGAAATCTACAACACACATATAAGTGGGATTTTTTTTGTTTTTGGTGAATGGGGGTTTGCCAAGTGGTTAGACCTTGTTTTGGTAATTAAACCTTGAATTGAAATAAAGTATGAAAGAGGGAATGAAGAATGAATAATGCTATGTTACCACTCAAGAAAACTTTAAATGAACCTTTGTAATGGAGATTTTGGAAAGTTTGAAACTTTTGTGAAATGGTTTCAATGGATGTGGATCTTGATACTTGAAATAATGCTTTGATGCTTGAACTTGATCTTGAGACCTACATCACAACATTAGCTCCAAAAATAGGCATGATTTAAGAATACTTTGACATGATGAATGGATCTTGAATACTATAATAAATCTTTGAGATATCGGCTCTTGAATGCTCTTGATCATCTAATTTTCTATAGGAATTATTGCATAAAAAATCTAGGTGAAACTTAGTGAAATAACCTTGTATTTATAGGTATGTATTCTTAATATTTTGAAGTTCAAATATTACAAGCCGACGTTGAAATATAGATATGAAGAACTTAAAATACCATCAAAAAAATATTTTAAATTTAGGTTCAATGGTCTAGGGAAGACCCATTTGCCCATGGGAAAATGGGTCCCAGGTCTCTATTCTTGGAACACACATTGCTCAAGGTAAAGTGTTATGCATTAGCATTAATTATTCTCAAGTTTCCCCTTCGGAAAATATAATTTATTAGGCTTGTAAATGAATAAAAGGGCTTATTAAGGCCTAATTTAGCTCAATTTAATTAGCATGGCCCAACCAAAGTGTGAAAATGCAAAGGGATACATTTTTCAACACTAAATTAAGGCATTATTAAGTTCATTTTAATTTGGAGGGCCCAAACAAGTGTGAAATTATAAAGGGATACATTTTTCTACACTACATATAAAATATGACCTTGCATATATAGGCAAGGAAGAGACAATTGACCTATGATGTGGATTGACAAGTGCCCCATGATGTGGCACAAATAAGTAGATAAGTGTCCTATAGCTATCAACCTTTGGATCACTTGGAATGTAAAAACCAACAACCTATTTGACCAAGTCATCAACCTTGGTGACAAGTGTACAAAAGTGACCTTTGAGGTGAGATGAAAAATATTCCAACCTTAGAAGGTATGCACAAGAGGTTTACCAAACAACTAGGTAACCTCTAGAGGCCTAAAAGATTGTACATCCAATTAGACAAGATGTTGTCTAACCTCATCAACCTAAGTTCACTTAAGCTACAGTCAACTCATCATCATGGTGTCTTTATTTTTTATGGTAGATAAGTCAACCGAGTTTTCTTGCATTTCACCCATGAAGATGTCTGATAATGTTGTATCAGTTGCATGCATCTTCATGAAAGATGTTATTCACTTGGATGGAATGTCTAATGATAGCTAATGCTAAAAGGAGATCAATTTAAATGGTTCAATGAAATCATTGACCATAAAATTATTAGAATTTAGGAGATCATGGAGATACAAGACAAGTACATGAACAATATGCAATATTGTATTAGAAAATCCAAATATAATGAGTACAAATCCTTGCATATATAGGAAAGAACGATACAAACCACCTATGAGGTGGATTGACAAGTACCCCATAATGTGGCACAAATGAGTAGACAAGCATCCTGTAGGTGTCAACCTTAAGAACACTTGGAGTGTGTAAACCAACAACCTCTATGACCAAGTCATCAACCTTGTGTGCCAAGTGTTGAGTGACCTTTGAGGTGAGATGAAAAGACTTCCAACCTCAAAAAAGTATGTGCATGAGGTTAACCAAATAACTTGGTAACCTCTAGAGGGTTAAAGGTTGCACATCTAGTTAGACAAGATGTTGTCTAACCTCATCAACCTAAGTATACTTAAGTATAGTGAATAGATTAATTATTCATCCTAGCAAACATAAATAAATATTTGCAAATTCTTTATTTTTCTCACCAAAACATATGATAATGGTGTACAAATAATATAATTGTTGTATGATTAATTTTGAGATAATATTTTAATTTTGTGAAATAAATATAAAAATTAAATATGTCACTTTCAATATAATAAGACTAATGAATCATCCTAATAGATAACTCCAGCAATTTTATTAAATAATTTAAACTACATGACAAACATTGTTTGTTTTATATAATTGATAGAAAACAAGAATACAAATATAAAAGTTAATTAACCAATTAAATTTAATGAATTCTTGTAACATTTATTACCAGAAACAATAGTAATTCTTAACCAGTAATCACTAACAATCACTTCTTAACCAAAAGTGAAAACTACAGTTTTCTTATGTACCAAGAAAATGTTAGCCAACTAGAAAATTTAATTGCAAGGCCCATCATATGATTCTCAATGAAGAGTCTTTTAAGAACTGAAAAACTTATCCAATATGTAATAACCATACATCAATATCTTATTAATATCATATCTGATATCACCTGGTGGGAAAAACACAAGTACAGCTTATTTAGGCAAAACTACATTTACTCGGAGTGAAACAAAGAAGGCGATTGCTCTGCCGGATCGACTATGGACCGTATACCTTGCTCGCCATATGCAGAAGCTGAATTTGCAACGGAGCAGTTGCTGCGGATTTCTCCATCAGTGCCAGTCAAGACTTCAATTTGACCCATTTTAAGCATTCCCAGTATGAAATTTTCGAAGAAGAGCGTTTGGTTGGAGGCAAAACTGTCGACGATGCCTTGGGTAGTGGAATTGTCATACAAAGTTTGGTCAGAGGTGAAGAGGCTCTGGTTATTCTGAATATCTATGTAGTAGTTGCTGTCAAAATCATCTGCTGTTATGAGATCCAAGTTGGTGCTATTATCTGTGTCAACGACGGGGCATACTGAATAAAGACTGCTTGCAAAAATCTGGTCAAGAGTAGAGTCCTCCACTTGCTCTCCTGTGGTTATGTTGTACAGCCTGTTCTGGAAGGCACCGCAGTGACCTATGCCGATTGTGTGCCCGCCTGATAAAGCCACCAGATCTGTCATATTTAATGCTTTCGAACTGAAATTAGTCGTCAGTTCGTCTACGGTTGAAAGCGGACCCGGTAGATTTTCTCCCACCGTAACAGTATCGGCCATGGTTAGGCTGTCTCTGCGTCCGAGCGGTACCGGATATTCTGGTCCTCCACTCTGCAATATGTCCGTTTAATTTATTCAGTAACTATAGGTGAATGTTTATAGTCGTTAGGAGAGAAATTAAGGGATAGACAGACCTTGACTACGGAGTCACGAGCAGCCAATGTCAAAATGTCGGCACAGGATACAACGCCGCTGCAGTTGGCCTCCACCGCCGCCTTTATTTGATCAATAATTACGAACGCCATATCTCTCAGGGTAAGGTTTGGAACTGCCTGCCTTTCGCTTGAGCTGTCTGTTATATTCAGCAGAACTGACGCATCACACCCCTTCAAAGCACAAGACCAATTTGTATTCAGTGAAAAGATATGGTGTTCGGGCGCATGAATGTACCCTTAACAAAATAAATTTTGACTTGCAGGAAAACTGAATTAAATCTTCTGCGAGATGATTACCCAGATCATATTCTAACCACTTTTAGTGTTCCTTTTTGTTTTTTTCATTTCTAAGAAAACGTTATAAATCCTTTTCCTAATTTTAGAACATATATTTTTCAAGATTAATAAAAAACATATATGTTATTGATAAGTAGGAGATTTTTTCCACAATGTGTCAAATCATGATATTGTTATCAGGATGTGTAGTTTTCGAGTCAAACTCATTGACCCATGATTCATGAGCAGTGGTTCGCAAGAACCCATCTCTCATGATAATGAATGGTGGACAAACTCATTGACCCATGATTCATGAGCAGTGGTTCGCAAGAACCCATCTCTCATGATAAGGACAAACTCATTGACCCATGATTCATGAGCAGTGGTTCCACCATTCATTATCATGAGAGATGGGTTCTTGCGAACCACTGCTCATGAATCATGGGTCAATGAGTTTGACTCGAAAACTGCAGAGTTGAATTCTGATAGCAATATCATAGTATATGTTATTAACTAGAGGGATCTTTTTCTTTTTAATTAATCAAAAACAAGAGTTTTTTTATCATAATAAATTATTGAATTTACATTTAGAAATAAGT
>CM021106.1:345394427-345481160 GCA_007115665.2 Sequoiadendron giganteum | reverse complement strand
TGTGTCCTCGGCGGGAGGCGTGTGGTGGTTTGAGACTGTGGGTTGTGTTGGGTCTCAAAAATGCTGGTTTAAACCATGAGAGGTTGCAAGGCTCTCACAACATTTTTGGCCAACTAACAAGGACAATTGATGTAATTGTTCCTTCTACTCTTTAGGCTCTACTAGACCTAGGCGGGTGTACCTATATGAGTGACACAGATTTTGAATTTTACTTTTCCTACTTGATCTAACTATCCACAAATGGCAATTTGATAGTGGAAAGAATATGATCCTAACTTGGTATGAGTTGCATGAAAATATGAATTAATATGTTTAATTTAGAGATGTCAGATGAAATGGAAAGAACTGATGTAATCTAAAATGGGGAGACCATTGCCTTGTTGGGTAGAACGGAGTCAAATGAAAGCTTTTAAATGAATGGTTTCTATCTGGCAGGGATTCTAATTATTTGGCATATGATATTTAGTCTATAACTTGTATAAACATGCAAGGATGTAATTATCAACCTCTTCTTAATGATCCAAATGATAATTCCTAGATTACTATGAATGATTTGAAGGAAGTACTATTTGCTTGAAAGACCCAACCAATCACATCACACAAATATAGAAAATGTGTATTGATAAACTGAGAATATACTTGATATGTCAATTTAAATAATAAAGAAACATCAACCTTGGAGACAACTTGATAATATTCAAATTTATTTCAACAAATAACTGATACCAAAATAGTGCCACAACATCAAATTTTATTCATCTGATCCTTCAAAATTTACACATGCATCATAGTCTCCTTGAATGTCATTCCTGAAAAATATTTATAGCAATATTCCCTTTTCTTCGCTTATACTTTTATTTTTGATTTTACAAGTATTTATACATTTTTAGATCAAGGTCACGACCCTTAATTTTATGGTTATGGTCGTTTATATATTTCAGTCTAAATTTTAAAATATTTAACTAATTGTCTTGTCAGCAAACTAATCATTTAAACTATAATCGGGCTTTTAATTTCACTTTATGTCTTTTCTCGCCCTTTAAAATTCAATTCCTGTGACTTTTAACATCTTTACCGCTATATTGCGGGCTTTGACTTACCCACCCGTAGTATCGCAGTGTTTGACCGCTGACTGCTCTGGCCATCTATCTTAATGCTTACCACGGCCACCACGGCCTTTGACTTTCTTACCCGTGATATCGCGGTATTTGACTTTCTTACCTTCCATTCTTACCGCCTTACCGTAGTCTATGTCTTTGCTATGTGCAGTACTATGGTAGCCGCTAACTGTCATCCTCACTGCTAACTCACCATCTACCACAACCACAGTGGTCTCCATGCATACAAACCTCTAGCCGTTCACTGCACTACCATGGTCACTGGCTTAACTGCCAGTGATACCGTAGTAGCCGCCACTAACCACTATCTTCGCTGGTTCACTGACTGTTAGTTTTCAACTGCTAGACCGCTTACCACACTATCGCGGTGTATGACTTAATTGCATGCAGTAGCGCGGTAAGGACTTTACGCTGTCTACTAACCGCTACCGCCATACCGTAGGCTCCTTTGTGGGAGGCCGCGGTAGGGCGGTAAAAGCTTATGGAGTGAAAATTAAAAGTGCGGTAAGGGTTATTAATTATTTTAACCCCTTTTGAATGGAGGTAAAGCCAAATTTTTTATAAGAAGGTAGTGAAATATAAGAAAATAAATGGGGGCAAGGTATAAAAAATGGTTTTAAATGATTTTATGGGATAGATAATGAAAATGCAAGGCATGAGTAGAAACTTCCTGTGGTTTTGATGGATTTTTATGGAAAATAAATAGGAAAATCTAAGGAGTTTTTATGGGAAATTTTAGTTCTAACAGTGGCTCCATCTAGGGATGAATGATTGTGAGATCATTGCAAGGATCCAAATCTCTGGGTGAGTAGACCACACATTATGATGAGAGAAAGTGGAGATGAACATGATCCTAAACTACTATACATGGAAAAAGATCAAATAAAGGATTCCAGGAGTGTCCATGTATTGGCACTTTCCTGCATCCTTTTCTTCCTATACTACTGTGCATGGAAAATTTATGAGAAGTCTTCTTCATGAGTGTCCATGCACTAGCAACCCTTGATCCTTTGTGAATCTTAAGAGAAAAAATTCTTCAGAAATTGCCCATGTACAGGCAATTCTTGCTCTTCACCACTCATATTTTGTAAATAATATGAATCCTCTCCCTGCTTGCCAATAATAACAAAAGGTCCTAACCACAGTGCCTCAAATTTTCCATGTTTTCCCTTCTCTTGGCATCTAGCATTCCACATCAGTACTAGATCATCCTTTTCAAATTTCCTATTACTTGTCCTTTTGCTAAACAAATATTTCATTTGTGCTTGCAACTTCATGTTCTGGTTTTGAGCTATTCTTCTTACTTCATCAAGTTCTAAAAGTTGTTTCATTCTCTCCTCCATTGGTTCAGGAACATCTATATCTTCTTGAAGGATAAATTTGTAAACTGGCAGTAAATTTTGCAAAGGCATCCTAGCTTGTGTCCCATAGACTAATTCATATGGAGATTTCCAACTGCCTTTTTGATAGTAATTATGTATGCCCATACAACCAATCTTAACTTTGAATCCCAAGATATTTTGTTCTTACCGAGCATCCTTTTTATGATTTTTAAAAGACTCTTGTTAGTAGATTCTACCTAACCATTAACTTGTGGATGATATGGGGCAGAATAAGAAATATTGATACCATATGTCTTACAAAACTCTCTGAACTCATCTAACCTGAAACACATGTCATTATCTATAATCACTCTTAATGGTGTACCGAATCTAGTGACAATGTTATTTATTAGAAAGTTGATCACAACTTTACTTGTTGCTTGCTTGGTTGGGATTGCCTCTACCCATTTGGTGAAGTAGTCATTGGCCACTAGTATCCATCTATGTCCTCCACTTGACTTCTCCTGAATTTCTCCAATGAAGTAAATTCCCCATTGGTGAAAAGGGGCTTCAACCTGCATAGGTCTTAGTGGTAGAGCTCCCTCATACTTCATTTTCCCTATGAACTTTTGGCATGCCTCACACTTCCTTACATATGAAAATGAATCATTAAAAACTTTTGGCCAATAATAACCTACCCTGAGGATTTTATGTGCAGTTGTCTTTGGTAAATAGTGTCCTCCACAGACCCCTTCATGCATTTCTTTTAGAACATGATTAGCCTGTGATTCATCTAAACATAACAGCAACATTCCATCCCTGTTTTTCCAGAACAGATCTCCTTCTATGAATACATACTTTGAAGCCTGAAGTTTTAAAGTTCTTTTTTGGTTATCACTGAGTCCCTCTAGGAATTTTGTGTTCCTAAGATAATGCATGATGTTTGTGTACCAGGGTGTATGCTCAATGCTTTCCACAACATTCCTTTCTTCATGTACATTGCAGATCTGATTTGCCTCAATGTTTGTTTCTGCCATCAATTTGGCCAATCCCTGGCCCCTTATCAATTTAGTGATCTGTATTTCCATATCAAATTCCTGAATTTTGTTAATCCACTTACATCTTTTCCCTGTCACTTCTAATTGTGTCAAGATGTCTTTGACTACTACATGAGGAACATATGCAATTACTTTGGCTCCAACAAGATAAGGCCTGAAAGCTTTTGTGGCCTTTACCAGTCAAAAGGCTTGTTTTTCCATTATTTCATACTTCAATTCTTCTCCTTGTAAAGATTTACTAAAGAAAGATACTGGTTGCTCATGACCATCCTCATTTTTCTATAACATGACAACAGCTATTGTATGTAGGGAAGCAAATGAAAATATCTGAAAAGGCTTTGTGAAATCAGGAGACTTGAGGACATGGGCTTCCTTAATGGCATTTTTTATGGATACAAAGGCTTCTAATGCTACTGGGGTCCATTCAATTTTTTGTCCCTTTTTTAACATTTTTGATATGGGTTTGACAATCTCATCAAAGTTGGATACAAATCTCCTAACAAAATTAATCTGCCCAAAGAATGACTAGATGGCTTTCACATTTTTAGGGATAGGGACTTTATCTATAGCCTCAACTCTCTCAGGATCTATCCTAACTCCCTCTTTTGATACAATGTGCCCTAGGAGTTTCCCTTCTGTAACAGCAAAATGACACTTCTTAGGGTTCAAACTAATGCCATATTCTAAAGCCTTAATGAATATTTTTTCAAGGTGCCCTATATGATCTTCAGCTCTTTTTGAGTAAGTTGTGAGGTCATCTTGATACACAACCATTATAGCATTGATCAAATCAGAAAATGCTAAATCCATAGCCCTTTGGAATGTTGCTCCTGCATTGGTGAGACCAAAAGGCATTCTTACATACACATATGTTCCCCATGGGGTTGTGAAGGTTGTCTTATACTGCTCACATTCTTTGACCTTGACCTAGTTATAACCACAGAATCCATCCATCATAGACAACAACATCTTGATACACAACCATTATAGCATTGATCAAATCAGAAAATGCTAAATCCATAGCCCTTTGGAATGTTGCTCCTGCATTGGTGAGACCAAAAGGCATTCTTACATACACATATGTTCCCCATGGGGTTGTGAAGGTTGTCTTATACTGCTCACATTCTTTGACCTTGACCTAGTTATAACCACAGAATCCATCCATCATAGACAACAACTCACACCCAGTTATTTTATGCAAAATAGCTTCCATGTTAGGCAGTGGGTAATTATCTTTAAGAGATGCTACATTTAAATTTCTGAAATCGACACATAGTCTTATATCTCCATTCTTCTTCCTAACAGGAACAAGGTTTGATACCCATGTTGAGTGTCTCATAGGTTTGATAATACCTCCATCTCTAAGCTTGGTCAATTCTTCCTGCATTTTTGGTTCCAGAGTGGGGTTAATGGGTCTTTGTTTCTATCTAAATGGCTTTGCATCTGCTTTAAGTGGAATTTCATGTTGAAATAGATCCTCTCTATATGCCTTGAGGTCTTCATAAGAACATGTGAACACATGTTTATATTTTCTCAACAACGAAATCAGTATTCTTCGGATAGTAGGGCTTATCTTTTTCCCAATATATACCTTTCTTGGTGATTGTTCAATCCCCAAGTTTATTTCTTCAATATCTTCCCCTCTGACTGGGGTTTTTTTCATAAGGGATCGATCACTTCCATCATATACTCTTTCCAAGGCTACCAATCCTTTGGGAAGTTTATTAGTTTTGAGTTGTAGGACCTTCTTTCCAAACACTGTCTCTTCTCCATTTTCTTCTTCTACAAAGGCATTGAAATCAATTTCTTGAGCCTCATACTGGTCTATACATTGAAGGAATTTCAAAAGGTCAGTATCATCATTGAAAACCTACCAACTATATATATTATCTTGTACTATAAGTCTTGTTTTGAATTCTACTTGGGAAATTCCTTCCAGTGTGATGTCATCTTGTTTTAGTGCTACATTGGCCAAAAAATATGCCATTATGTTCTTCGATCTGTCCACCTAATCAATGGAGAAAGCATCAAATAGTTCAATTGTATCCCATATAGCATTTTTGTATTGTTTCAGTCTTTTGTTTTTTGCCACATACTTTGATCTAATCTGAGATACAACCAGTTCTGAATCTCCAAAAACTGCTAAGTTTTTAATTTTGTGTTTAACAGCTAAATTTAGACCAGTCAGCAAAGCTTCATATTCTACTATATTGTTTGTACATTCAAATGCTAATAGAAATGAATATTTATAAGTCAAACCATTAGGAGATATAAAAACTATACCGGATCCATTACCCTCTTGGCTGTAAGCTCCGTTGAAATACATTCTCCATATTCCTTGTTGATTTTTGGAGATGTTTTGATCAATTGGATTTTTTCTTTCCAACTCAGACTGAGATAATTCCACTCTAAAACTTCCCAATTCAACGTCACAGAAGCAATTCAGTGGCTCTTGAGGAGCATATTCAACAATTTGATTCATTCTAGGTTCTCTATACAATTTTACTTCTTCTCCATCTCCTGGTATGGTGGCATATGATAAGTCAGATTGTACATTGCCTCCTACTGCAGCAGTCCACTATCTTGATAGAAGCATTCCAAATTGTGGAGGTGTGTCAATCACAGCTATGTCAATAGTGTAAGTAGCTTGTGGGTAAGCTACTAATCTTATCTCTACATTTTTCATTATTCCCACAACTGGAATAGGTCTGCTATCCATAGCATAACATTTACCTCCTTCCACATCTACCCATAAACCAAGTTGTTTCATTACCCCTACTGGCATGATATTCATCGAAGCACCTGAGTCTATCATGCAGTTTCTTACTAACTTGCCACTGATGAGCAACGTAGTGAAGAATGGGTCGATCTGCGGTGTGTTCATTAGGCAGGCCTCTGGGATTTTTTACCTCTTCCCTTTTATTACTCGTTTCAGAGACCTCTTTATTCCCAAGGCTTACATTTTGACTTCCATTAGAAATAAGTTGTATGGTACTTTCCCTATATTCCTTGATTTTCATCATTTCTATTAAGGGCACAAATATTTTTGATTGAGATAATGCTTGCATAAAATCAAAAGATGTACCTTCAAGTTTGATTGCTCTTTTAGATTTAGTGCATTCTCCTTTGTTCTCTTTTTTCTCCAACCTTGATGTTTGATCTGGCTTTTGTTTTTCCATGGGAGGTTTCTTGCTTTCTTCCTTAGGAGATCCCTTATGTTTTCTAGTGTCTGATTGCTTATTATCAGTCCCTTTTGATGTCTCATCTGATGTATTTTTATTTTTTATGAATATCCCCCTTGGGACACCTTCATCTTTATTTATTGTTTTGTTTCTCAAATGATATTCTTGTACTGCTGCAATCATCAACCTTTTAATCTCCTCTTCACTTGGTCTTCTTATATTGTATTCATTATTCTGTCTTGATGCAACAAGGGGGTTTTGCTCACTTTCATCTTCCTCATGGTCTGAGAAAACATGCTGCTCTACCATGTGAACATTGTATTCATATTTCTCCTCCTTTGATGATGCATATTCCTGTTCAAGAGGGTTAAGAATGTGGGATGTTAAATATACATTATGATCTTCACCACCACCATTTTCTGGTATATCTTCCTCTGATATTGATCGAGTTGTTACACAATGTTCTAGGGAATGTGGTGCATAACAAATTGAACACCATGGACTCTTATCTACCATATATGCTCACTTTCTTTTTAGTGGATCTGGTGTTTCCTTATTCTTTGGTCTATCACCTACTGACTTCCCATCTTTCCAATTAGTATTATAAGGCATGTCATGCAGCCTTGGTCTCTCATTTCTATATGTGTTCTCTTGCCTGTTTGGGGGAACATATTGGGGAATTCTAGGATTTTCCCTTTTAGAAAACATTCCTGCAGCTTTTCTGTTATTTTCTATAGTCAAGGCTATCTTTTGGGCCTCATCCAAATTCCCAGGATCTCTACTTCTTAGTTCATATCCTGTCTTAGGATCGAAGGCCTTCAAATAGATCATCAATGCAGCAGTATCATTCAATTTGGAAGCTTGAGGTATCTTATTGTGTAATTTAACAAACCTCTGGTTAAAATCAAAGGCTGACTCATTCCAAATTTTTTGAATCGTTACTAACTCTTATAATGCAAAATATGTTGCACACTAATTTCCATATTGCTGGAGAAACAGGTCATAGAACATATGAAGGGAGTAAATTGATGTTGTTGGTAGGATATTAAACCAATCCCTAGCATCCTAAATTAATGACATCATGAATAATCTCATGTGTACATCCTCATGCTGCATATCCAAATCCTGAATGACTATTTTGAAATTTCTCAGATGTTCCTTAGCTGTAATTGCATTACTTCCTATGAATTTAGGGACTAAGTTCCTCCAACTATTGTCTGGGAGGTAAGGATAAATCTGAAATCCAACAAAATCGAATTGTCTAATCATAGTTGTGTGTTGTGGGGGGGGATTTTGAAAATGCTAGTGTTGGTAAAGTGAGTTGTTATTTGCCATATATTGTGGGCCTTGTGGGGGTACATGCTCCTGATAAGGAGGTGGCCGAATATTTTGGTGTTGTGGTGGAGCATTTGTGTTTCTATTACAATTCCTTGGTGGATTTTGGCGAGCTTGTGGGGGATTTGATGGCTTCCTATTGTGGGGAGGGGTATATTTGGGTGAATTAGCTATTGGTTTTTTGATCTAAGCTTTGCATAACTTCATCCTTTTCATTTCATTTATAGCTTGGATTTGTTGCTCATACTCTATCAGTAACCTTTTTGAATTTTTCCCCATTTGTTCCAACTGTGGATCTTCCTCATCCTGTGCCATGAACTCATGATTTTCTTCAAACGTTTCATCACAATTAAGTTCTTGTTCATGTTCAAATTCAGCCATGCATTCAGCAGCGTTCTCAGGGTCTATTTGGTGGAAATGATCTGTCTTCCCTTTAGGAGTGTGAATTTCTTTAGGTGAGCTTTCTTCATTTGCAAGTGTATCATATGAATTGTGTGTTTCTAGAAATAATTTTGATGCTTTGTCTCTAGTTGTTGCATCCAAGTCTTTGAACACTTTCTTGCCCTGATTGCTTTTGTGATTTGACTTTCCTTTATCCTCAGAACCATCACCTCTGTACAAAGATCTTCTTCCCTACATGTTGTGAGCTACCATGATAGTCTGAACTCTAGGTTGATTCCTTTTTTATTTGTATTTTATCTTATCAGTTACAATACTTTTATTCATTCAGATTCACCACACACTTTTTTCTAAAAGTGAGAAAAGATTTTGGTTGTCTTACCCAGCGGAGTCAATTTCTTTCAAATTTCAATTATGGTTCTCTAAAATGACTTTATATGGAAAGGTTGTCTACTACCAAACAATTCTTCTAGTTTATTCCCCAGTGGAGTCGCCAATTTGTTAGGTCTCAAAAACATTGGTTTAAACCATGAGAGGTTGCCAAGATCTCACAACATATTTGGTCAACTAACAAGGAAAATTGATGTAATTGTTCCTTCTACTCTTCAGGCTCTGCTAGACCTAGGCGAGTGTACCTATATGAGTGAGACAGATTTTGAATTTTACTTTTCCTACTTGATCTAACTATCCACAAATGGCAATTTGATAGTAGAAAGAATATGATCCTAACTTGGTATGAGTTGCATGAAAATATGAATTAATATGTTTAATTTAGAGATGTCAGATGAAATGGAAAGAACTGATGTAATCTAAAAAGGGGAGACCAGTGCCTTGTTGGGTAGAATAGAGTCAAATGAAAGCTTTTAACTGAATGGTTTCTATCTGGCAGGGATTCTAATTATTTGGCATATGATATTTAGTCTATAACTTGTATAAACATGCAAGGATGTAATTATCAACCTCTTCTTAATGATCCAAATGATAATTCCTAGATTACTATGAATGATTTGAAGGAATTTCTCTTTGCTTGAAAGACCCAACTAATCACATTACACAAATACAACAAATGTGTATTGATAAACTAAGAATATACTTGATATGTCAATTTAAATAATAAAGAAACATCAACCTTGGAGACAATTTGATAAATATTCAAATTTATTTCAACAAATAACTAATACCAGAATAGTGCCACAACATCAAATTTTATTCATTTGATCCTTCAAAATTTACACATGCATCATAGTCTCCATGAATGTCATTCCTAAAAAATATTTACAGCAATATTCCCTTTTCTTCTCTTATAATTTTATTTCAGATTTTACAAGTATTTATACATTTTTAGATCAAGGGTCATGACCCTTCATTTTCTGGTTATGGTCGTTTAAATATTTTACTCAAAATTTTAAAATATTTAATTAATTGCCTTGTTAGCAAATTAATCATTTAAACTATAATCGGGCTTTTAATTTTGCTTTATGTCTTTTCCCGCCCTTTAAAATTCAATTCCCATGACTTTTAACATCTTTACCACTATACCGCAGGCTTTGACTTACCCACCCGCGGTATCGCGGTGTTTGACCACTGACTGCTCTGGCCGTCTATCTTAATGTTTACCATGGCCACTACGGCCTTTGAATTTCTTACCCACGGTATCGTGGTATTTGACTTTCTTACCTTCCATTCTTATCACCTTACCGCAGTCTATGTCTTTGCTACATGCGGTACTGCGGTAGCCGCTAACTGTCATCCTCACTATTAACTCACCATCTACCATGACCACCACAGTCTCCATGCATACAAACCACTAGCCATTCACCACACTACCACGGTCATTGGCTTAGCTGCCAGTGGTACCGCGGTAGCCGCCACTAACCATTGTCTTCGCTGCTTCACTGACTATTAGTTTTCAATTGCCAGACCGCTTAACGCGCTACCGCGATGTATGACTTAATCGCATGTGGTAGCACTGTAAGGACTTTATTCTGTCTGCTAACTACTACTACCATACCGTAGGCTCCTTTATGGGAGGCCGCGGTAGGGCAGTAAAAGCTTATGGAGTGAAAATTAAAAGTGCGGTAAGGGTTATTAATTATTTTTACCCCTTTTGAATGGAGGTAAAGCCAAATTTTTTATAAGAAGGTAGTGAAATATAAGAAAATTAATTGGGGCAAGGTATAGAAAATGGTTTTTAATGATTTTATGGGATAGATAATTAAAATGCAGGGCATGAGTAGAAACTTCCAATGGTTTTGATGGATTTTTATGGAAAATAACTAGGAAAATCTAAGGAGTTTTTTATGGGAAATTTTAGTTCTAACAGGTCGCCTGCCCCATCTCATCCTCTTTTGTTGATGCTTTGGTTTGCTGGGCCATGGAGAATCATGGTCTAGGTTCTTCTAAATTTATGTTTGAGGATCTAGAGATGGTAGAGCTGTCTTCCTCATTACATGCCAGTTTTAAGGAACAAATGGGTAAATCCTAATCCAGGGATGGGGTCTCCTCTTCAAAAGTAAACGGATGTTTGGAGAGATCTAAGGATCGACCTATTTTGATTATTCAAGTTGAGAAATTTTTAGAGGATGTTGAATATTGGTCTAACCATGCCCTTATCTGCAAATTTTTGGGCCTCTATCCTTCTCTACTTGTGTTGGATTCATGGGTACGTGGGATCTAGAACCCAGAAGGTGATATGGAGATTATATTAGCAGCTAATAACTATTTTCTGGTCATTTTTTCAAGCATGTTGGATAGGAATAGGGGTTTTGAAGGAGGACCATATTTCTTCAACCAAGTGGGCCTCTTCATCAAGCCTTGGCACATGGGCTTCAATTCGGCTGAAGAGATCCCCTCGCAGGTTCCGGTGTGGGTGCGTCTGTCGAGGCTTCCTTTGGAATTCTGGAGGGAAGATATTCTTCACTCAATCTCATTGCTTCTTGGAAAACTGGTGGGATCAGCTACACAAACTCAAGATCGTAAGGTAATTTCTTTTGCTTCTATTTGTGTAGAAGTTGATTTAAATAATCTGTTACTAGATTCTATGGAAATTCGCTTGGGATCTTCTTCTTGGATCCAATAGCTGGATTATGAGACCCTACCTTTTAGATGCAGAATTTATCATGAATATGGTCATTTACACTATAAGTGTCCCAAAAATAAATCCTCCCCCTTGGCTACCTCTAGACCTCCCAAGGGGTACAAGGGGAAGACTCCTTTGTCTAAGGAACTTGCAGATAATGAGGGTTTTATTCCGATTAGTTTCTATAATAAAGGCAAGGGCAAGAAAAGAACCTGGTTGGATAGAAAAAATGATGGCACTTTTAATAGGTTTGATGTTCTTGAGGATTTGGTCCAAGAGGAAGGTGTCCCAGTTGAGCTCTCTTCTGAGGTTAAGGGTATGCATGAAGTTCAGGATGAGGATGTAGAGAAAGAGGGTCATATTTTATCTTTAGGGATTCTTCAGGCTGAACAGGTGGCTACAGATTTGTCTTCTCAGGTTCTAGATGTTAGGGTTCACGAGGGGTCTTAGGCTCTAAAGGGTTCTGATGTGGTGGCTCTTGATCCCCCTACTCCTAAGGGGGCTTCAGATTCTGTGAAGGGTAAGAAAGCTCCTCCTGTGTTAGGTTTACAACAAAAATCTTTTAAAAAGGGGCCTCTTGATAAACTGGCAAGGAGTGGAAGGAAGACTAATCAAGAGAAGGTCAAGATTATGGGTGATACTTTTTTTGAGTTAGGGTCTATGGAACCCATTGATTCTCATTTCTCCCACCCCCATGAATGATTGTCTTATCTTGGAATGTAAGGGGGTTGAACAACATCCCTAGACAAAAGGTTGTTCATAGACTGATTGATTCTCAGTCTCCTGATGTGGTCCTTATTCAGGAGACCAAGCTTACAATGGATGGTTTGGTTAATTGTGCTTCGTGGATCTGGCCCTAGGGCAATTGGAAGGGGGTGGAGGCTTTGAATAGTTCTGGGGGGGTGGCTTGCTTTTGGGACCTGAGGAAAGTTTTCCCCTTATGGTGGGTTTCTAGTCGATCTTCCATCTCTTTGGTTGCCTCTAGTTTAGAGATTGGAGAGAGGTGTCTTTTATCCAATGTTTATGCTCCTACTGATCTTGCAGGTAAGTCAAATCTCTAGGCTCACATCAGATTCATCCGAGCCCTAGACCCGTTTCTCCCATGGATTATGGCTGGTGATTTTAATTCTATTACTTGATTGGATGAAAAACGGGGTGGGTTAGCTAGGCTTGACCCTTCTGCAAATCTATTCAGGGATATGATTCGTCCCCTAAATCTAATTGATTGGAAGCCCACCAATGGTGTCTTTACATGGAATAATAGGAGATGTGGCGTTGAGTCTATCTCTGAAAGGCTTGATAGGTTTTTGGTCTCTTGCTATTGGATGAACAGTAGGTTGATCACCAGCTCTGAAATTCTTGATTGGAGGGGCTCTAACCATTGGCCTATTAAGCTCTTTGTCACCACTTATGGAACCACCAAGAATCCTTCTTTCAAATGTTAGTTGATGTGGTTAAGAGGTCAGTCTTTGCATGATCTCATGTTGGATTGGTGGAATGAGGGGCTTCCTGCACATGGGACAGCCATGTTTAATTTTAGTAAGAGGCTTCAACATGTCAAGTACAGGCTCAAGATCTAGAATAAACAATGTTTTGGGAACCTACATGCTCAAAAGATGGGTGCTCAGTCCAAGTTGGATAACATCACTCGTTAGATTTGGGACCAAGGGTTGACCTCTATTCTTAGTAAAGTTGAGTCCTTGGCTCTTAAGGACTTAGAAGAGTCGGAGCTTCGTGAGGAGATATTCTGGAAGTAGAAATATCATATTGAGTGGCTTCAGGAGGGAGATAGGAACACTACATTCTTTCATAATTCAGTTAAGGCTCGGAGGCAAGGGAATTCTATCTCCTCCTTTGTTTTGCCTGAAGGGGTCCAACTCTCTTCCTGTTCTGATATTTCTAGGGAAGCGGTCAATTATTTTTCTAACCTTTTTTCTAGGGAGGATCTTGCTACTGGGGCTTAGGAGAGGGCCATTTTGGATTGTATTCCCCACCTAGTCTTTGCTGAGATGAATGGGGAACTCTTATGTCCTATTTTTCTACCTGAATTGGAGAAAGTGGTGTTTAATATGAAAAAAAGGTAAGGCTCTTGGCCTGGATGGGTTTCCTATTGAGTTCTTTCAAGAGTTCTGGGAAATAATTAAGTTTGATCTCCTTGAGGTGGTTCAGGAATCTCATAGGAACAAATAGATGCTCAAGTCCATGAATTCTACTTTCTTGGCTCTCATTCCTAAGAAGGAGGGGGCTAATCAGCTGGCTCACTTCAGGCCTATTGTGTTATGTAATGTTGTTTACAAGATCATCACCAAGTTGATTGTTGAGAGGCTCAAACTACTCCTCAGTACTCTTATCTCTGTTGAGCAGGGTGGTTTTATTGAAGGAAGACAAACTTTGGATGGTGTTGTGATATCTATGGAAGTTATCCATTCTATGGCCAACTCTAAGGAGAGGGTTGTGTTCATTAAGTTGGATATGGCTAAAACTTATGATCGAGTGAGTTGGGAGTTCCTTCAGAAAGTTCTCTTGGCTTTTGGTTTCTAGGAGGAGTGGGTGAACTGGGTTCTTAGTTATGTCACCTCATCTTCCTTCTTAGTTCTCATTAATGGGGCACCTTCAGATTTGTTTAGTGCTTCTCGGGGACTCCGACAAGGGGACCCTTTATCTCCCTATTTATTCATTATCATGGCGGAGGGTCTTGGAAGATTTGTTAAATATCAGGTGAGGTAGGGTCTTATCCAAGGTTGGAGATGGAACAATTATCTTCCTTCCTACTCTCATCTTCAATTTGTGGATGATACTGGGTTGATGGGTCCGGCTAGAATTAGTGAAGCAGTGAACTTTAGGAGAGCCTTAGACATCTATTTGGAGGCTTTTGGTCAGTGTATTAATGATGAAAAATCCTCCATTTATTTCTTTAATACTCCTCGGCTTATCCAAGGTAGGATTGCTAGGATCCTTAGATTTCAGATCGGTTCTCTTCCATTGTTGTACATTGGGGTCCCTTTGGCTTTGGGATCTTAGCGGAGAGCTTACTGGTAGGGGATTTTTGATAAATTCCAGAGTAAGGTTAGTCATTGGACTTACAGATGGTTATTGTCTACTGGGAGAGTGGTTCTTCTAAAGACAGTCATGTAGTCTCTCCCCATTTATAGGTGTTGTGTGCAGGTTCCCCCTTCCACCTTTGTGTGGGAATTTGATGCTTTGTCTCGGAAATTTCTTTGGTCAGGCAACCTTCTTTCCTCAAAGTGGAGTTTAGTCAAGTGGGAGTCTATTTGCAGGCCAAAGCATGTTGGGGGCCTAGGGCTTAGGTCTATGGCTCTTGTTGTCATGACCTTGGTGGCCAAGCTGTACTGGAGGTGGTGCAACAATCAAGATTAGGATTGGACTAAGATTCTTTCCCACAAGTATTTCCCTGGTGTTGATAGCCTTGATGTGTCACGGCTTGCTTTATTAGGTAAAGGTTCTTGCATTTGGGATACCCTCAAGAAGGGTGCTCAGCTGATTAAGGAGGGTCTGTTTTGGATCTATAATAGAGGCTTTGAAGCTCTATTTTGGTAGGAATCTTAGGATGGCCACCCTCCCATTCTTTCTAGCTTCCCTCAGATTCAGCCTCTTTGCTATATTATTTTTGAAGTTGGTTGGATCAAGGTGGAGCATTTTAAAACTGCCAAGCATATTGGTCAGGTGGTGGTGGCTTGCTAGAAGGATCCATAGGAGTGGCCCAGGGGTGGCTCTGATGAGGATCAGGGTGTTCTTACTAGGGTTTTGAAGGGCAGGCTCTGCAGGTCCCTTAATGAGAGGGATGCTTTGGCTTGGAGTCTTGATCCAAAAGGTAGATTTACGGTGGCTCAAGGCTATGCTATGCTTGATAGACACTTACATGGTCTAGTTGAAGTGCATTGGTGGAAGAAGGTTTGGGACAACTTTTCTTGGCCCAAATGCAATTTTTTCTTATGGTTGGTAGCTTAGAAGAAATGCCTCACTTGGGAAAATCTTCACAAGCGAGGTTTTCAGGGACCTTCTATTTGCTCCCTTTGTTCACACAGTCGAGAATGTACCTCCCACTTGTTCTTTCTCTACCCTTTCTCTAGAGAGATATGGCATAGATGGTGGGAGGCTTGGAATCATGGTTGTATTCATGCTACCTCCCTAATTGAATTTTGGGAGAGTTTGGGCAGACCTCCAACGAAGACTTCTTTCTTGTAGGTGGCCTGGCTCATTGGGCCTATTTTCATTCTCTAGAACCTTTGGTTGGAGAGGAACTGTAGAGTCTTTTGTGGCTCCAAATTGGGAAGTTTTCAATTATGGAAGAAGATAATTAACAGGCTTCAGGAGACTATTTCTGCTAAGTGTGATATGTCAGAAAATACTAATCTTGGTGATCTTGCTATTTTGTAGAATTTGAACCTGGCGGACAGTGGAAGGGGCAAGATTGCTAGAAGAAGACCTCGTCATGTCAAGCAATGGTTCTGTCGGGATGGGAGGTGGATGCCTCCCTCGATGGGGGTCCTAAAGATTAATATTGATGGCTCTTCTCGAGGGAACCCTGGTCATGCTGGTGCTGGGGGTATTGGTAGAGGTAATGATGGTGGTGCAGTGTTTTTCTTCTCTATTTATGAAGGTCAGCACTCTAATAATCAGATGGAGGCCCTTTCTATTAAGATTGTAGATGAGCGTAGTTGCACTTTAGGCTTGAAGAGGATCATTTGTGAGTCTGACTCTCAAATTGTTGTGGATATGCTGAACAACTAGAGTTTGGATGATGTTAGTTGGCAATTAGCCTCTGTTAGACAAATTCTGAGTCTTTGTAGTTCCTTTGATTTTTCCTCCTTTTGTCATATCCCTAGAGAATGGAACCGTGTGGTGGATTGTCTGGCTAAATGGGCCTCTGAGAATGTGGATGGCTAGGATATTAGTGGAAGGGAGGAGTTACCTTCTGATCATCTTGGGACCCTGGAGAGGTTATTAGTGGAAGATAGGAATATGTAATGTTGTTGGTGGTTGTTTTTGTGGTGGTCTTGGTCGGGTGGGCTTCTGGCCTTTGCCTTGTACTTTGGTTTCGATTGAATAAAATTTTGACCCAAAAAAAAAAAAAAAACAACAAACAATATTTCAAATTTTCTCTTATAGCCCTAGTTGAAGAAAAAACCTCATAAATTGAGAAGGGGTTTGATGAATCCATGCTCTGATACCATGTTAGAATTGTGAAAAATACGAGCCATATGATCATACAACAAATAAAGACACCTTCCACGTAAGAGATCTACAAACAATATATGCAATATTGTTGAAAAATAAAAAGCTACAAAAGCAAGAGAGTTTTAAATGATATGAAAGCTCGAAAGAGATAATAAAATAAGGGTTGAGTCCTATATAGGAGCAATACTAATAATTGCTCACCTTAGTTAATAGAAAAGCACTTAGTTTACTTAATAAAGAAATCTTAAGTTTTGCTTAAGTGTATGAGAATAAACTAGACTAATAATCAATTAAAGAGTAATTAATTATTATCTAATACATGAATACTCTAAAATATATGATAACATGTAATAATCCTATGGGGAAAAAATGAAGTCCCTGGTTGGATTATTTTATTCTAAAATATTTTTTATTTGAAGGGAAAATATTATGCATACAAGAAGGATCAATGAGGGAGAATTTGATAAGACATAAACATATTGGAGGTTTGATTGTAATTTTGGTGTTCAAAAAATAGTAGCACTATTGAATAAAGGATATTATTTGCCCAGAATGAATAAAAATATGAAGAAGATATTTCAAAGGTGTATAATTTTCCAACATGTCAAATGGACAAAGAAGAATACATATTTGTATCAAACATAACATATAGTAGAAAAACCATGGGGATATATTAGTATGATTTTTTTGCAATAGGATTTCCTCAAACATAAAGAGATAACAGTCTCAATAGTATTTTTGTTGATAGGATTTCTAAACTAGTTCATTTAGTTTTTTTTCTAAAGAGTAATAATGCATCCCACATAGCTATGTTATTTATCAAAGAGATAGTTAGGCTACATGGCTTGCCAAAAAATATTGTTCTATATCAAGACAAAAATTTGGAAACTTTCAGTACACCTTATAGAAGAAATTGGGAACATTACTAGGTTTCATTTTAGCCTATCATCATTAGATTCATGGTCAAACTAAGGTAATAAAAAAATCTTAGGTATTTTGGGTAGTGTTTAGTATGTGATAAACCTAATCATCAGGATATGATATTGGCCTAAAAAAACTTTTCTTACAATATTTTAATCAATAAAAGTGTAAGGAAGATTCATTTTCATATTATGATCAATATAGCCATAGGTGTGTGGATGAATTAAGAGATAGTGCATATTAAACAAGAAATATAATTGTAGCAGTAGATTTTACTATGTATATTCATGAATAACATATGGAAGTAGAGGTGGATGGTGAGTGAGGAGACCATTGGGGAGTGGATTGTTTCAATGGTGGGATTGAGTAATTTAAATTTGAACTCAATCCCTGGTAGCCATGGTGAATTTTAGTTCGGGTAGGATATAGATTTGGGATTATTTGATGTTGTTGCAGGGAAGTTTGGATCGAGTGGTGGAGATGTGTTGGTGTCTTCTGGGGATGCAGTGGGAAATGATGGGTCGTGTGGTAAGGATGAGGTCAAAGATGCGGTCTTTGAAGAAAAATGTGTGAGTGAGGCTTTCAAGGTGGCTTGTGATGGTTTTCCTACTTTGGATGTAGCCCCTATTGTCTCTGGTGGTCAAGATGTTGCTAGTGATAATGGGTAGGCCCCATCTAGAGAATATTTTGTAGTTAATCTGATTGTTCCCCAAACTGAGCATGTCCTGGTGGAAAATGGCTAGATGGAAGGGAAATCATGTGTTTAGATAGAGATGGGTTGACATTTTATCCTCTAAGCTAAAAGGAAAAGGAATCTCTTTTTAATATGTGACCTCTTCCAATGCTATAGGTGGATTTCCCTGTCTATCCTAGCCTCTCTTATGGATTAAAATATTACTAGAATGGACTATTCTTTGGTTGGTAAGTTCTCTGGGCCTCAACCAAATACTAAGGAGGTTTGATCTTTTTTTTGAAAAAAGTGGGTCTTGAAAGGCCAGGTGGAAGTCACGGTGATGGCTAAAGGGTTTTTCTCCTTTTCCTTTTCCTATGATGAAGACATGAGAGTTGTGTTTTCTAAAGGACCATGCTTATTTGGGTATCTTTCCTTGGTCCTATGCCTTTGGGAGCCTAGGATGGATATTTCCAAATTCCTTTTTCACTTTACCCCTATTTGGGTTAAGCTACCGAATTTGTCTTTTGAATATTAGGATGAAGAAGTGTTCAAAGCTATGGCTAACTCTCTAGGGAAATTTGTCTCTATTGATGAGGCTACCTATCAGCCTCCTACAATTATATCAGTAACTAAGCCTTTACAACCATGATTCATAGATTGGACATCTAACTTGAATAGTCATTTTAACTATCATGAAGGTGCATTTAAATTGTCAACCTAGGGATGTGAACTTGAAATGGGTCAGCACAGTATGTGCACTAGGAATTTCAAAGTAGTCATCTTCATTCTATAGCTAAGAGAGACTTAATACTGAAAGTAAATTGCATGGAAATAAATAAACTAAATACTCAAAAATTAATCTAAACTAAACATGCATGACATAAATGAAAATTTGAGCAGAAAATAGTAAACTACTCTCCCTGCTTTAACTGAAGGAATAGTCACAAAATGAAATTGTAGTGGTTACAGGATCAATCAATGCCAAAATATTAACTAAATACTAAACATAAGCTAATAATAATCTAACTAAACTAAAGGAGAAGATTACTCACCAAGTGGGCCGCTTAGATGAGTATCCTCCAAAACTACTGCAAACTTAGATACTCAACTCAGGATCTCATTTTATTCATTGGAAAATGAAAATATAATAGAGTAACATGTCTAGAAAAATGCCTAGTAGAATATCATGTTATAAAATAACTTGGTTATTAACTCCTTAAAAAAGGAGGATATGAACCTTTTTAAACTGTAAACTAAATGAGGTAGTCAACTCCCACTAACTGAGAGGACACCATTTAGGGAAAGTAGAAAATGAGTGGAAGAGAAGTTATGCATGCAGGGGAATCTATTTAAACATGCATGTCCAAATATAGACTCGACCACTATTGTAACACCCACATTGCTCAATTTCATTAAATATCGGCATAAGATGGTTACATGTGGCTCACATAGGAATCTCTTACCATCGTCCTTAGTTGATCTTCACATGATTCCTCTGCATGACTAGCTGGTGGCTGCATTTCTCAACTTAGTATTCTCAATCATGTCTACATGGCAATGTCAGTATGCATAATAATTGCATAGCTATAACCACCTTTAATAAAATTCATTAACCATATGCAATATTAATATAGATAGTCCACATAATAGGTAAATATCATTAAAATTGGCAGAAAGGGAATTAAACCCAAATGTTTTAAGGTCTGAGAGAAACTATATAAAAGTATCAACATGTAATATCAAAGTCCAGGGTAACTTCATCAAATAAAATATAGATTACACCCATAACTAGACCAAAAACTAGACTCATCACTCCCCCCAACCTAACATTTTGTTGGTCCTCTAGCAGGGGAAGAGTATTGCTTCTTCCTGGTCAAGGCTCTAAAATTTGCAACTGATAACTGTCCAATATTAGTATCTATTGTGGGTGAATCAGGGTTCCAATAGAATCATCCCAACTTGTCAACTCTCCTCCATATTTGTTGTTTCTCAACAGTTTCATATAAATATAACCTAAAATTTGGTACAGGCCACATGAGTGTAGGTGGCTAAAAAGTCAAGGGAATCAAATCTCACCCCTTTTTTCCCCCAATTTGGATGTACCTTTCAATTATTTTTATTGCTACAACATGGTTGTGGGTGGAATGTGGTTTAGCTTGCTTCATCTCATCAATTAATAGGTTCCATCTCTAAGATAGGTATCCTCTCATAGTGTCCTCTTTTGCTATAGTTTTCACCTCATAGTCACTGTAAACTACCTCAATCCAAGGTATAATTTTGTTACCATAGCTCGGCCTTAAAATAGTTCTATTCCATTATGTGTAAATGTCCTTGGGGTTCTTTGATTCAACTCTAATGGCCAAGGGAATGTTTGATTCCTTCCCCTTATAAGCATTATATTGTTCATCCCAACTAATCTTATTTTGTACCCAAGACATGAATGCTCTCAATTGAATTTCCCCCACGTAAAGCAGTGGATTCTAGTCTCGGTCTTTAGTTATAGCAATGTTGTGTAAATAAAATTCACATAAAAATTTTTTTATCTCAGGAGAGGCAATTCTATAAGCATTGAAAAATTTGGTAGGATTTTCAATGGAGGGGTTCAAACCTGAGATAATCCTCGACAATTTAAAAGAGAGAAATTTATTCTTTAGATGCAGAGCATAAACCCAAGTGGAGGGGTTCTACATTCTAAAATTTGTGGCACCAGGGTTGAAATGTCGCTCATCCTCTCCTTCAAAAAGATAATCTCCTCATTCTTTTCTTCAATAATCTCATCCTTCTGTTGGATTTCCCTTTGCAATATTTTCTTTTCCTTTTTCCATTCATCCTTTGTTCTTTGTATCTCATTCCACAAATTCAAAAAATTTGTATGCATTGAAAAATTTGGAGGGTTATGGATTCCTACAAGAAATTTTGTTGATGGTTGCTTCCCATATAGAAATATTTGCATAGATTTAGGATGTCCCATTGATTCAAGTTAAAGAGGTATGATTTATCTTTCCTCCTCTTTCTACAGGGCCTCTTGTTCTTGTTCTAGTAGTTCCTGGGAACTCCTGATCTAACTCTTGGTTTTGCTATAGGAACTCTTGATCTAGGTCTTGCTATAGGAAATCCTGACTTTCTTCATGTTCTTGAATTTCAAGTTCCTTTGCAAGGGCAACAAGATCCGTCAGGGTCATTTTTTCTTCCTTATCGAATATATTTTCTTCTTCTACATTTTATTTCTCTATTAGAGCTTCAATGCTCTCACGTGATGTCCCACCAAGTTCAGGGCTTTTCTATGAAAGCATATCAACAACTAGTTTTGATTTCTTGAGAGGGATCTTACATTTTTCTTTGGCTACAAGATGAATAGTGCCAACCTTTCTTTTCTTAGGACTTTGCACCTCTCTTTGCATAGGCTACATTTTCCTTTCCTTTCCTCGACTTCCTACTTTTGTGCCCTTGTTCTTATTATAGTTTCAAGTGGAATATAATCATCATCAAAATTTGATGGAGAATTTTATTTTTCATGCTCAGTATTAGAGGAACTAACATCTATAGTCCTTTCTTTAGTAGGAGGATTCACACCAAGGTTAGCATCAGAGGTTGAAGCACCAAGGGTATCTTTAGCCATGCTTAATTTTCTACTAGACCTACGTGTCTGAGGTGAAACCCTAGGTTGTACCTTCTTAGGTCTAAATTGATCAACTTTTATAAAATCCTCCTAGGTAATTCTAGGTGTTGAATCATGCAAATATTTTACAACCAAAAATTTAATTAGACAATGGTGTGAGACAAATTTTCCCCTACCTTTATATTTTTCTATTGCCATGATGGAGAGCAGGTTGTACAAGATATTGGGCACATTCATCCTCCTCCCATACCTCATATGACTCAATAATTTAAAATGGACCAAATGGAGGTTTGATAGTTGACCCTCACAAGTGATATATCAGATAATGTGGATGGTTGCCTACCTCCATGGCTCATGAAGAGAGATTCTTTTAGCACCCTATTTTTCAATAGTCATTAGAGGGTCACCATGTATTGTGAATATAGCCCTGGCTCACCTAACATCTCTAGAAACAGGGTAAGGTTCCCCATCAGATGGTAACCCTGAAACTTTTGCAATTCGTTCCTCAGTTCCTATAACCTCCAGTCCTTTCACTATGGCTTTTCCACCTAAAAATGTTTGGGCAAATTCTAGTGTAATGCCTTCGTCAAAACTGTCTAGTTTTAGAAAATAGTCCAACCAACCACAATTTTGAAATTCGGTTAGGCACTGTGAATCTTACAATAAAGCATCATGAACTAAGGGCTCATTTTTAATGATTTTTCCTCCCATTATCTATACTCAATATATCACTCTGCCAATTTCCCTTCTATAACTCTTGCTTGAAAGCTAAGTCCTTTTTGCACACTTGTTAGTTGAATTGTTGACTGAATTTTCCTTCACTCTATTTTTAGAAATTACCATTTGCATTTCAAGATTATGAAAAGGTTAATAATGGAAATGAATGGTAATAAAAGAGAGTTATGATGAAATGAAATGGTGGCAGAAATTTTGTCACATCACACATGAGAGCCATTATTTATTTCAAATTTTAAATCAGCTCAGCAAGATTTGCTGATGTAGACAATCATGGAGTGATATGTGACAATATATCTGCATTTTTCTTACCCCTCCCCCCAACCTAAATTTAGACATGTGTTCACACATGTAAGACGGCAACAGTGATTTGATAGGGGAGTTATGTGAACATCCATACTAATGTATAGTTATTAAATAAGATGATCTAAAAGATAATTAAGAATGCAATTAATGTGCACATACATGAATTTGTACAAGCATGATTGTGTAGAAGATTCATTGCAATGATCATGGAGAAAGTACCATTCAAATTTTTATGAAATAATTGAGCAATTAATGATGATGAATTGGAGTATTGTGAGGTGGAATGAAGTGATGGAAAAGAGAGAAAGGTGGTATGGATGGATGGATGGGAAAATGGGCAGAGAAATGGACTTATACAAAAGTAAAATTATTTATTATTGAAAGTGCATAACTTTTGTTAGCCAAAAGGAGGAACACTAGGTCCATTGCCTTCGGCTACAGGAACTCCTCAGCTATAGGAATTGTGCTTATGTGTTGCATGTTGGATGAATTGTTGCAGGAACTCTTCTTTGGAAGCTAGATTCTAATACAATCTGAGATAGTGCCCATTGACTAGTAATTTGAATCTAATGGGGTCAATGGTGGTGAGCTTCACAGTTCCATAGGGAAATACCTCAATAACTTCATATGGCCCTAGCCATCTTGTCTGCAATTTTCTTGGATTATCCTAATCATGCAAGTCATAAATCAATGCCTAGTCACCTGGATGAAATTTATTCTCTTTAATAAATTTGTCGTGCCATTTGACTCTTTGATTCTATACAACCTTAGTATGGTGCAAGGTTGGTTTCCTCATCTCATTTAAAACATTCAACTGCATGATCCTTTCTTTCTGTGCCTCACAAATTTTCATCCCCAACTCTACTTCAGTTATGAGAGTCTTGTCCTTGAATTCAATGGGCATCATAACTATCTTCCCATACAATAGCTCAAATTAGGTAAAGCCTGTAGTTATCTTCCAGGTGGTTATGTAAGCCCAAAGTACTTCTGATAATCTATTTTCCCAATCCTTTCTATGAATAGCCACTATTTTTGTTAGGATGGCTTCAATCTCTTTATTTGTCACCTCAACATATCCATTTTCCTTTAGATGGTAAAGAGTAGACATTTTGTGCCTTAAGTTATATTCATTAACTAGTGTTGCAAAAAGTGTTGAGGTAAACTAAGTTCCTTGATCAGTTACTATTTCTCTAGGTACTCCATACCATGTGAAAATTTCTTCATAAAAAAATTTTGCAACCTTATTATCTTTTGCATGTTTCATGGTTTTGAATTCTACCCACTTAGTTACATACTTAGTGCATACTAGAATATAAGACTTACCATTTGATGGGGGATCAATGGGTCCCAAAAAATCCAATCCCCACTTGTCAAAGGAAGTGACTACTACTTTGGGATAGAGTGGCATCTCATTTGATTTTTTTGGCTTTCCCATCCTTTGGCATCTATCATGTTTCCTTGTATATCTTCCTAGATATTTGTGGAGTGTAGGCCAATAGTATCCCATATTCAATATTTTCATTGTTTTCCTCTTGGCTGCAAAGTGTCCTCCACATGGTTAATCATGAAATGCATGTAGAATTCCATAGGTCTCATCTTCCCTCACACATCATATCCTAACATGATTTGAGCTAGTATAAAATAGGCATCCGACTATCCATGAAAAAAATGATTTTTCAATCAACACTCTTCTCTATTTTAGAGAGAAGTGTGGGGGAACCCTGCCTATTACAAGGTAACTTTCTATGTCAACATACTAGGGTGTCTGCACACTAATGGAGAATATATGCTCATTAGGAAAGGAGTCATCTATGGCTTGTCTATCTACTGATGTGGCCAACCTTGAAAGAAAATCCGCAACAACATTGGCCTTCCTTGGTTTGTCCACAATAGTTATGTAAAAATCCTATAGTAGAAACAAACACTTGGCTAACCTTCCTGAGATTAGGGTTTTATTCATGAAATATCTAATGGTTGCATGATCAGTGTGCACAAAGATCTGGTAACCTATTATATAGTGCCTAAATTTGTTCAGGTCATAGATCACTATCAACATTTTTTCTCTATTACTGTATAATTGAAGTAAGCTCCCTGCAAGTTTTTTTTGATAAAATAAATGGAGTTTTCAATGGCTCTTTTCTTTCCTAGAACTACTCCTGTGGCATAATATAATGCATTTGTATGAATTTGAAAAGGGATTTCCCAATTAGGCCCCTTAAGTATAGGAGCATGAGTCAGAGCTATCTTTAAATTATAAAATGCTTTCTCGCAACCTTCTGTCCATTGGAATTCAACGTCTTTAGTCAGGACACTATACAATGGTCTTTCTATTTTGCTAAAATATTTGATGAAATGCATATAATAACGTGTGTGTCTCAAGAACCTCCTAACATCCTTTTTTTGCAGGTATAAGAAGATTATTAATTACCTCAATTTTTGCAGGATCAACTTGAATTTCCTGGTGTGAAAATGTAGTGGTCAAGAATTACACCTTATTCCATCATCATGAAGCACTTCTCACTGTTTAAAGATAGCTTTTTGTTTTCACATCTTTGTAGTAATTTCTTCAAATTTTTCAATGCTTCATCAAAATTAGAACCATAGGTGGTAAAATCATCCATATAGATTTCCATGTAGTCAAGGGAGATGTCTAAAAATATGTTGATGATTTCTCTCTTAAAAGTTGAAAGTGTGTTGCATGACCCAAAGGGAAGCAATAAATATGCATATGTACCACATTGAAATGTGAATGTTGTCTTCTCCTGGTCATTTGGCACAATTTGAATCTGATTGTACCCACTGAATCCATCAAGAAAAGAAAATTATTGCTTTCCTACAAGAGAGTCCAGGACTTGATCTACAAAAGGAAAGGGGAAATGGTCCTTAGTAGCAGCATTAAGCTCCCTATAGTCAACACAAAATCACCATTTTCCTCCTTTCTTGGGCACAATTACCAATAGAGACATCCACTAGATGTCTGAAATAAGGTAGATAAATCTTGCATCTAGTAACTTTTACAACTTTTTCTTAAGAATTTCTCTCAATGTAGGGTTGATTCTACTTTGTGGCTACCTTATAGGTGTACAATAATATTTGATATATATCCTATGAGTGCAAAAATTTGGATCCAGTCCCCTCATACGATGATAATCCCAAGAAAATACATTTTGATGGGCTTTTAGAAAAATTTCCAATGTCAGCTATTGTCCCTCACTCAATTTACTATTGATGCTCAAATATCATCCTTCAAACACTTGTACTTGTGTAGTCAAGTCTATCATATTTGTTTCGTTAATACATGGTACCTTAATTTAATGTGGTAGCATCGTGTGGAACATACCTGTTGCTGTAGGAAGTTTGTCTATTGGAAGAGTGGCCGCAGGAAGAGTGGTTGCAGGAAGTCTATCTGTAGAGAAAGTGGCTACAGGAAGATTAGGTAGAGCTAATAGGGTGATGTCTCCTCTATTTGACAATGTTTCTAGATTATACTAGATAACACTTCATCTTCATCTTCAAGTTGAGAAAAAAGAATTATCTCTAGCATGATGAGTTGTGCCACAGAGTTAACTTCTTTTGCCTCTCCACCAATATATAGCCATACAAAATTATCCTCATCATGGGATGGCTGAGTAGGAGGGTAAAGATTTTTTTTTTTGGTATTCCTACCATCATAAATGTAACCGAGATCCAATATATGTGTCTGCAGTTGCTAACCATGGCCTACCAAGGCTAATGGGATACCATCCAAGTGTAGCTTTGGGAGAAAGAACCATGAAGTCAGTTGGATACTCCCAAGAGTCTAGAATCATCACAAGGTCTTCTACTATTCCATCAGGCTTAACAGTGGAACTATTAGCAAGATACAAGATAGTAGGAGTGGATCTCATGCTTGCAATTTTTAGTTGCTGCAGGATGTATTTAGTCATCACATTGATTGTTTCACCCAAATCAATCAAAGTGTTCTTTATGTTTATCCCATTTATAATAACTTCAACTACATGACTACCTCAATCATTGTACTTGAGAATGGTTACTTTTCTAAGCATGATGTTAGCAAGCTTCCCCACTACATGAACTATAGTTGGGTCTTTCTTTTTCCTTGTTGGCTTCTTGAGGCATGCTTCTTTGATTTCTTTTATATATATAGGAATTTTTTTATGACCTAGAACAAGGGTATCTAGAAAAATATATGCTTCAGCTTGTCTGTAATATCAAAAGTGGTTTCCTCCTTGTCTTCTTTCTATTTGGAAACTTCCAATCTTTGGGGGAATGGTGGTTCTTGTGCTATTTGCTTGGCTGAAACAAGTTGAGGATTTGTAGGTGCATAAGGCTGAATAGGATTAGTCACAAATTATTCTTTCTCTTCCATAATAAGCTCAATGATAATGGGGGTGGAATGAGCTGACAAGGTAGTTCTTGAATGCAAATGTATGTCACATAAAATCATAATATATACAAGAAATTGATTTGGATCAACAGAGTATATAGGTTGTTATGATTTATTATTTGGATTGGGTGTGGGTTGGGCTGGTAACTGAGTAGGTTTGGGTACATTTGAACTTGGATTAGTAGGAGGAGGCATTATAGTAGGTTGTTGGGGCTGAGAAGGTGGTTGCATGTAGCTGGTTGTCTGGTTTGGGCATTGTTGGTCACCTCTCCATTAATATGTTTGCTACATATTTCTTGTAGGTGGTTGCTAATGTCCTTGAAAATATTGCCAATTCCCTTGAGGTTGCTACCACTGAGGTGAGGAATTTTGATAATTGGACCAAACATTTGGAAGGTTGCCCCAAGATTGTGGTGGATATCCTCCATAGTTGGATGGATAGGGGGTCTACCACTAGTTACCAGATGAATAAGAATTAAAATATGTCCTGCAAAAAACTAATGGATCTGGTGGCATACCTTGTCTTGAAGCCCATGGCCTTTTTTGGGAAACAATGTATACTTGGTCTTCCTTATTCAATATTGGTTTGAACTCAGGTGGAATCTTCTTGCTGTAAATGTTAGCTATCACCTTGCATCTACAGTCCTTCTTCTTCTATCTACAATGAGGGAAATATTGTCAGTATTGTCTCTGCTTCCTCATGTTTCTTCTTAGCTTGAAGTGTATACAACTGAGTAGCTAGATTTTTGATGATATCATACTTCTAATATTCCAACAAATTAGTAATCTCCATCCTTGAGACTCCACTAGTGGATGACTTACCCATAGAGGATTGGTAAGCTCTTCCTTTCTTTGAAGCTATCCTAGAATAGTTCTAGCACATCTTCTAGATATCCTCCCAAGGGACTTGAGTAATATCACCACCTACCATTAGGTCCAAGGCATTAGTGCAACTTTCAGTAATTCCTCTCAAGAAAAGCAACTTTTGTGAATCTTCATTGAGTGTATGGTGTGAATATTTATACAGACAAAACATAAACCTTGAAATGAAATCCTCCAAGCTCTCATCTTCATTTTTTTGCATTCTGAAAATGTCACCTCCTCTCATATCACTTCCCCTACAATACTCCTTATATTTTTCAAGGAATTTTGTCTTTATACCTTCCGAAGTCACCACAATGTTTCTACCAATTCTCATAAACCATCTCAATGCACCTTCTTTCAAAGTGGTAGGAAATAGCTTAAGTTCATGGGCATCAGTGGTATAGTCATAGCTTCTATAGAGTATGTCAAACTCAAACAAGAATGTATCAGGATCTTCTATGAAAAGTCCATAGAACTTAGGAAGGACTAAAGTAGGGATATTCTTGAGGTTATCTACTCCATTCTATTCAGCAATGGGAAAAGGAAAAGCTCGTTGGTTTTGCCTATTGTTCCTATTTCCATTTGCATCAGCCATGCATACTTGATGAAGTTCTAGAATAAAGGGTTCTTCAATAGGATTTCAATCTTCAAGGGAAACTTCAGAATTGGTCAGGTTAGGGAGTATATCAACAAAGGGGTGTGTCTCTTCTTCTTCTTCATTTTTGGGTAGATTTTGAAGTTCTACTAGCTGAAATGGCTCTTGATTATTAGGAAAGAATCTCGCATAAGAATCTCTTCTTCTTTTATGCATGCGATATCAACTCAGTATCAACCAACTCACACAAAGAATGGGTGGGGAAAAATAGTGGGCCATAACTTCTAACACTAAGATCAAACTCTAGAAATACTACAATATAAAAAAATATCAATGACTCCAAAGGACTTCCTATTTTGATACCATCCCCGACAACAATGCAAAAAATTTCAGCATCCTACAATTATTTCAATAACTAAGCATTTATATCCATGATTTAGAGATTGGATATCTAACTTGAATAGCCATTTTAACCATAATAAAGTTAAATTTAAATTTTCAACCTAGGGACATGAACTTGAAATGGGTCAGCATAGTATGTGCACTAGGAAATTCAAAGTAGTCATCTTCATTCTACAACTAAGAGAGACTTAATACTAAAATTAAATTGCAAGAATTTAAGAAATAAAGTAAATACAAAACAATTAATCTAAATTGAACATGTATGACATAAATGAAAATCTGAGTAGAAAACGGGAAACCACTCTACCCGCTTTGGCTTTAGGAATAGTCACAAAATGAAATTCTAGTGGCTAAAGGAATAGTCAATGCCAGATTCTTAACTAAGTACTAAAAAAAAGCTAATACTAATCTAACTAAACTAAATGAATATATTCCTCACCAAGTGGGACCCCTTGGATGAGTATCCTCTAAAACTTCTAACAAACTTAGACACTCAACTTGAGATCTCATTTTATTCATTGGAAAATGAAAATATAATAGAGTAACATGTCTGGAAAAATGTTTAGTAGAATATCAGATCATACAATTACTTGGTGATCAACTCCTTAAAAAAGGAGGATTCGAACCTTATTTAAAATATCAACTAAATAGGACAGTCAACTCCCACTAACTAAGAGGACACCATTTAGGGAAAGCAGAGAAAAGAGTGGAAGAGTGGTTACACATGCAGAGGAATCCATTCAGACATGCGTGTCCAAACACAAACTCAACCACTGTAGTAATGCCCACATTGCTCAATGTCATTAAAGATAGGTGTAAGGCGGTTAAATGTGGATGACATGGGAATATCCTGTCATCATCTTCAGTTGACCTTGTACAATTCCTCAACATAGAATTCTATATCATGTCTACATGGAAATGTCAGTACGCATAATAATTGCATAGATATAACCACCTTAAAGAACATTCATTTTAACCATATGCAAAATTAATATGGATAGTCCACATAATAGGTAAATATCATTAAAATTGGTAGAAAGGGAATTAAACCCAAATGTTTTAAGGTTTGAGAGAAACTATATAAAAGTATCAACATGTAATATCAAATTCCATGGTAACTTCAACAAAAAAACTATAGATTCTACCCATAACTAGACCAAATACTAGACTCATCACTACCCTCTCTAGAAGGTGACTAGTTGCAGCTATATTTTGTGTCATGATTGATGAAGATGTTGTGCTTCAATATTTTTTCCACCTCAACTCAAAGGTGGGATCCTAGAAGTAGAAAATTATCTTTAAAAATATTTTGTCTACTTGCTTGAAATGTAAAAACATGGGACACTGGGCCGAAGACTACCCAAACAAATCATCCTAGCCCAAGAGTGCTCCTAAAAAAAAGGTATGGAAGATTAAAAAGACCAAGGGAGATATTGTGCAATAGGAACACGGTGAGTCTATTTTTGGTAATGGCCTGGTAGGCGAAGGTGATTCTGAGGATCATACGGTACCTCTTCTTGAGGCTAGTAAGGAACTTGAGAAAACTATGGAAGAGGTCATTGGTCAATCTATTGATCATGAAGTGGATCATGTTTTGGATTTCTTTTGCTCCCCCAAACATCCTATTCTAGAGCTTGTTTCTTCCACATCTCCTCTACTGGAAGGTGCATCTAGGTTGAGTGGTGCTGGTGTTGAGTTGGTAGTTGAAGATACAGGGACCAAAGTTGAAGAAGGTTATATTCTGCTCAAGGGTAGGAAGAATAAATCTTCAGCTTCTAAACCACCCCAACTTCATAGGGTTGTCACCACTAGAAGGAAAAAAGTATATTTTCAGACTTAGGAGCTAGAGGAGGCCTTCCCTACACAAGAGTAGGGAGAGGGATTATAAGGGAGACATTGTTGAAGGGGTAAAGAAAGCCCTCTTTGATATATGCTCGAAGATCACTCCCTCATCTTGTAAATGAAGATTATTTCCTAGAACATCAGGGGGATGAATAATATGCATAAACAAGACCTCCTAAAGAATTTGGTCCAGGATCATAAGTCGGATATCTTGTTGATTCAAGGAAGAAAATGCAAGTTGATAAGTTGGAAGCTTTGAAGTCTTTCTTTTTCAATAATTATGGTTTTCATGGGGTGAGTGCTGAGGGAGATTTGGGTGACATTGCTACATTTTTTAATGCAATATTAGTCAAAGGTGTCCCAATTGTAGATGGATTTAATCATTTTGAGAAAACATTTATGTGGATTAGGGACTCTTATATGTGGGTCATCTCCAATCTGTATGCCCCTAATCAAAAAAGAGCTAGGATTAAAATATGGGATGATTTGGAGGATCAAAGGATTAGTTTTTTGGATAGCCCCTGGCTCGTCATGGGAGACTTCAACACTCTTCTCCATGACAGTGAGAAGTTGGGCCGTTTGTAGGCCATTCCTAATAGCTACCTAGACTTAAGAATTTTCATTGATAAAAATGTTCTTATTTATGTAAAAATGACTGGGGCAAATTATTCTTGGTCTAATAGGTGGGTTGGTGTGGATAATATTCAAGGTTGGACAAATATTTGGCTTTGGTAGCAAGGTTTGTGGATTTTTCTTGTTCCCTCTCCTCAATTGCGAGGTATGTCTCTAACCATTTCCCCATCTCCTTCATGGCTAACAAGTTCAGAGGTAAAAAAATATTTTCCCTTTCGGTTCAAAGCTATGTGGCTTAGAGACCCTAGATTTATGGATTGCATCAAGAGTTGGTGATAAGTGAAAATTAATGGTTGTGTGATGTTTAGATTAGCAAAAACGTTGGTCATCATTAAGACAAATATTAAGAAATGAAATAGAGACTCATTTGGTCATATCTTTGAGTCTAAATCCTCGGTTATTCAAATATTGGATGATATCCAAAATTATATTTAGATCAAGGTTATTTCAAATTATCTATAGTTGTAGGAGGATAACTTGCTTGCTCAGTTGCATGACATCATGGCCAAGGAGGAAGATTTTTGGTGGCAGAAATCGTGTGCTATTTGGTTAAAGTCTAGAGATAGTAACTCCAAGTTCTTCCATCTCATGACCCTTAGGCATAAATCATCTAAAAATTTTTGTTTGATTTTGGTTAATGGATCACTATTGGAGGATGAGGTTGAGCTTAGGAAGTTGGTTGCTTGCTTCTTCAAGAATATACTTAAGAATGACCTGTTTCGGACCAAGATAAGGTGGAGGATTCTTTGGAGGTTATCCCAAATCTTGTCTCTAATGATTTGGACAAGATGCTTATGGCCATCCCTTTTGCTTCAAAAATCAAAAATGTGGTTTTTTATTTCGAAGGAAATAAGGTCACTGGGCTAGATGGATTTCCTTTTTTGTTCATTTAATCATGTTGGGAAATTATTGCAAAATATTTTATTAATGATACTAAGGAGATTTTTGGGTCTAGAATGTTACTCAGAGAGCTGAATTCAACCTTCATTATCTTGATCCCCAAGTCTACAGATGCCAACAATTTTGGTGAGTATCATCCCATCTGATCCCCAAGACTTCAGAAGTGCCTCCCAGAGTTGATCTCCGTCTAACAAAGTGGTTTTTTTAAGGGTTGTCATATTCTTGACTATATTGTGATGGTCCATGAACTTTCTCATTTTGTTAATATTTTTAATAAGTTAGGGTTCTTCCTTAAATTGGACCCACTCAAACCTTATGATAGGGTTAACTAGATATTTTTGTTGGAGGTTCTGGGATGTTTTGGTTTCTGTAGGAAGTTCATTCAACTTATTGAAAAAATTATTTCTACTCCCTCATTTGTTTTTATTTCTAATTGTTCCCCCTCCCCTTTTTTCTAGATTTTGTGGGGGCTACGACAGGAGATCCCATTTCTCTGTCACTTTTCATTCCAATGGTGAAGGCTCTTGGGAGAAATATTAAGAGGGCCTTGGATACATGGGCTCTGGAAGGTCTTTCTCCTTCTTCTAGATGTGCTCCTATTACCCACCAATAATTTTTGGATGACACCATGATGATGGGTGAATCCTCAGTGCGTGAAGTCAGAACTATGAAGGGTTTGATTGAGGACTATGAGAGGGATTCTAGTCAACATGTCAATTTTTTGAAGGGTCAATTTTTTTCCTTAATAACTCTAAATATTTGTAGTTGAAGCTTTCTAGGATCCTATCTTGTAATACAGTGACCTCTTGTCCACCTACTTGGGCCTTCCTTTGTGTATCTCAAAGATCCCAAATTTCTTCTAGTTAGGCCTGCTGGACAAGTTCACTAGAAAGTTGGTGGGTTGGAAAGTTGTAGATAATTTCTTCTACTCTTCAAAATATACCAATGTATGCTTTGAACCTCTTTAGAATTCCTATCAAATTGGAATAGAAAATGGAAGAAATAATGAGAAGATTTTTGTGGTCACGCATTGAAACCAAAGCTAGAATTCCTCTTGTGGATTGGGATTCGGTCTGTAGAACAAAGAAATGGGGTGGTATTGGGATTAGAAACCTTAAAGCCTTTAATAAGGCCCTCTTATCCAAGAATGTTTGGAGGCTCCTTAATGGTTAAGTGGGTTGGGCTCGGTGGCTAAGAATAAGTATATGAATGGTCTCGAGAGATCCTAGAACTTGTTAAATTCTAATGATATTCCAACTGGTTCATTCTTTTGGAAGAGTATTGATCCTTGTAGGGATTTGATTGTTGAGGGTGTTAAATGGTTCTTGGGCAATCGTAATCAAATTCTCTTCTAGGAAGATAATTCATGTGGCTTGAATCCTTTTGCCAATCTTCACTAGGCCACCCCCATCATTCCTATGTGCAAATGGTTTTTTGGATGTCGAGTGGCTAATTAGATACATAATGGGGAATGGAAAAATTTCCAGGATTGGGACCTATCACTGAAGGTTCTTCAATACATTTTAAGAGTGGTTTGTATCCCCACATTAACTAGGTCGGACAGAGCTGTTTGGACCCCTTGCGCTAAGGGTGATTTTTCTATTGTTTCTACCCTTAGTAAGATGATGGATAAGCTTACTTATATTCCTTTTAGTGGAAATTTATGGAACAAGAAGTTGATTCCCAAGGTGAATTTTTTATTTTGGCTTCTTATGCAAGGTAAATTTTTTATGTAGGATAATCTTTATTAAAGGGGATTTGTTTTTCCTAATAGATTTGTTCTTTAGGAAGCTGATGTTGAGAGTACATTCCATGTTTTTATTGGTTGTAAGTTCTCCTCATTAGTTTGGAGTAAATTTCTTGGTGTTTGGAATTTGGTGTGGGTTTTCCCAAAGTCCCTTGAAAAAAATGTTAAACAATGGAGGTTCGCCTCCATTGCTCCTATTATTCATGGAATTTAGGATCTTATGGTCCTAGATATTGCTTGGGTTATATGGAAATAATTAAACAATAGAGTATTTTTGGATTCAAAGATAGAAGTTGGAAGACTGTATTTCAAGGTTCATCGAGCGACTCTAGAAATTTTTTCCATCTATTTTCCTGACTCCCCCCATTGTGATCCTGCTATCTATCTGGATGGTTATGATCTTTTGGTGATTTCAATCTGGAAGATTCCTTCCATTCCTATGATAGACTCGAAACCTAGTTTGAAGGAAATGTTGAATACTAAGTTGAAACCACCTCCTTCGGGGTGGGTTTAAGTTAATTTTGATGGGGCAACGAAGGGGAACCCTAGGCCTGAATGTTGTGGGGGATGTTGAGGAATGAGGATGCCAAATTTTGTAGGCATGGTGGTACTCCCATTAGGAATTCAAACCAATTACTATGTTGAGGAAAAATCTATGTATGCAAGCATAAAATTTGTTGTGGATAGAGGTTATTCAAAATTATGCGTTGAAGTTGACTCTTTAAACATTGTTAATTACCTTTGTGGCACCTATACGTTGAGATGGAATGTGGAGCAATTAATCAAAGATAGTATAATGATATTAAGTGCATGTGAAGAGACTTGTGTATCTTACATTTTAGGAGAGGGCAACTCTTTTGCATAATTTTTTTCCAATGAAGTTAGAGTAAATGAGTCCTATGCATAGGAGGAGGGATCAATCATTCTAGAGAGAGCTATGATTTTAATGTGGAAAGATGAAGTGGGATGATATTAGGTAGTGGAGGGATTTAAGCCTTAGTACCTTATTTTGACTTACACTTTTTGTGGGTCTCTCTTGGGTTGCTATTTTTTATTCCAACAATTTTCGCAAGGGTTTCTCCCATCTAGTGTCTGGTAAAATGGGTAGCCAAAAAAGTGGAATAGAACCACATACCTATGTGGGTTTGAGGAAGAAGAAAAAACTTTGGAAGATTTTGCGCCACAAGAATTTTAGGCTATTCTTGGAACATCTGCATGGGCATGAATCAAATGCATTGGCATAATTTGTTTCTTGCTGGCATAATAAGAAGCTTCAGTTAAAGGGTCTAGAAGTGGAGGTCAATGAGCAGCTAATTGCTACTATGATGGGGATGCTAATGGTAGGCCACATGTTTTTTAAGGACAAAAAGAGTAATGATGATGTGATGGCCCAGTTTTTTAAGGATGATGAGAGGAAGAAGTTGGTGAAAACAGAGAGATGGAGCTATGAGTGCAAGTTGCTCAGTAAGATTTGGGTGGAGGTGGGTGAGGTAATAATTAATTATGTGAAATTGGAAGGTAGGTTTACTACAATTATAGGACACTAATTCACTCTCTTAATTAACTTCAAACATAGGTTGTATGTTTCCTTTCCTTTTTTCTTGCTTTTGTCTATGAAGATTTTGGTGTATGCACATTTAAAAAATAGGAACACCTCAATCCTCCATGAGGGCCTCATTCTTCTGATCATGGAGCATGTCAAGTCTCTCCTCACTACCCCTACCATCATGGGTAAGGAGAAGACTCTCAGTGATGGGTCTGATTCCTCTTGTTCAGATAACAACAATGTCGAAGATCATGAATGTGATGAAGAGGAGGAGGTGGGTCCCCAGTCTATTAAGGCAACCTCTTTGAAAAAGAGGAAGAAGAGTTGTCCTAAAATTAGTTGTGCACCTAAGTGCATAATTCTCTCGGATAGAAAGCACATGGAGGGTGGGTTAGAGGATTCTTATCCTAGGAAGGTGGAGTTGGTTGTTGGCTGAGGTGAGATTGATTTTGGTGGTAAGTAGGGTCTACAAGAGAATGTGCATAGCTCAGAGGCCAAACACTAGCTAAGAAGATTGTCCAAATGAATTTCTAAGCTGAAAAACTCGGTCTCTAATGTTCTTGCAAAGGATTCCAAGGTGTCAAATGAGGTGAAGTCTACTAGTAATAATGCGAGGAATATTGAGGACTCACTAGCTTAGAACTTACTTAATGATTCTATGCAATATAAGAATAAAGGTCAAGGTGAGGAAGACTTTGAGAGGATGAATGCTAAATCAGAACCCATGAAGGTAGATCCCCTCTCTGAGGATTTTTCTTATTTAAATGATGAATCTCCCTCTATCTTTTAGTTGTTGGACATGGGTAGGGTTGGGTCCATAGGTACTTTTAAATTAGCTAAGTGGAAACTTCAAGAGTTCAATAAAATGAATATCAAAATTAGGGGTTTGAAGGAGAACTTGAGGAATGTGCCAAAAAATTATGTTTTAGACATTCTTATTGGCACGATTATGGACCTTGAAGGTTTGTTCCAAGATTTCATATCCCGGTGTGAAGAATGGTTGGATGGGTTGGAAGTAAAGGTTGCGAACACCAATGCAAACATAAATTGTTTTGTACATGCATGCCATATCTCTATGAAAAATAGTTCACACTCCTTGGAAGTCCTATTCAAAAAGGTCAATGATTTAAGAGAGGATTAATTGTAATTCTTCGAGCTTATGTCGAAGGAGAATATGACTTAAGGAAAAGGAAATAAGGGTGTGAAAGATGACACCAAAGGACCTATTACTAAAGGGTCAACTGATTGGAAAAGATCTTTTGAAGCCGAGAAGAAGGATTTGCTGGAAATGATTGACCTACATAGGATCGAGGAGCTTGAGGTGGAAAACACCTTAAGCAGTATGAATTAATGTTTTCTCTGATTTTTTTATTTTGTTGTTGGTCTTTAGGTGGTTTTTTGTTTCTTTCCTATTTTTTATATATTGAGTGTTTTTGTTGGTTCACTATTTTATCTTTTGTTTAGCACTCTTTTTGCCATAGTTTCTTTGTGTTGGTCTACTGTTGGTTTGTTTTGGCTCATCCTTTTAGCAGCATTTTGTATCAAAATTTTCAAAGGGTTTCAGGTCCCTTCAAAACCTGTTTTTCCCGCTTAACCAAAACATATGGAAGTGAAAGGAAATTTAAAGAAAAGTGCCACCAAATTCAAGTATCATGCTAATATTCACAAAAGGGAGAAATAATTCAACGTAGGTGAATTTTTTTAGGAACATATAAGGAAAGTAATGTTCCTTTAGGTAAAGTATAGAAAATTAAAATGGAAGAATATAGGCCCTTGTATAGTATTGGGATTTCTTTATAATTCTTATGAAATTGAGCTTCTAGAAGATATAGACATATCTCTTATTTTTAATGTTTCTTATTTATACAAGTATTAGGAAGTGGAGATAAGAACAAAAGACGACACACCCAAAGATTTTTAATATACACAAGGATGAATAAATTGGTTGGTTGAAAATAAATTTGAGAATATTTAAAAAGTGGTTCATTCTTGAGTAGGTACAAGAACAAGGGGGAAGGAATGTATTGAATATTTGGTATGTTGCAAGAATAGAGTTGTATATGCAGCCTCTTGGATGAATGCTGTACAATTAGATAAGTATGGAATTTTAGTTCTAGACTTTCCAAATTTTTCATGAACTACAAACTCATAGAAAATTTCAGTTACCTAACATGTTTGGTGTTGGAGAATCTAAGTTCATGAGCAAATTGATATCAACCAAAATTATTTCAAGTATTTATTTTTTAAGTTTTTAATTTTGTGTGTTTTATAAATAGTTTTGGTGAGTTATTTGAGGAGGCAATTTTTAAGTTTCATTTTTGACTAATTTAAGACATCATCTCATAGAGGAGCATAAAGGATACATTTGTATCAAATTGGGAGGGAATTGGATGATAAATGGAGATGTTACGAATGATTAGAGGTTTTTCGATCACTACGATCCAACCAAAGGTTCATGGTGTTCCAAGAAACTTTGTTAGCTGTAACAAGTTGTGGGTTCCTAATTTTTTTCTAATTAGTTCCTAATCATACTATTAGGGTTGAGATTTCTATTTCTTTCTAAGTATAATTTTTTTTTAAAGAATCGATGCTTTCGGGAGCTCCTAATATGATAGTAACCCTCAACATGGTTCTTTCTTAGGGTGGAACCTACAAGGAAAAAAAAAACACTTGATCTTGGTGCTTGGTTCTAATTTTTCTTGAAATACTCAAAATAATTCTAGGTGTCTAGTTTGCAATAGAGATAGAATCCCCAACATAAAACTAAGAGTTCCTATTTTCCACTAGGACCAAAACATTTGACACAAAGCCAAACAAATATTAAGGTACCATGTTACTAATGGGTATGGAAACTCTAACACAACAATAAAGGTTCCAACTCATAGTTGATTAAAAAAAACACATGAATAAAGGTAGTAGTTCTTAATTGGGTTAAAGCCCCTTATCAAAATGCTGAGGAAGAAAAGTGAAATTATCAAGGTTCATAGGGAAGTAGAAACCATTGATGAATGGTGTCTATTTTTTGGTTTCTAATAGAGAGAAAAACTCTAACAAAGGACAAATGAGATGTCATGTGGAAAGAAAGGTACATAGAAAAATTGGAATAAGGTGGTTGCGGTACCATGACACAAGATATATATATGGGGAGGAAAGGCAAGTGTTTATGATATTTTAGTTAGGAATTTATAGATTATAATAGAGATAATAAGGATGAAAGGAATTTGATTACATTTTTTAATTTTATACTCTTACACGCTACAAAAAAATAGTTCAGAATTTTAACTACTTTTGTTGATTAAATAGATTTTTAATTAGTAATTATGGAAGCTAGATGATTGGGTTTCCTTACCAAGTTCTCTATTCTTGAATAAAATATATTTATTTTTAAGAAGGGGAAGAATTATTAGATTTTTCTTTGTATTTTCTCTTTAGAATGGGAGGATTATCTTTTGATTATTTTTGACAATATATAGCATTCGTTATTAAAAAATCACCATAACTATAATAAAATATACTTTGAGGGGGGTTGCATGGTCCCTCTTCTCTCTTGTTATGCATGCATTTTTCTCACATAAGCAATTTTCCTTATCATACTTTAGGAGATCATTTTGTATTTTATCTAACTTGAAAAGTAGATTCTCTTAGATTTTGTTCTCCCTTTTCTTAATTTGTGAAAAATTAATTTATATATGGGTACCTAATATGGCTTGATTATTATATCTTTGTATTTGGAGTATTTTACCGAAGTTGCACTTAAATTGGTTGTTGGTGAAAATGTGATATATTACTTAAATAATAATACCTATTAGGTTTTATTCACACTAGTTTAATTAAGTCTAATTAGGGCCATATTAGGGTGTTACAATTTATGTATCAAGATATAATATAAAGAAAAATATCATAATATTATGATTTTGATAAAATAAGCAACATTTATAAGGTGTTGGACCCAAACAAAAAGGCCCAATGGGGTAGACTGTTAAAAAATATATAAATAAAGTGAAATGCCTCTAGCTAGAGACACCAAGTTGATAGCTAACCATCAATAGATCATTTTTTTTAAACATTAAAAAAAAATGAAAGGGGAAGAAAACAACATATGAAGCTTCTCCTAGACCTCACTGACTGAGGCAATTAAGTAAGTCCTAGTTGTAAGAGCTTCTTATTGCACCCTTAGAATTTCTAGGATATTTGATTTCATCCCTTAACATAAAATTGAGTGTGGCTTCTGAGTGGTGGATGACCTTCAATTTGAAGTAGGAAATAAAACAGAAATTTCCATTTAGGTCATCCACTTGAGTATTCAAAGTATTAATATCCTCATCTTTCTTCATATACTTAGGGAATATTTCTAGTTTAGGTTCCTCAAGAATTTCTATATATCACACATGTTGGTATAGAATCAAAGTGTTCTCAGTGTTCTATATATTTTGCATTTGCATCCTTTGATATGGTAAAATTATTATCCCATTTTTATTTTTTCTTTTTCTTTTCTTGAAACATCTAAATTTTTTTGCTTATGTCCATAGTCAAATCTTTTATAGTATGAATTGTGAATTCTTTGCATATACCTGCTTAATCATGAACAAACAAACAAAAAATTAGTCAATAAACAAGTGTAAACAAGCATTCCCTATGAAATTCATCTAAGCATGAGAACATGAAAACAAAGTATAATATCAAGTAATATACTAATAAAATGCTATTCTAATGCTCAAACCAGCATCCCATAGGGGGATTAGTGCTCCTTTGATGTGGAAGGAAACCCTTTCCTAACCCCTTGATAAGCTTGATGAATTTGTGAGAAACAAGTATGAAATTTCCTATAATCTTGCTAAAATGGATGAAAATATGAAATGCTATGAACTCAAATGGCTATAGTGATTATGCTCTTAGGTGATGGATCTATATTGTGAGAATAATGCCTCTATTTATAGAAGCCAAGGATGGAAGAGTGAAGAAGTTTGATGAATATGGGATTAAAGAATAGACCAATAGCATAATGCCACTTGTCAACATCCTAATGAATCTTGGGGTAGATGTGCTCACACATGTGTGAGCACATTTTGGGAGATGTGATGTGTAAGAAGAATAAATGTCAAGGTGGCTTGTGTAAGAGAATGTGTAAGATTCCATTTATAGCCAAGGTGGCTTGAGAAAGAGGACAAATTTCCTTAAAGAGGGAAAAGTCAAATGGGTGAGATATTCTAGGAATGTGCCTTTTTGAAAGTAAATAAGGTAATTATTAAATCAAATAAATTGATTTACATTTGCAACTTGACCAAGGTTGACTTACCTTAGGGTGGAGTCAAAAGCTAGAGGAATGGAGGATTAGTGTTTAATTTAGGATTAATTAATCTAAATGAAATTAATTGATTTGTGACACATGATTTAAATGTTTGGGTTTATTTAAATCATATGAGTAGATATTTAGAACTTTAGGATTTTAATTAAATAAAATTGATTTATTTAATTAAAAGAGGAACATTATGACTTAATTAAATAAAATTTATTTATTTAATTAAAAGAGGAACACTAGAACTTAATTAAATAAAATTAATTTATTTAATTAAAAGAGGAACATTAGGAGATGATGAAATGATCTGAAATTTTTTATTATCATATTTAAGGAAAATTAATTAAATAAGGATTATTTAATTAATTGGTTAGTGTTGAGATGATTAAGGAAGAATTGGTGTTAGTAAATTAGGATCAAGTGCACAACATCAATACGGATATTCTAAGTGTCTACATTTTTCTCCTCTTTGAAGCGAGGTACCTTCTACATTGGTTCAAAGAATAAAATTGGTGAGATCAAAATTCAAAAAAAAATTATGATTTCTTAGATGCCCCACTGTTGCTCCTATGAGAAGAAATATACTTGTATATTTCCCCCTCGAGAGACCAGACAAAAAATTGGATTTTTTGGGGATTTCTTGAAAAAAGGCAACAAGCTACCCGAAGGGTCCATAAAGGCTTGAGGATATCGAAAATATGCCAAAATGCAGAAAAAATATGAGAAACAAGCCTCAATTGGGCACAAGTGATGTTGAGGGAGAAAAAACCTAGTTGGATGGCTAAATTAGGGTAAAAACCATAATTTTCATGCTTAAATAATCTTTGAGGGGTCACTTTCCACTCATTTGTGCATTCACACTTTATAAATTCTAGTCTTTCGAGCTTTGACCCTTCTATGAGATGGTGCAACGAGTGCTTCATCAAAACATTTCTAAGCGAGTTCAACTATTCCAGAGACCTCTAGGCATAGGACCAATGGTATGTGACCTTAACCCAACTTTGAATTTTTGCTTTTTAGTGCATTTATTACATGTCAAAGATTTGAAGACCATAGTGTCATTATATGGTGACACACAAACACTCATTCGATGATGTTGGATGGTCAACCAACGTAGCTATTGCAAATGGTGATGTTGATCACGATTTTTCATTAGGGTTTAAATTATTAAATAGTGACACTTTCATTAAAAGAGACACTTGGCTTGATTTGGGTTTAGGGTTTAGCAGACAAAGGGCATCACTTATGTAGATGGCGATTCTTGAGACAATTTAGCATTTCCCAAGAGTCCCGTGTCACTATTTGGAGTTTGAAAAATGGAAACACTTTTGTAAATAGTGACACATCATTGTTCTAGGGTTGAAAACTATAAATGGCTTCAAATATTTTTATGAAGTTTGACATTGTATAGTTCAAGGGTGCAAGAGGTGATATATCCTATGTTTTCATGTGAGAAGTGACCCTCAGTTTTGAGCGAACTGGGCACTTTGTCTGCCATCTAACATGAGCATTTGGGGGAGATTGGCCTGTGGTACATAGCTTATGCCCCTATTTCTCAGACCCATCTTGAAATGATGGCTACATTGTGTGAGAGATGCGACAATGAGACCTCATGTTTTCATCTTCCAAGTGGTGAGGTGACCATGACCCTTGAGGATGTATGACGAACCCTAAAATTTCCAATTCATGATGCCCGCATGATTTATGATATAGATGTTAGTAGTAATGCATGCCATGATGTAATGGGGTATTAGGACCTTATAGTAACTAAGGTTCAGATTGATTTGGAGTTCTATACAGGTTGGGTGCCACTCTTTAGATTGATCATTACTGCCATTGTATTTGGGTTAGTGGCTCCAAATCAACAAGGAAATATTTTTAGTACATGATGGGGTTTGGCCTAGGAGAGCATGCTAAGGAAAAGGACTTGTTTTTCTTGGGGTTCAATGATGCTGGCATAATTGGGTATGTCAAGGATCATGATGGGCCAAAAAGTGACGATATCTAAGTGATATGATGGCCCATGTGGCCGACGACCTTTTTGTTACCCAAAAATGATGAAATGAAAAGGGGTTTTAAAGGAGATTCTCAGATTCCCACCAATATAAATTATGCTTTATTTTGAATTTAATAAATAATTATTAATTTTATATTTGAATTATGACTGAATTCCTGATTGATAGTCTAATTGAAAAAAATCTATAGCTTTCAAATGATATCACATTTTTTGAATCCAAAACATGCATCAGATTATATGCTTCATATACTATAGGATTAAAAAATAAGTATTTTAATTTCATAAATTTTTGACCAAGTTAAGGTGGTTAGATATAGGATTTTTTATATTTTTTAAAAAAATTAATAAAAATTTAATATTTAATTATTTACTTAGGAAAAAATTACTAAAAAAATATGCATCACATCAGGACATGAGTCCTCTACTTATATCCAAAATATTATAAAAAAATATTACCATTTTATTGTGGTTAGGGTGGTCAGACAAACACATACTTCTTATTTTTTTCGTGAAATTTATGTACTACTGCATTGAAATTTCAAATTTTCACCGAATAGATTTTTATTTTTTAAAATAAACCTAGTAGTTTAGAAACTACATTCAATTTTATACATATTCTATTCTTACATATTTTTTAAATAATATAGATAACTTATTCAAATTTTTTACATCAAGTTTCCTAACTCTAGTTTTCTGAATTTTTATTGCCACTTAAGGGCCTATTTTTCCCATGATGATCCTACACATACCCAATTATACCATGACCTTCATGATTTTTCTTACTATGATGGTCATGTGATTAGCACTGGGGTGACACTTTTATACATTTGGGCCTGAGAGCATATTGTCGTGCTTCGATCAATAGTCACCTTGGTCGACACAAAGATTGATGATCTTGTGGTCCGGGCATATGGGGGTGAGATTACCCTATGAAATATAGGTCAACTTGGTCTCCCTTACTAGCTCCACATTATAGAAAATCATGCATCATTCCCCTAGAGACCATGGTTATAGATACCTAATTGGTATGACAATGTTCAACAGTTGTTCTATTTTCATTAGACCTGGTTGATGTAGAGGCAGAAGCATACCATCATAGAGTTGTATCTTCCACATAGGGTGGCTTGATAGTTTGGATAAATTTAGGACACACAAATCAATGGATATACTATTTTTTTTGCTAGATCAGCTCGAGATACTGCATGGGGTGGACGATCTCAACATCTGATAGAGTGAGTTATTTTAGGTAGTTTGTTGCTAGGCCATGGGCCTATGGTCAAGGACTAAAGATCCAAGGGTCACATGGGCTTATACATAGTGTTTCATATCTCCATTGCGACTGACAAATCCAACAACAAAACTTCCATGGGGGAGGCCTAGGGGGCAGACTACTTAGAGAGAATAGGTAGGGGCATGGGGGGCAAGATCCAAGGACACCACCTAGAGATGGGCAACCAAATAAAAAATAGGATCAACCACCATCCTTGCCACATCAAGCATAGAAGCCCCACTAGCCACATGATCCACATATTCAATAGCTATAGGCACAGGTGCAGGGCCTATAGGCACAAATTCAAGGAGTGATAGGTGAGTGGGACTAGACCCGTTTGCGGATTCAAGCCATCACCTTAGAGAGATAAGGATAGATAGTAGGTTCAACCCCTCATGACTGAGAGATATGAGAGGCAATGGAGACAAGAATTAGAGTTATAGTTAGCCCAGGAGGTTGGCCACAGGGAGCAGCTAGAGAGTATGGCCATCGCATCTCAGGGGAGGACAATATCAATGTGAATGTACTGCAAGGCCATGAGGGAGGCCAAGTATTACTGGATTCACTACCATGAGGTAGTGCCCATAGCCTTTAGATAACCAGAATATTCCCACCAGACAAGGGCTTGCCATACAAAGGATCAGCCTGAGATATAGGCAGGTAAGGGGAGCAACCATCAAGGATAGTCATTTTTATTATATACTCATAAGATTTGTTTTCGATAGCCCTCCAGGCTTCTTTATTGGGATTGATGTACATACACTTGAGTTTTAATTTTGTATCATGACAACTATGATTTTTTGATATATATGTATGATATGGGTTTGATTGATTCATGATGTGATGTGTTCACTTTATTTATGCCTCATGTATGGATGCATTTGATGCTATGTGTTTTATTTTCATGAGATATTATGTGATGGATGATTATGACATGTAGATGTTCATGGATGTAAATTTTATGGATGCATTTTATTTTTGTATATTGTCTATGCATTTTTATGACGATGTATGCAGTATGCATGTATGGATGCATATGATTTCTAAGATTCTTAGAATAAAAAATCTCTATTATGTCTTAAATGATAATGCAAAATGGATTATGTGATTCTCTATGATTATGAGATGTATGTGATGTTATGATATGCAAATTTCATGGATGTAATTCCTTTTTGTAAATGATGTAGATGCGATGTTTTTGTGTCTTTTCCATGTACTTTTTATGATGACAATGTATGGATATATGGATGTGAGTGCTCATGGTATGCAACAAACCTATATTATCCTTTTTAACTTAAAATGATAATGGCAAGTGTCATTACGTGATATGCAATGATTATGATATGTGATGATTTAAGATATGATATGCAACGATTTTAGATAGTTAGAATAAAAAATCTCTATTATTCTTCATAACTTAAATGATAATACATGATTTGATATGTAATTATTTAAGGTATGATATGCAAGGATTTAAGATACTCAAAATAACAAACCTTTATTATTCTTTTTAACTTAAATGATAATGTATGATGTAATGATGTGATATGAAATGACTTTGTGAATGGATGCTTTATGATTTATAAATATGAGATGCATGTGTGCTAATGATTTGTGGATTCAGGATGGATGCATTGGTGATGTTTTTGGTCAACTTTTCTGGGGTGATCCCACAATAGTGGGTTACAATTTTTGGCCAAATTGGACACTTAAATTATTATTTTTAACTAAATCTTCACATTCGAGCACCTATAGCGGCTAAAAAATGAGGAATTTGAAGATGATGTAAACTTGAGTCTCGTCACATTTTTTTTGTAGATTATAAAAATATTTTTTTCAAATTTATTTGAATCAGATTGCCTTTCTTTTTCCATCTCCCATGATTTTTAATTTTTTTCATAAAACAACATTTTAAAAAAGTGGCGCACGCTATATAACACATAATTTGTTTTCCATGAAGGATAAAATTCTATTTTTTTTTAATTTAGATTTCTAACTCTAATATCTAGTGCTTCCACTTAGATAGATAGTTTTGTATTGAATTTTTTTTCTTTATTCAAGTTTCAAAGTCAAACCAATTACAAATCAGACATAGCTTGACCATAAAATGCATAAATTTTTTTGTTGGATCAAGGACTTCAATATCTAGTGCACTCATATTTTTAAAAAAAAATTATAATCTTCTATTTTTCCACATGTGTGGAACATAGACCTTCATTTTCGATGAAAAAACTATGTTTAATAAAACTAGAAAAAAGTACATAATAAAACCAAAAAATATTAAAATTGTATTCATTAGATAAAATGTTTTGAGGACTACCTAATTCCATTTGGGATTGTGAAGATTCCTCCATTTTTATCTTCAAACCGAGCCTCAAAGGGAAAAAAATTGTAGATTTTTGGTGCTAGAGGGGGAGAAGGGGGGAAAAGGGTTCGGCGAACCCCCTGTTCGAGGGTTCACTCAAAGGGGGTTCGCTCGAACCCCCCTTTCCCCCTTTAAAAAAAAAAAGTGTTGTTTTATGGTTCGAGCGAACCCATCATGGAAAAGGGGGTTTGCTCGAACTAGGGGTTTGAGTGAACCCTTTTATGGGTTTGTACGAAATCCCTATCTCGTTCAAACCCCTTAAAATATTTTTTTCGATTGTCGAAGTGTTTTCATAATTTTTCTACCTCAACAAAATTGTAAACCACTATTATGGGTTCACCCCGTAATACCGTGTAAGCATGGAGAGAAGAAAGAAGAACTAAGATGATGAGAAGAGGATCCAACAATTCCATGATCTGTAGAGACTTTATTAGAGATAAGTATGAGAGATGATTATATTTTTCTTATCAAAGGTTAGGGATGCAAAGATACTAGTTTCCTTATGTTTGATAGCATGCATAGATATGATGCATCAAGGTATAAAGAACCATGATGGTGTTGTACCTAGTGCAATGGAATTTGACTCAAAAATCAGATAGGAGTATCTCTATTCACACCTAACTAGGGAAAAATTTAGGAAACCCACCCCCTTGGCTAAGGTGTAAAATCCTAGCGAATCCTGTATTATTCCCAATAAAAATATTAATTTTATTCGTGAATTTTTTCATTTTTCCAGGAAAAAAATTATAATCCCAATTGGTGAATCTTTTAAAATAGCTAGAAGTCTGTGGAAAATCATGGTAAAATGCAATTTTTTATAAAAGAATAAAATATTTTTCATTGGTGATTAAAACCTTTTTTCAAACCAATATTTTTTTTATTTTTTTTTTCTATTGGCGAATTAACCCTATTTTTAAAAACGAGAAAAAAGAATTCTTGAACAAAACCCTTTTCAAAGAAAAAAAAAAAAATCATTGGTGAATTAAACATAATCTCCAACTAATAAAAAAATTCATTAGCAAAATAAACAGATATGCCAATAAAAATCAGTTTGGTTGGCGAAAATATCAAATTCTGGTACATATTTTACATACATTCAAATTCCTTCATAAAGATTCTGGAATGCAAATAACTGTCAACATATTTATTATTTTTGAAGCCATATGTTACTGCAAATTAATATAATATATGACCATTCAATGGATTTTTGATGGATGACTGTAGTTGCATTTCAGAAATAAATCTCTGAAGCACTAGACTTGTGAATTAAAACCTCTAGAATAACACTAGAACCATTAGATGTGGCCATGTGGTGAGACCAAGGCTCATAGCTCATCACTCATTCTATCTTTTCAATGCATCGATGTTATACATTTCATTTATTTGAAATTCTCAATCTTTTTGAAGAGAGTTTGGTTGTCGTACTACTAGTGCTAGCAGTGGCGAAAATTAATGCCATATGTGATATGAACATCTAAAGCAATTTATTGGACAACTCATAGCTTTAATGAAACAATATTTGTAATGATTTCATATCGTTTGAGTGGCACTGGTGATTTTGACAGCTTGTTAGCTTGAGTTACAGTTTACGTGTAGCTAGATGTTAATCAAATTAAATATTTTAATTGTACACGAATCATGATTATCATTATACCCAGGCTAGTAGCAACACTGGTGTTTGGTGGTACATAAAAAGGGATAGTGAATAATGGATAGTGTCACAAGGGTTTTCATTTTATAGGGTTAATAAGGATTTAGGAAGAAGATGATGTGGTATTATTGGGGATACTGTAAATTCTCTTTCCTATAGTTACATATTCATAGAGTAATTAGTAAAAGATGAATGTCCTTCAAGTTTAGAATGGGTGGAATTGGAAAGAATTTGATTTGGTTAACTTGATTTTTCAAACAGGTTTTGAACTAGGATGAGGAGCTCTGATGGAGATAAGTGTTATACTAGTGCATGGAAGCTATGTGCAAAAGATGGGAGAAGATTTTCTACTCCTCTTGTATCCTCACATCTCCCTTTTACCCAACATGGTTGGCCTAGCAAGTTCCATGCATTTATATTCAGAGACACATTTGTATTACATCTTCCGCATGACTCTAGTTCTCAAAGGGGATAAGTACATTTTGTATCTTCACAGCTACCATTTCCCCAGAATGATTAGAACCCCCTTTTCGACAACATGGTTGAAATATGATCATAAGCCTCATTATAATTTAGATATTTTTAAACCATGGGTTCATGATACTATTTCCATGCTAGCATTTTTCCTCGACCTAGATAGCAATTTGGAAGTGGGTGCAAGCGTCCTTGAAATGGTATTTAATATCCATTATGGTGTTGAACATGTGAAATATAATTATATTCAACACATTGTAGAATTCATGCATAAATTTTTTTTAATGATTAAACCAGGTTCCACCAAGATATTTAGGTTCACGACCTACTTATGCTATCTTTTTCTATTCAAATTTAGAGGAAAGTTATAGACCAACAAGCTTCAAATTCAACCCTATAGTAATGCAGAGGAAAACAAATGGCTCCAGTATATGAATGGACTACTAAGATAAGGATGCATGATTCTCAAAGGAACTACAATCATTTTTTAGACTAATTTTTGCTCCATTGCATCAAGAAATTACAAATACTGTAATGCCTAGATTGCCTATGTCATGTAGAAACTGCATGCAACTAGGAAATAAAATAAAATTGGCTGATTGGTACTTAATGGAAGAATATACTGTGCTAAGATTTTATGGATTGGGAGTACAACCATACAAACTTCTAATACATGTGACAAAAAGGGTTTTTGCATTGGAATATGTAAGATGGGTGCAAAGTGCTAATGAACTACACTTTCTTAGTCAGCAAAAGAAGACTTTATTTCCTTCTTTACCTTTTTCATGTGGAGGGTTCACATTCAAGAGAAAAGCATTTAGTGTGGCACATAATCTTTTGAATTTTTTTGACATTGATGCTATCTGTCACTGGCAATATGATCCATGTGACATCATTAAATCAATTATTGTGGCCAATAGGAATGTTGCAAGTAGAATTCAACATCAAAGTAAACCCTTTCTTGAAAACTTGAGAAACAAGGATTCTTGGGATGAGGTCAAAATAGCAATGGAGAAAATTGCTGCTGAGAATGGTATTTATTTTGAACAATCGTCAATAGAAATTATGGTATTCCACCAAAAGACAATCATGAAATGCAACTTTTTTTATGAAAAAAGTGATAAAACATCTAGTAGAGTAAAAATTCCAGGTTCTCTAGAGAAGGAAGTTACAGATAAAAAATTACTGCCTTTTGGTCTATGAGGAAGGACCTAGGTGATCCAAGAGCTCTTGTAGGGTATGGAGCTAACAAAGAAGATAAAGAGTTTATCAAATTGTGGAATATAGAGCATCCTGATGTACTTGGAAACAATGAAAGTGATGATTAATCTAATAAAGATAGTGAAGAAGTAGAACAAAGCCATGCCAATTACAAACTTGGTTTAAGTGAGGCCACAAAAGAAGCATATGCTTCAACATATACTTGAGGAGAATCCATACTTGAAAAAATTGGTTATGAAGGTGGTCCTTTGGGGTCCAAAAGATAAGGCCCTTGGACGGTAACAAATGTTGAAATAGAAAACCAATTGATAAATCTGGCCTTGGGCTTGGAGGTGAAAAAGTAGACCGAGCGAATACAAGTAAAACTCAATTTGTTAGATCTTATAATCCTTATCCTCATGGTTAGATACAATCACAACTAGGACATGGCCTTGGTGGACAAATTACTGCAACTGGGAGTTCCATTGGCGGTGATGGTATGGGTTGTATTACTAGTAGTGGTCAACATGTTCTACAACAAAAAATTACACACAAGTTGAAAATAATACAAGATACCACATAAACACCAGATGATCAAGGCAATCAAAAGAGGCAAAGGATTTTGATAGGTCCAAGTCACACTATTAGTGGATCCACCACAAAGGATTTATTTTGAGGCACTCCCCCAATTCCAATTAGTGTGGCTGCGAGATCATTAGCAACTGCAAGTACTCCCATTCCTTTGCCTCTTCAAGCATTCCATTGTTCTTGCCTCCCCAGGTTATGATTTCATTGAAGAATTTAAAAAGAAAAGAAGCAACTGATGGAGAGTGTGTCTATTGTAACTTCAGAGCTTGCAAAAACCATGGTATTACCCATATTTGACACAAATAAATAAATCATGGAGGACATAATTGTTGTTCCCATAGTTCAAAAAAACAAACAAATCAGATGGATCGATATGAATACTAGGTAACCAATTTTCAATTGGATATTTCTGGCCTAAAAATACTGACAACATTAATGTATCAAAGAAGAACAATGAATTGGTGTACACATCATTGCTAAAGCAAGATAGAGAGAAGAAAAGGTTGCAGACCCAAATAGAAAATCTATAGGGAGATCTAGCAAGTGAGAAAGAAAAGAGGAAAGCATTAGATAATAAGAGGAATGAATTAGAAAAAATAATAATAAAATCTTCCTCTACATCAACAAGCAAAGAGGATAAACCAAATGAGAGAGAAGTGAATGACTTGAAGACAAGGATAGATGAGAGCAACAAGAAATATGAAGAGGAAAAATCTACTTCTGAAAAATGAAGACTAAGCATTGTGAATGGAAATGCACAGTGGGAACAAAAATTGGAGAAACAGAGAAAAAAAAATGAAAGATTGGAGACAAAGTTGACGAAAGTGAAAGAAGAAATTAAGTCTTCTCAAAATAGGTTATCTGCATTTTGTAGAGATAATGAGGCATATGAAAGAAAAGATCTGGGATGAAATAATGTAGAGGTTTGATCATTTGTGTGACATGTTTCAAATGATTGATGCTATTAGACAAAATTATAAGAAGATTAATAAATATTTAGTGGACAACAAAAATGTGCATGAATTAGAGAAATTTGCAAATCAAGTTCTACAAGCAGTCTATAAAGCTAGTGAAAATGATTTGAAATCAAAAGGGATTACTAATCAGATTGAAACCTCAATGAATCTGTCATCTATCATTGAAAAGTGTGTGAGAATGCGTGGAATAAAGGAATATTTGCATTTGGTTGCAAAAATATATGAAGGTGGTGGATGAAAAGGTAAGGAACTCCATAGAGCTTGGTTCTCCAGAGGCTTTTGACACAAATGTCCGATTCATTAGAAAGGATGGTTTTAGAAAGAAGATGGGAGGTTAAAGGAAGATTGATTTGGACCAATTTCCTCAGAGCCCAGATGTGAACTATTTGGATTCCATCAGAACACTCATAATATTGAATGCAAAATTGACAAAAGAATTCAAGATAGGTTCCACTTCTAATTACAATCATGAAATGTTAACAAAAGTTCAAGTCAAACAACATCATTTAGAAAAAAAAGGCAATTCCACCACATGAAGAGTGGAAGTTAGTAGAAAAGGTGATACAATTACTTGATTTTTAATTTTCAATCTTGTATAATACGAGTTTCCAAGTTCCAACCCAGCTCTGTGCAGACTTGTCTTTGGGCATTGACAAGATTTTGCATTGACAATGCCAATATGTACTCCTTCATGTGAAACTCAATTTAAAAACTCAAATTCAAACTTCAGTAATGTGATGATGTTCAATTATTTATATTATTTATTTTATCATTTGAGCTATAAGGTGATGAACTATTAGCTCATTATATTTACTTTTATGTAGAGCTTCTAAGTTATGGATGTTGAACTATTAGCTTTTGTTATGTTGGGACTAAAAATCCTAATCAGTATCTACAAACTTACACCTTACCCACATCCCACATACAAAAAAAAAAAACTACATTTGATTTTATAATTAGCACAAATTGTAGAGATTTGTGTGAAAAGATCCATTTTTTGGCCCACAATACTACTTGATCATGTCCATAAATAAATCTAAAAACCCATTGTCACAACCCCTATTCTTGAAGAATTCAAATTCAATGTACTCACAAATTAAATGTACTTCCACACACTCAATTTGAATAACATAAACAACCACTTTGGAGATAGCCAAATAAGTTAATTAAATATAATCATATGAATCCACAATAATTGAACACTCGAAAGAAAATTAGTAATTATGTGTAAAATTCTCCATTGTATTGATCTTAAAAGTTCATATGATATGCATTATAAAAATAGTTTATGATATGAGATGGATGGGCGAATTGGTGCATTTTCAATCTATTATCCCACCTTAGTAGGAGCAATACTCTAGCTTCTTGAAGCAATTCCCTTCCTCTTTTAAGAGTGATGGACTCCATTTCCTTATCTACCTCCCTTTTCAATTCCTCCAGAGTGGTTGCCTCTTGTTCAGGAGTGATATCTTGTATCTTTTGTCTCATTTTTCTGCCTTTATATTCATAAATAAATGATTAAAATTCAAAATATTTAACAAAATCACAATAAGAAATAAACTATTGTCCAACCCTAAACCTCACATCATCAGATAGTTCATTTGATGCCTCAAATATTACATTATTCTTCTCTTGAGGGGGCTTGTGTTGTGCAATTATAGGAGCACTTATTTGTTTGACCTACTCTTCTTCACTTATATTAGTATCTAAGAAGAACATACCTCAGGAGTAGGTTGTGAAGACCTATGTAATCCAAGGGCTCTAGGTCTTCAGCTTGTACTCCTGAATAAGTCGCATGAGGTGGATCAAAAATAACTGGGGGAAAATCCTTTACCAACTCATTGACATGAGCGATGAGTTGCTCAATTCTTGTTAAAGGATCCTGTATCTCACCAAATGCCTTTGAATAATGTGGGGAATTTTTTCTCTTCCATTCCTCTGCAAGCATAATCTTGTTATAAGCAGCCATTCTTTCCTTGGTGGAAGCCTCATCATGGTTTCTTATGACATCTTTGATTGAGAACAATGTTCATACCCTAATAGCCCCTGATATAATCTCACCTTGTGAATAAACCCTTCTGCATCAAATTATTTCCTTACATCACCTAGAGTTAGGTTTTACTGTGCTAATTTACCATCAATTTCTCCATATCCTTCATTGGAAACCACTGTAAAGTCTCCAAAACATAAGGTGCTAGGCATAACTAATTGTTCGCTATGTCCTTTGAGGTGTTTGGAATCAAATTTTGTCAATTGCCTCATAATTTCTAAATAAGCAATTTGGTCAGGAACTACTCATGGCATCAAGTATGGAGCCCCTTCAAACCCATAAAACCTTTTTATCTTATAATCAGGGAAAGAATACCAGTCTCCCCATTTATGATTCACTTTATTTCTTCGGTCATTTTCCTTTGCTCTTAGAAATTTTTGTACTTCTGGGCATAGGTTATAATTGCATGGATATCCCAACAACTTCATCAATGGTTTTACAAAAAATTATTCAAAAATAAAGTTAATAAGACCTATCAAATTGGTTGTCCCACAATGAAGTCCACATTTGTATAGGTTTAAAATCTCCATTTTCATTTGTATCTTTTATCCTTAATTCTTCACTCAAGACCCCTCTGACTTGTCCCTCATACAAAATAAAATTCATAAGCAAAGAATAATGTTCAAAATTAATATTATCACTATTATTTTTAATATTTTCAAGCCCTCGATGTAGGGTGTTGGCCAAGTAGCTAGAACAATCAAATGGCCTGACATCCTTGCTCTATATGTATTTAACTAAGACCATTGAGAAAATTGACATGAGAGGTAGAACCACTACTCCCAAAACCTGACTAGTAGAATAATAGGTGTCTTAGAAATACTCTTCGAACAAATCTTCATGGAAAGAAGGGTTTTCACTTCTAGAGAACCTCTTGAGTTGGCCTCCTTCACCCTTGGGCCTATGAAAATGTAATTTCCATCTCTTATAGCTGGTATCCATGTGGCGATAATCTGCCAAGAGATCTTTGGCCATGAATGATAAATTCAATTAACACTCTAACTAAAATACATTAGAAATGAGATCCCTAGAAATAACAAGCATGTCACCCTTGACATGTAATTGAATTGTTCTTTTCTTTGGGTCATATATGATAGTAGGAGATTTAATTAGCTATGCATTCACAAACACAATGGGCACCACAAGTCTTCCTAGGTTCAACCTCCATGGATTACAGACTAGTTGAAACCTAAATTGTTTTTTATAATGGTACATGAAGAGGTCGAATCCTCATTGCGGTGTCCAAATATCCCCTAAGCCCTTATGCTTGTCCCATAGTCGATCCATGGAAGGATTCATTTGAGTTATCCTCTTGTGTCTCGGCCCTAACCCAGGGCATTGATCTATCAGGTTTTCATTTCAGAGTCTCTTAGGCTTTTTAATGTCCAGCTGATCCAAAGTCTTAGTCTTTTTGGTTTTATATTTTTTAGCTTTAGGTTTGTCTATACACTCTTCCATTATTTAAATATTAAGATTTCGATGAAAATAGCTTCTCAGCTAGGTTTGAAGTACTTATGTGAGTCTCGCCAAGTCACCTCCACAATCCACCAGTCTTTTCTACATCAGAACTCCAAGTTTTTTCCTTTTTGCTTCTTCCCTTAGAGAAATCTTCCAGGATTTTGTAAGACCTACGTGATCAATTTGTGATATAATTCACTTCAATTATGGTTCCTAAATGAACCATCCATGGGAAATATTTTAGTCTTTTCATTGAAGAAGAACATTTATTTCAAATATTTCAAAGTCGATGATGCCCCAGGATGTCACATTAGTCTTTCACCAATAGCCACCCTTTCCACCGATGGACACCTATCCTTCATTCTATCAGTGGGACGCCAGATAATTTTTTCCCGATGCACCATAGTTCCCCCGATATACTTTATGCATTCGATAATTCATGCCAATGGTTTTAATTCATGGTTACTTTTGTTGACAACTTGACTCTATTGGTATATCAGAAGAGCATCTTAGGAGTCAACCCGATAGAGTATTGTTACACTGATACTAGGTTGTGAGCTATTTTCATCGGACCACTAGCGAGACTGTGATGGGGGTTTCATTGATTAAGTATTGTTAGGATGATGGTATTGAGTTTTTTTAGGAGTGGGGGAAGCAGTACGTCACTACGAAATTTCAAATTTTTTTATGGATGTAGTGTGAATGTAGGCTATAATATGGATCGTGTCACACAAATTTCTACAATTTTCATTGTTCATAATTTATGAATCATAAAATCAAAGTGTTGTATATTTTTTTGATTATTGATATGTGGAAGATAAGTGGGGTGGACTCGGTGGAGGCTAGTTTCTTTGTAAATAAAAAGTAAATTTCCTTTTAAGAGATCAAATTTAAATTTTAATATCACAATTTCATGGATGATGGAATACTATATAATTTATAAAATATCATCAACTACAATTTGACTTTGGCATATGATTCATGAAGTGCAATATAATATAAAATATCATGGAGTGCAATACAAAATAAAATATCCCAAAGTGCAATTATTCACAATTTATTTGAATACAATATAAAAAATCATCAACTATAGTTTGGAATATGATTCATGCAGTGATTAAGTTTAATATAAAATAAGATATCATGAAGTGCAATGATTGACAATTTCAATGTTCATTGAATACAATATAAAATATCATCAACTACAGTTTGGACTTTGGAACAATGGAAAGTGATTCATGAAGTGCAGTAATAATACCTAAAACCCGCTAATTCTCTTCCATTTCCCAAATAGAGTCAAGGTCCTCAAATCGATGCTCATCTTGAGATAAAGTAAAAGATTCATCTTGATTTTGAGTTTGCTCTTCACTTTCTTTGGCCTGTGTCTCAAATTTAACATTCATTGTGTGATTTGTGTCAATTTCATTATCATTGTCATATGTCCCAAGCCCACTTCCACTGCCACTGCCACTAGTACTGGCGACGCTCGGAATTCGAGAGCCTGTGTTGTATAACTTGATCACTCTTCTTTCACGTGTGGACCTCTAGATTGTAAGTGGCCTTTCGAAAGGAATTTTTTTGACATTATACATAGTTACTTTCATCCTCAAGCAATTTTCCAAATTCTTGTTTAGTTTTTTTCTTAACTTTGATTTCAAAAACCCCAATGTACTAAAAACTCTCTCATCCTCCACCGACCCCAGTATCATTTTTTGACATAGATCAACAAGCTTGAAATATTCTGACATCGAACCACACAATATTTCACCCTGACCTAAGCTTGTACAAACATTTTTTATTGATCCTGGATCAAAGGCCTTCTCCTTGCCCATGGATTTATACTGGTCCCTCATAGCTATTGCAAAAATCCTACATTACTTTCTAAGCTTATTTTCATTTAAAATTCCTTCTATTGTCTGCTCATTGCATGTTACCTCTTTCAAAAACTATTTGATCAAGATTTTTACTTGATCCTGAAAATATTTTGGGTTATCTCTTTTTACCCAAAATTGAGGCTACACAATACCCATGGCTTCAAGTATTTCATGTCGAGGGAATCATTCATGAATCTCTGAGGAAAGAGATTTTCCAATTTCCTTCAAATTATCACTAACAGATTTAACAATGTCATTAAAATCTTCCTCGTTAACAAGTACTTCTCTACTAGAGTGCTTGGTTGTCTTACAATGGTGCATTGGTATCTCATATCCACGTACACAGATACATAAGTTCCCACTTGCATTAAACTATAAATAATTATTAGGATTATTCAAATCAATAATTTTTTTCCACATCAAATAATTTGCACCTTCTTGTGTTAGATCTAGATATAGATGATCGAGGGCCAAGCATGTAAGTTTACGTAGATTGAAATACTCATAAATATACACAGTTCTATCTTGGGATTTCTTCACAATATTTTTCATCTCATCTAGCATGGGGAGAAGAATAGCTAAATTCAAGAATGTCTCTCTATCGCTTAACCTATGTAAGAGGTCAGAATCTTTGTCTACTGTGTTGCGATGCTCGAACATCACTCCAATCAAGATTGATATTCTGAAAGAACTCATCATGTTGGTCCATGCAGGTAGATCCATCTGGTATCAACATCCTTGATAATGTTTTTTACAAGTGTTATTCCCTCAACGAAATTTTAAAATTCAAGGAAATGTTTGGGGACTTCGACAGAAGTATGCGTAGATCTTGCAAACTAGATTTTCAACTTTTGATACTATAGGAAACTTGTTTACAATTTTGAATGCTAAATTCATTTTGTAAGCCATGTAGTGAATTCCAAGCATGTATGGTGCACAAGTAGTTTTTAACTTTGTGCAAATCCCTCTCGTTTGACATTGCATCACTGTAGCTCCATCAGTTCCCACACACACCAAATTTTTGGAAATTGTCAACTCATCCATACCTGCAATTTCATACAAATATTTCTTGACTAGTTCAAATAGATTTTGCGATGTTTAATTATCCTTCATTTTATGAACACAAAGAAGATGAGCTTGACAAACATATTGTTCTATAGTATACAAATGCATACAAACCCAAGAAGTATTGTCTACCATAGTAACTATATCTAAAGATAATGCAATGAAATTTAAATCCTTTACTTTCTCCTTTAAATCTTTATTTTCCACTGCAACAAGACAATTTTCCCATTCCCATCCAGCGTTTACTGACCAACGTGAGAAGGGAAAGTGGGGTACACTCGAATAAGATAATATATCAAAATATTTTGGGTAGTCTATCATAGGATGCCCCCTGGACAAATTATGAAAAACAACACTCATCTGAATAGTTTTTGACATATTTGTTGCTAGCATGGATTTTCCAAAATGAGCCTCAAGTTTACCTTCACATTTTTTAATCTTTGACATTCTATGGTTATGCTCTCCATAATCTATGACATAATTAACATGAAGACATTCTTCCTTTCCATCTATGATTTGTTTTTCGTAAAATTTATTGATATGTTTTTCTGTAGTGTCAAGCTTTAGCTACATCATCTTGTCTCTTCCACATTTCCAACTACAAATATTAAATTTGACCTTTGTTTCCCTTTCAATATCATTTTTGTTTGATAACCCCACTAGTTCAAGGAATGGGTACTTTGACAACCAACCAATTTGAAAATTCTTTGTCATTTCCCACTCATGCCCCAATTTTGATTTGTATTTTCTTTTCTTGCTACCAACATCATCCTCATCCAAGTAAATTATCTCATTCTGGCTAACTAGGGTATCCCTTGGAACATCTTCTATGGTATTTCCATCCTCATTTGATACATTTTGATTTAACTCAATGACAATCTCACCTTGACCTTTGTGTGGCTGTGAGGTATTATCAGTGCCATCTTCAATAATATTTGGTGGAAGAGTTGATGATGTAGCTCCATCTTCATCTGATCGATTAGAAGCTTTGCCAATTCCAAAGTAAGATTGTATGGTACCTCCATGTTTTGGGTGTATTGATGGCCTCCCATTCTCTTCATTACCCTCAAGAGTCTTACCCTTGCTGCTCGACATATTGATATCTCACTTCAAATAAAAGCTGGAAAAAATCTCTTTTTGTTTAAGAAGGACAGAGCGATAGAGAATATAGATCTCATTCCCTACTCAAAATAATGTTTAAGACTAAAGCAAGAATGGAAAAAAGATAAAGAAATCTTATTATTATAACTAATAGCTAATAACAGTATGAAGAAATGATCACTCACCTTTGAGTCTACATTTTCTGGTTTTGTGGACTTCTGGATCGAGAAGTAGAACCTTAGAATTGAACAAAATGTGTAAGAACAAATAATAGTTTCAATTGTATTTATATCAATCCATATCTGGCGAATTTCGTGGGATTTTTAAATGGTATGTTAAAAATTTGGCGAATCCTTCATGCTTATACTTCAATACCTTGTTAGAATTTTCAAGGTGAAATGTGTCCTCAAATGTAATTATTTTTAAATATTATTGGCGAAATAGGTCCTCATAAGAAACTATTTATAAATTTTAGTTGGCGAAATGGGTCTTCACAAGAAACTATTTGTAAATTTTAATTGGCGGAATGGTTCCGCATATAATTTTGTGTTAATAGTATTGGCGAATATGTTGGTGTTTTATGACATGCTCCTCGGGATTCCAGGCGAAAATATTAATCGATCCATTGGAAAAGTGTAGTTTGTTATGGAAAATTTATTGCCTAAAAATGCCTCGTAAAAAAAAACCATTGGTGAATGGACATGCATTGGACCAATAGTTCATGAAATCCGAATGATTTGAACACCCTATTGGATATGGTAAATTCACCAATTTTGATTTGCCCGATTCCTAGAATTCGCCAATTGGCGAAGATTTGCCACTAAATTTTTCCCTGCACTTGACATATGGAAACCTTACTAGGATGTACTTTAGGTACTTTGGACATCTGAGACCAAAACATACAGAGGAAAAACCGAACAATGTAATAGTCAACAAGTTGTCCAAAACACCATCCATACATGCCTAATAAAGCAAGTATTCACCAAGGTTATATTACAAAAATATCCAACAAGCAGAATAGACAAAATATAAAGATCAATGCCCCATTATTTTCTCTCTAAATCATTTGATGAGACATCATCGAGAGGTCATTGGAATGAGCATAATAACATAAATCACAAGAAAAGATTGAGTAAACAGACAAGCTAATGTTCTTCATACCAATATCTAAGACTAAACTACAGTGATGTCTAATGTTGATGTCCATTATAGGAAGGATGCATCCTAGGACATGATATCTTAGATGATGGTGAGATTGATTAGATGATAGGATATTGATGCTCAGAGTTGACCAACCTGCTAACATAGAATTAAGACCTTGACATTGGAGTCCACACTTTTGACTACTAAGCTTTCTTTTGATTGGTTTTCCAAAGGGTGAAAGTGACAATTAACTTATTATGAGTGGATGCTTATTGCAGCTGAATGTTGAAATGGGAAAAATGCACCTTTTTGGGTTATTTTTTTAATGTTTTTGAATTCTGAACTATTTTGAGGCTAATTCTGGTATTTTCAAGATGTTTTAGAACTGTTTTGATTTTCTTATTTTTCTAATGTTTTTGGTGTTTTCTAAAATTTTGACCAAGAACCTAACCTAAAGACCTATCCTAGGGGCCTCAGGGGTTGATCAAAGATTAGCCTTGCCTACGTTATACATGCAAAGACCACGTAGTTCGACTGACACAAACTCCATTATTAATTAAGATATAAACATGTGGATTGCAAGTTTATTGTGACAAACTCCTAAAGGAGTGCCCTAATGTGTCTCGGGGGCACATCAATGATGGCCTTGCCTATGTTCAAGCTGAGAGATGATGTAGTTTGACACTACAACTTGAATTTTTGGTGTTTTGACCTGGTTTTTTTTTTTGGATTTTTGATATGATTTGGATGTTTCTAGAATTTATGAAGGATGTTAAAAACGTTTATTTTATTTTATTTGATTTGGATGTATTTTGGATTCTCTTAGTTTAGGAAGATCTCAAGAATCTACATGAATCTGATCCCATGAAGGTAAAAGAACATGCCCCTAATGTAAGGAAATAGACTACCTTGATATAGGTAGGAAAAACTAATCTTTGGAATGTGCCAAGTAGTTCTAGGGTAGATCGTGATACAAACATATGATCAAGCTATGATGCAGATGTGGACGGGTGATTGAAGGATGTGATGGTATGTGATGGATGATGTAAAACCAGCCATAGAGATCATGGTGGATGGAAAATACTTATTCACACAAGGCATTTGATTGCCAGACTTTCACCAAGGTATTTTCCCAAAGCGCCACCTAAGTGGTTTTCACTAGACAGTGATTTTTATCTTTACTGTTTTCAAACCTTCTCCTATTTTTTTGTATTTATATATATATATATATATTGTTTTGTTTTAAACCTTGAAAACATACGCATAAATTTTTTTAAGATGGGAGCTATTGATAGGATCCTACAAAGATTACCCTTTGGGTGTTGACAGTTGATATGCCCTAGATTTATAGCTTGTGGCGACAATGAAAGGTCCCAACCAATTGGGTTCAAACTTTCCCTTGCTATCTATATTTGGCACATTTTTCTAGTTTTATTTCATCACAAGCTTGACAACTTGAAATTATTAGTTTTGGATCTTCCTGTTGTAGCTCCTCTTTAAACAATTTTGGTAAAATCGTAGGTGGCTCAGAGCATCCATGTGTTTCTCATCCAATAGTTCTAGCTCGTTCAACTGAGATACCTGATATTCTTAATTAAGCTCAATCTCGAAGGGGAGAATGGGGTTGCACCTATTGGTGTGTAGATACTTGTTTGGTAATCCCATAGGGTGGGGTTCAATTAGAGGTGCCAGTCATGACCAACTTCATTTACTATCTTTTTAAGGATTCTTAAGATGGTTTTATTTGTAGCCTCAGCTTGGCCATTACCCTGGGGGTAGTATGGAGTATAAAAGTGATGTTCGATGTTAAATTTATTGCATAGGTCTTAGAAATCTTGGTTTTTGAAAGGTGTCCCATTATCTAAGATAATGGATTGTGGGACACCGTAGCGGCATATGAGGTAATTTAGGATGAAATTTTCAATCTACTTTCCAGTGATATAGGTTATAGGAATGGCCTCTAACCACTTTGTGAAGTACTTTGTAGCAATGATAATGAACTTGTGTCCATTAGATGAGGTGGGAAATATTTTATCGATGAGATCGAGCCCCCACTATGAGAAGGGCGAAGGTATTACAATTGGGTGGAGCTCCAGATTTGGTGCATGGATGAGGTCCCCATGTTGTTGACATTGCAAGCACTTTTTGACATATTCGTGAGCTTCCCTTTCCATCATCAACCAGTAGTAGTTTTTTGTCACTAGCTTCTTGGCCAATGTCCTACCATTCGAATGTGAACCTCAGATGCCATCATGTACCTTAGTTAAAGTAGTCAAATCTTCATCAACATTTAAGCATCATAAAAAGGTACCCTCAATACTCCTATGGTAGAGGGTGTCGCCTAAGATAAAAAAGTGGGATGACTTCTTGACCAAGGTTATTTTAAGGTTCAGAGTCATATCGGCAAGGAATACTCCTATTCTTAGGTAAGTGTATATGTCATGATACAACATGCTACTAGGACCAATGATTTCACACATAAATTCATACTCTGGTACCTCAAAATTTTGTATGAGAAGCTTCTCTAAAAGGAGTTCATGTTTAAGGACATTGTGTGGGATATCTAGTAGTGATCTAATCATTGTCATAGTGTTTTTTCTCTATTGTTTGCCATGGTATTTTCTCAAATGTGATATCAATGAAGAATTCCCTAAGGTCTTCCACCAGTTTCTTATATGGGGTCAAATTTTTGTCCTTCATTTGGTACTTGTTGTTGACTTATTTGATAATTAGCTAAGAGTCTCCATAAACTTTAATTGCCATGATCTACCACTTTACTTCTATTCCGAGTCTCATCACAAGGGCTTCATATTCGACAATGTTGTTAGTGCAAGGGAAAGATAACTTATAGGATTTCGGAATACAATCCCCTTACAACGTGATGAAGAAAACACCTGACCCTTATCCATGTTGTGTATATGACCCATCAAAATAAACATTCCAATGATTTGCAACACTAAGGTTGAACACAGACTCATCAGGTAATTCTAATATAAGTGGGTTCTTTGAATAGATGGTGCTTCTACTTATTGATTAGCAATCACTTGTCCCTTGATAGCTTTTCTTTCCACATATTCAATGTCATATTCTCAGAGGATCATGACCCACTTATCCATCTACCCTATTAGTGTCACCTTGGAAAGTAAATACTTGAGGGAGTCTATTTTGGTAATGAGTTTAATTTGATAGGCTAACATGTAGTGCCTGAATTTTTGTGAGACAAACACTATTTCTAGGCAATACTTTTTAATGAATGTATAATTCAACTCATGCCCCACCATGGTTTGACTAATATAGTATATGGATCTCTCCTTCCCTATCTCATCATGTTGTTCTAAGAAAGATCTAAGTGCTACTATTGTTGCCAATATGTACAAGATCAATGGCTTATTCTGAATTGGTGGAATCAATATTGGTGGTGTCTTTGATTTTATTGAAATCTTGATCAAAAATTTTGTCCCACTTGTATTCTACTGCCTTGTGGAGTAGATGGTAATAGGGGACAACTTTTTCTACCAACTACGTAATGAACCTATGAATGGATTGGAGTCTTCCTTGTGAAGACCTTAACCATTTCAATGTCTTTGGAACCTCCATTTCAAGAATTTATTTGAATTTGGCAGGGTCTATCTCAATTCCCCTCATTCATACTATATATCCAAAAAGCTTTCCTGATTTCATGCTAAAGAAAAACTTCTTAGGATTGAGTCTTGCCTTGTATTCCTCCAATATGTCAAATATGGAGCTTAGTGTTTCTATGTGATCCCATTGCTTTCTTGACTTGGACAATATTTCATCCACATAATCTTCTACAGACTTGTGGATCATGTCATGAAAAATGAGATTCATGGCCCTTTGATAGGTGGCTCCAATGTTCTTCAACTCAAACAACATCATGTTATAGAAGTATGTTACCCATGGATAGGTAAAGGTTCTATTATGTTGATCCTATTTCACTATCATTATTTTATTGTACCCTGAGAACCTGTCCATTAGTGACAACATTTCATGCCCTACTGTTTGATTTGAAATCATATCAATGTTCGGTAGGGGAAAATCATCCTTAGGGCATGCCTTTTTAAGAACCATGAAGTTAGTGTAGATTCGTATTCCTCGACTGGTATTAGTGACTGGTACCAAGTTTGAAACCCATTCAGGATATCCGATGGGTCTTATGAAGTTAGAATCTAGGACTTTGTGTAACTCGAGTTTGACTAATAGTGTGATCTTTTGATGCATCTTCCTTAGTTTCTACTTCACTGGCTTTTCCTTTGGATATAATACTAGATGGTGCACCACAACCTCTAGATCAAGACCTAGAATTTCAGTGTAGGTCCATGGAAATTTTACCTTTATTTCTTTTAGGAATGTGGTTAGAAGTTCCTCTTCTTCAATAAAAATTGATTCCACATAATTCAGGTTACATGTGGTGTCTCTTCAGTCCCCAAGTTGATGGGGTTACACTTCTCAACCAATACTTTTGACTTCTCCTGATGAATAGCACTAAGGGGAAGATTGAATCCCTTATCCTTGGGCACCTCGAAGAGGTTTTCACCCTCAAATGTGTCCTTTGTTTTTACTATTTTCAATTCAGAAAGTGCCACAACATGGTTTTCACTTAGAGACCTAGAGATTACTCTTAGATTTTCACTTTTGCGATCGAGGGATTCAATCATTTCCCCATAGTAAGTATGTTATCTATATTAATTTTAAATTTTTCTTTATGTTCTGTGCATGGTATAGTATCCTATAATCCCATGAATTTTGAGAGGGCCTCATAATTTTTGAATGTGTGTAAAATCGATGGTCCTTGTTGCTCATAGTCTATTACCTAGGGATGTACACTAGCTTTAATTCATGGGTTTGGTTGTTGGACTCAAAATACATAGTGGAGATCATGAATAGAGAAGTGTCCTCAAATAACATGGGTAGGTTAGTGAGGGAATCCTCATCACTACATACATTAGTTATATTGAAGGTATAGTTGTCTAAGGGTAGATCTATGGATACTTGTAACCAAGGAGGAGCTTTGACTATTTTAACCGGGGGACTTCTGCCATGTATGGTTATCTTCGGAGAAGTGCATCCAAGGCCAAGATTATTTATGTGCTTCTTAGCAATGATGGGTTCTAACAGGCCATTGTCATTTCTCTTGAGTTTATTATTCTTATTATAGCCCACGCCAAGCATTAATTGTAGCCCTTTGTTATCATTGTTCCTTAGAAGATTTGGTATAGATCTTTCATCTTGATATAGAAATCTTGATATGTCCTTTTCATCTACCACCTCTTGGCTTAGGTCCCCCGAACTCTTGAATCTATAAGGGTTTGTTGTAAATGTTTGAGATACTGTGTTGGTTGGTTGTGGTTGTCCATGGGACCTAGGATATTAAGGTAACTCTCCTATTACAAAGGCACCCTTCTTCATCTTGTAGTCTCCACATATGTTATCTTGGATAATGACTTTGATATCAGAAATTTTAGGAATGGTGGGTGTCTTTATCTCAAAATTGGAGGCCAGGGTGAATGGGTCTACATATGGAGTCGTAGGGCCTTCATCATTCTTAGGAACTTGTGAGATTTTGTAATAATTATCTTCCAAGTTTTTGCAATAAGAAAAGGGCTCTGGGTTACCATGAACAATGATTTGTTGTTTTCATATGGGAATTTAACACATTGGTGGGAGGTTGATGCAATAGCTTGTATCACATGTATCGATGGGTGCGCTAGGAGAATGTTATAAGGGAGGTCAAGATTGAGGACCTCACAAGTAGTCTCCATGGTGGCTAGTCCTAATTTGATAGGAAGTTGAATGGTGCCTTGAGATACTCTTTCTTGGTCATCATAAACCCGGATTACAATGCCTTTTCCATTTTCAATCATATCTTCAGAGAATCCCAAATTCTTTATTAGCTTGAGAGAACAAATATTCAACCTTGCACCTCCATCCACCAAGACCTATTTGACTTTATTTTTATGGACAAAGACTTCAAGGTGAAGCACACAATTATGAGATGGATGGGTTGGAAGATCTTGTTTAGAGAATGTAAGGAGATGTGGGGTGGTGATGAGTCCGACCATAGCTTGGAACTAGTCTACATCAAGATCTGCATGGGTAGGAGATATGTAGGTAGTGCCTTTTCCAAAATTTATTTATGGGTAGGTGATTTTTTCAGTAATTCCTTGATGGAGATTTGATCGAGGGTTTTCTTTAGCTATTCTAAGACATTGTATCCATTTTCTATTGACTTTTAGTTTACAGGAGGTGCTCTAGTTTGTATGGATGGTCTAGGGATGGTCATTCTACCACTATGTGTGGTGAATCCACACTTAGATTTAGACCCGGTGATATGGATAAAAGCCACCCATTCATCTAAATATGCAACAACATGGTCATAAACATGGTTGACACTATCAGACTTTTTTCCTTTGCGATTGTTGTTTTCTTTATTCTGATCCAACACTGAATTTATGTATATTTTGAGGTCCTAATTTCTAGCTAGTTGCTAAATGGTGATAGTCTTTTCATCAATAAGATCTTGGATCAAGTTCTTGAGCCTCATGCAATCAAATTTTGTGTTCCCCTTTATCTTATGAAAATCATAGAGGTACTTCTCGTAATACCATGGTGGTTTAACTTAAGGTTCTTGGTAGTTTTTAATGATTGAGAGTGTGACGATGTTGGCTTCAATGATTTGTTGCATGATAGATTCGATTGTTCCCCGAAGTAGTGTGTACTTCCACTTAGGGGGATATTTGTTTCTAGTGTATGGTCCACTTTGATGATTATCATTGTTGACTATTTGTGGGTTGATTTTTTGTTGAGATGTGTGGGGTCATGTGGTGTTCTGGGTATTATTTTGAGGTTGTTGGTGCCTTTGTTGTTGTGTGTCTGGCCTTGGAGCACTAATTACAACCTTGGCATCAACAACACCATCATTGGTGACATTTTTGTTTCTCACCCATGTTCAAGGTTTGTCATTGTAGCTTATTTATGGGAGATTGTCTTGATAAGTGGGTTTCCCCTGTTGTGAAATGAGGACTCTTTCGATGTTAAGAGCTTTGGGGATGAGTCGATTGTAGGTGGTGATGCATTGCATTCTAATATGGAAGTCTAATATCCCCTCAAGATTTGAGATGATGGTTTCAACTTGTTGTTCTTCTAGCATAGCCAACTTTCTCCTATTAGCCTTGGATCGCCATCATTACAAGAAGGATGTGAATTTATCTCCTTTATTTTGCTTTAGGTTGGACAACTCTTCCAAGCTTACATCCATGCCTATGCTAAATGTGTAATTTTATATGAATGCATCCACAATTTATTGGAACTTTTTGATTCTAGGAGGAAGATGGGAGAACTATTCCATGGTTGGGCTAGCCACACTTATGGGAAAGAGCCTCATTAGATAAGATTCATCATAGGAAACTTCCATATAGTGCATGTGGAATTCTTGGATGTGATCTTTAGGATTTTTGGTTCCATAGTACTTTCTTAATTTTGGTATCTTAAAATCTAGTGCGAACGACTTCATCACAATGCTTTTGTCAAATAGATAAGGGCATATATTCGCTTGTGATCTTGTGGTTTTCCCAAATTGTATATCCAACACTTTTTGCGAGAGCTTTTTTATTTGAGTAGACACATCATTTTATAGATCAAGTAGTGGAATAAATGTGTTTTGGATTGAATGATGGGTGGGGTGACTAGTGGACTTGGTGGTGTGTTTGTAAGACTTTATTGTAAGATTTGTTGTGCAAGTAATGCATGTTGATATGCTTGTTGTTGGTCTTGTTGTGACAACAATGCTTGTTGTTGGGCTTGTTGTTGGGCTTGTTTTTGGGCTTGTTGTTGGGATGCTTGTTGTTGTGCTTGGTATTGCTGCAAAGCTTGTTGGTAAGCCTATTGTTGTAACAAGGCTTGTGCTTGAGCTTGTTGTGCTTGATATTGAGCTTGGACCTATGCTTTGGCTTGTGCTTGTGCTTATGTAGGTTGAGCAACTTGAGCAGCATGTGCGACTTGTACATCTTCCAGAACTTGTGTAGCTTGTGTGGCTTGTGCAACTTTTGTGGCTTGTTGGGCCTGTTATTATTATAACAATGTTTGTGATTGTGCTTGGGCAACTTGTGCCACTTGAGTAGCCTAGGTTGTTTGCACAACTTCTACGACTTGTTGCACTTGTTTTACAGCTTGTTAGGCTTGGAATTGTTGAAATGCCTTTTGGTATGCCTATTGAGTTGCTTGCAAGGCAATGTTGTATTTATTGGCCATGTTTGGATTTGGTGGCAGAGGTGGAGGATTCAGAATGGTGTGAGATGGTGTGATGAGGTTTTTCTTAGGTGGTTGCTGAGGTGTTTGAGTCATGAAAATGGGTTGTGTTGTGGAGGGTATGGTAGATGTCTTAGGTCCTTGGGAGACCACATTTTGAAGAGTCAAGATTGGCATTGTAGATGGTGTATTGGTTGATTGGGATGTCTTGATTGGAGCCACCTATTATTGCAATATCAGTGGCATTCCTAGAGGATTTGGTATGTTGAATTGATTCACAATTGGAGGATTATTTTGATTTGATTTATTTAGGATTGGTATGTTGGGTAAAGGGGGTTGCCCTAGACCTTGGATTTATGTTGATGTTGATGTTGTTGGGGGAAGTGGTGGGGAGATAAATGGTATGTTTCCTTGATAAAGTGATGATGAAGCATTGAAGATTCCCCCTTGTCATAATAAACCTCCTTATGTTTGTGATACCATGTGGAGAGAGACTTTTGTCCCAAGAGGGTATGCCAGTGTTGCAGAGAAAGTAGAAGCATTGTTGGTATCATAGAAAAAAAGTGGAACAAACAGATGCTTTGGGTCTTGAGGGAAATTATTTGTGTCCAAGTTTTGATTATTCACAAGGGGATGTGTTTGAATAGCATGAATCGATGAGCTCCCCTTGGTAGTTATGGGTTGGCTTAGAGTATGTGATGATATTGGTTGTGGGGTGGGTTGAATGATGTTTTGGAATGATGATGTGAATGATAGTGGTGTCATAATCCCAATAGGTTGTTCCATAATAGTTCTTATATCATAATCAAAATGGATTTTAGCCCCTTCCTTTGCTAATGCTAACATGTATTATGAAGGATTGAGTCTCATCATTGTGTTGACAATCTTGTGGTTTTTAGGATTTTAGACTATCTCCATGATTTCATCTTCAGACATTCATAGGGGATTGTAGGTGATATCATCCACTTGGAAGCCTCCCTCTTGAGGATGTTGTTGTTTTTGAGGAAGATTGAGTGGGGGGTTATTGGATCCAATGGGGTCAGATTCAGGTGCGGTATGACTCAAGTTACTTTAAGTGGATGTCTCTTTATTTTCCATGTTTCTATTGTGTTGAGATCTAGTTTGGACCATAAAATAAGGATCAAGTTTTAGGAATATAGAAGAAAAAATCCTTTAATTCCTTAGGTTGGTCTAAAATTTAGGTACAAAGAAGAAAATATAAGTTTATCTAAGGATCAAATGATGGTGATGGGATAAATGAAGGATGGGTGATGTGAAGGATTGAACTATTAAGAACCTTGACTAGACTTTTGGATTTTTGGATTTTTGGATTTCATTTTGGATTTGATTTGGATTTGATTTAGATTTTGGATAATGAACTCAAAAAACCCAAAATATTGGATGTTATCTTGGAGTAAAATTTGTCCACAAGGTAATAATTTAACTAAGTGTATGAGGAAGGATTCATCCACACACACTTAGTAGTCAAACAAGATGATTTTTTGATTTGAAGGATTTGAAGGATTGCCAAGAGTCTAGTATGAATGATTTTTCCAAGATTCTAAGGTTGTTTGTGAGATTTGATTTTTATTTTTTTCTTGAGAGATGGATGAGGGTGTTGATTTTCATCCTAGATTGGTTTTAGATAGAATTCCTTTTACAAGACTCGGTATTGAAGAAAATGCTACACTTCCTATGCGAGAAACTCAAAACGTTGAAAACGACCTGGGTTTTAAAAATAATAAAATGAGTACAAATTGGAATTGTTCTTTGAAGCATGTTTGTAAAAGTTATAAACCAATCTCTCTCTAACTTCGTAAATTCTTGAAAGGTGCTCCCAATGAGCTTTTGGAGTAAGGTGATTATGACGATTTGATTTGGGAACTTTGACTTTGCCGAAAATCAGAGGATTAAGCACATGTGAGGCTCAATTGTCTTTTATCTTTCTTAGATTTGGTTCTTTTACCACATCCACACTTTCTTGTTTAGTTTTTCAAATTGAATGTCTATGTTTGAATTTCTTTTCATCCCACAAGGTCTATTATGTGGAAATCAAGAGAATCAAGGCAATATTTCCCTATGTTGAATTTGGGGGGAAACCAATTGAGATGTAGGTCCACATGTTTTGAAGCCTTCTAGGGATAAGAAATCCTAGGAACAAGCAGTAACACATGGAATTTTCAAAGGTATTTGTTCCTCCCAAAGGGTTTGAAATTTTGATGATATGACAAATGTTTGTTTTCCAATTTTTTAGATCCACACAAAGTGTTTTGATTTTGAAACAATGCCCAACCCTAGGATAGAAAAAGAAATATTTGTGAGATTCCCAATTGGATTTCTCTAGCTACGCTTATTCAAAGTAGACAATTAGAGGCTTTACCACACTGGTTCCCCCTTTCTTCACACACACTTCTCATGTCAGCCAAGCTTCAAGTTCTCATGAATCTACAATGAAAAAATATTCATCTCTACTTAGAACCACAAGTATGTGGGATGTCTTCGGAGGTCCGACCTCCTAACACCAACAAATAGACAAGGATTTTGTCTTCTATACAAACTGGTTCATAATCAACTCACCCATTCAGAAGGCCACACGAGAGGAAAGATCAACACATATAAAGAGTATCACTTGCTTATCCATAAGAGATCCCATAATGATGAGATTTCCTCAACATTTGAAGTTGTATACCACTTGGGAGTAGCTCAACATTTAGCTTGTTACTGGCTTGAGGCGTTCCCTTTGGGTGAGTACTTTTTCCCTCCAAGGTAGGTTGTCTAAGGGTAAAAAATAGCGAAGAAGTACATTTTTGGTTTGACCACCTAACACATTTAGGCGAGAGTACACACAATGCCTTTTTTTTCTTTATTTAATTAGACTACAAAAATTGGGTAGCACGACCCCCTATAAACTATAGTACGCTTGGTAAAAATTTTAACGTGAACGGCAGCGCTGGCGTGACATGCCCTCTAGTACCAAGGGGGTGGGGGAGAATAGATCTCATGACCAACCTCTTGCAACAGGAAATATTTAGCCAACCGAGCTAAGGGCCCCACCCCCCGCAATTCCTTTTCTTCATACTCGCATGTTTTGTTGAATTTTAAAACCCAAATTTGAAATGTGGAGGAAATATTTTAGATAACCAAATGTCACTTAAAAATTCTTTTGATTCTCAAGATTGCCGTGAAGCATGAGGGAAGTGCACATACATTTGAAAATGACAAGAGTTCGTAAAAAAGATTACAAATACAAGAAAATGACAAGTTCATTTTAAATCATCAATGAAAATAGTGAGTTCTTTTTAGAGCACCAAATTTTAGTGTGAAGTTGATTCTTAAATTTTTAAAACCTAAATTCAAATTTAGTGAGTTTCTAAGGTTATTTTTAACCAACTTTGAGAAAAAATAGAAGCTTTTGTGTGTTCTTTTTAAAACCCAAAAAAAATTATAATTGAGTCCTAAAACTGAAGGTAACAATGTCCAAATATGGGAAAATGTCCCCAAAGCATTAATAAACAGTTATTTACAATTTTCAAAAAAGAAATTACATAGAGAGTCCTTGTTTCCTCTCCTTCTTTGTCACCTAATCCTGCAAAAATTGATCAACCAACAAAAAATAGAGCCACAAAATAGGTCATAGGTCAAAAGAAATCAGAACATAAAATCACATGTTAAAATAAAATTGAAAACTACCTCTTACCCAGACCCAGTGTCGCTTCTCACAAAAGGGTCAATATTTCAAGCCTTCTAGCATCATTCTATGGTGGAAATAGAGATGATGAATGTGACACTATTAAGATCAGTGTTGCTCTTTGGAGTTTGGACAACTAGCGTTAGAACAATTCATCCAGCGATATGATTTGGTCACAAAGGTAGTATCACCATATAGTGACGCTGAAATGATTGCATCATTGTTTGACCTCTTCAACATGCCTCTATCCTGGAAGCACATAAAATGGAAAAAATATAATGTAAATCACCAAAAAATGTGTTAATTTTGAGCAAGTAGCCCTCCTTCTAGCGCCAAAATGTGATTTTTTTGCCTATACCTTCTTAATCATGAACAAAAAAAAAACATTAGTCAATAAAAAAGTGTAAACAAACATTGCCTATGAAATTCATCTAAGCATAATAAAATGAAAAGAAAGTAGAATATCAAGTAATCTACTAATAAAAAGCTATTCTAATACTCAACCCAACATCTCATAGGGTGATTAGTGCTCCTTTGATGTGGAAAGAAGCCCTTTCCTAACCATTGATAAACTTAATGGTTTTTTATAAAACAAGTATGAAATTGCCTATAATCTTGTTAAAATGGATGTAAATATGAAATGCTATGAAGTTAAATGGCTATGTTGATTATGCTCTTAGGTGATGGATCCATATTGTGAGAATGATGCCTCTATTTATAGAATCCAAGGATGGAAGAGTGAAGAAGTTTGATGAATGTGGGATTGAGGAATCGACTAATAGCATAGTGCCACTTTTCAACATGCTAATGAATCTTGGGGGAGATGCACTCACACATGTGTGAGCATATTTTGGGAGATGTGATGTGTAAGAAGAATAAATATCAAGGTGGCTTGTATAAGAGAATATGTAAGATTCCATTTAAAGCCAAGGTGGCTTGTGTAAGAGGACGTGTCAGAGCTATTAAAAGTTAAGGTGGCTTGTGTAAGAGCTCGTTAATGCTAAGGTGGCTTGAGAAAGAGGGTAAAAGTAATTTGCAAAAGAAAATTCAAATGGGTGGGATATTATAGGAATATGCATTTTTGAAAGTAAATAAGGTAATTAGTAAATCAAATAAATTTATTTACATGTGCAAATTGACCAAGGTTGACTTACCTTAGGGTGAAGTCAAAAGCTAGAGGAATGGAGGATTAGTGTTTAATTTAGGATTAATTAACATGAATGAAATTAATTGCTTTGTGACACATGATTCTAATGTTTGGGTTTATTTAAATCATATGAGAGGATATTTGAAACTTTAGGATTTTAATTAAATTAAATTGATTTATTTAAATAAAAGGATAACAGTCAGGTTTAATTAAATAAAATAGATTTATTTAATTAAAAGAGGAAAATTAAAATTTAATTAAATAAAATTCATCTAGTTAATTAAAAGAGGAACATTAGCACTTAATTAAATAAAATTTATTTATTTAATTAAAAGAGGAACATTAGGAGATGATGAAATAATCTAACAAAAGTTTATTATTAGATATAACTAAAATTAATTAAATAAATATTATTCAATTAATCTGTTAGTATTGAGATGATTAAGGAAGAATTGGTGTTAGTAAATCAGGATCAAGTGCATGACATCAATCAAGATATTTCGAGTGTCTACATGAATTTATAGTCATAAGTATTATCAAGCAATAGGTAGCAACCCATTACTTTTAGGAGGATATATAACTTTATATAAATACAATAATATCAATAATAGGATCCTATCACCATAAGGAAGAGATACAATCCTATATAGTGATAAGTATATATAGTTAGGGATCCATATGAATCAATTTTTGAGTAGCATAAGATAGTATTTATCGTACAACCTTTGCTATAATTTTTTCTTTTCAAAAATTTACATTTTGTAATGAATTTAATGATTCATATTAATATCCTATAAATTTAATATTTAACATGATTTATTCCATGTAGCATTACAAAAAATATAAAAAATATAATCCCCTTCCCAATGGATAAGGTAGTAGTAACTCTATATTTTCTCAACATTTTTGAGGGTTCACACATGATGAATTCAATGTAAGAGGGTTTAAAATATGTGCAAGTCTAACTATCACTAGGGAAGTAGGATTTTATTTAATGAAAATTAATTTGAATTAGGTCATACCACTAAACCTGGAATTAATCATTTGAATTTATTATTTTTAAGTCTTCATGATAATCTAAACTCTAGAAATAAATGACATTAAATCAATGCTATTTTATGTAAAAGGAATCTTGTTATAGGCATTTTATTTTTCACAAATTAATATATCCATTTAATACATACATATGATAGAAGGATAAGGGAATCATGATTTTTGAACTTTCTTTGTAGGGATAAGGGACATATGGAAGATCAATACTGATTGTGGCGATATTCCATGCATTCACTAATAGATAGAATCCAAAGCATGGGACTTAATGGTATTTAATGTGAAACTAGGCAAAAAAATAATCTATCATTTCATGGTTGATAAATTAATTGTATGGCAACTTACCATATAATTAAGAGCTTATATTTTATATCAATATATTTTTATGGGTTCAAGTAAATTCATCACCAAAAATTCACCACCAACAATTCATTGTACAAAATTGATCACGGCAACATATTCATTAGTTATATAATTCACCACCAAATATTCATGGGCATGGTATATTCACTACATATACCTTTTTTAAAATCTCAATACTTTGTCTTTTTTGGGTGCTCTTGACCACTTATAGGTTGAGAAAAGTATACATGGTGAATATACCACAGTGATGAAAGTGAATTGTATACATGATGAATATGCCACGAGATGAATTGCTGACGGTGAATTGTTGGTGGTGAATTGTTGGCGGTGAATTACTGGTGGTGAATTTAGTTTGTGTAAAGTTGTGTTGCCTACAACATGTATTTATTTTCTCTCTTTAGAGAGAATCCCCTCAAGAAAAAATATCTTATGGCTATTTAGGTTGGGAGAAAAGTAAAACAAAAAGGATACTCAAATATATGTATATATTCCATGTTGTGTATCTTATTGGCAATCTAAGGTGATAACCTTATAATCATGGTTAGTTTACTCTTAATTTATTTAAAAAATATGATTTATTATATTAAGATATAAAAGTTCACTTGACCCATAACAAATTAAATAATAATATACATTTTTTTTTCAACCACAGGTTTGTGGGGAGACTAGACCTCGTGACCTCTTGCCTGCAACAAAATGCTTTAGCCAATCAAGCTAGGCCACCCACCCCAATAATATACATATTTAATGTTTACCTTGATTGTAAGATAAATTATGACCTAATTAATATAGTGATTAACCAAAAGTAATAAAATATATTCATTCAAATGACTATTATTATTCTTTTTATACATAATCCTAGAGTTCTCAAATAAAATATTTAATTTACATATTTCTTAGTTAATTAAAATATATATTATAAGGATTTAATACTTAAAAAAATTTACTTATGATTTTTAGTTTCAAATTTAAAAAAAAAAAGATAAAATCTATTTTTACTTGAACTTTGTTTGTGTTGGTTATTTAAAAAAAATAAAATGTAATCATATAATTAAAACAGACTATTATTGTAAGTGTTAGTGTTTAATTGACTAGTTATTTCTCACATATTGCTAATAATTAGTATTAACATTAAGTATTACATTATAATTTAATTAAAACATATTTAAGAGAAATGATAAATTTTATCTACTAACTTAATAATATATCTTTATATATAAATTGATGTTTAATAAAGATAATAATTATATTATATAATTTCTGAGATTATTAAATGATTAAGACATTGTGATCATAATGTTGCCATCTTAACTTTTTTATTCTCTTTCATTTCATATGAACTCTATATGTTCATATTAAAATGTATTAACATAAACAATATAGAGTCTTTCATAATCATTAAATGTAGCAGCATATAACTCTTATCATTTTAAGTTTCTCAAATTTTTTAGTGAAGGAACAATGCATATCACGGAACCAATTTTTTCTTTTTTGGTTTAGATGAAAGATAAACTTACTTTATCTTGCAGGAATAATTTTTAGGTATAACATTGTAATTGAAATGAAAGACATACACCTTCACTTACACGGTAAAAGATTATTCGAAATGTGAAATGTCACGAGTCAATTTCACACAAACCGTCTAAAGAAAAATAATTGTAGTAAATGTGCACATGCAATTCACGAAGGTCTATGAAAGTTCTTTGGAAGGAAAACGCCAGAGACTGAAACTGTCAATATTGTCTTCAAAATGCCGGCATCAGTGTTATGAAAAAAGAAACGATAGAGAATAATAGGCATACGCAGGCTGAGGACCCAACCCACTATCTTCACTCTTATCGTATCACGAGTTTAACATACTAGTCGCCCACTATGCACTGGACCCAGAAGTGGCAATAAAGTTATTCAGCAATATTTTAGGATTTTAGCAGCGAGATGCAATAAAAACGTTGATCTTATTAGGATTTGATGTTTTGTCCTCTCCAATTCCTAGGGCTTATTTATATGGAGTGAAGGCTTTTGGTCACACCACATCAGAGTTACTTACCTCAGCTTTATTTGGAAATAAGGTCTTTCTTCTATCATATTTTCTTGCATTGTTTTTTATCCACCGCCTGCAAGTAGTGGGTTTAGATTTTGTTTTATACATATTTTTAACATAAAGGCTATTTGTTCATCTCACGAAATTGCATGATATTGTTGAAATAAATAAAGACTAGATTGTGTAACGTTGGGTTCCGTGATTGCAGGAATGACTTACAAAATGCCGGCTTTCCCTATGCTGATTGTTCTCCTGGTACGTATTTCGTTGCCTTATTTTACCAGTCGAAATATAACTTGTTAATCTTTCAGCAGATAGCATGTTGGATGCTTGACTTGATGACAAAATATTAACGGTCTGGTGTTTTTGTTGTTTTCGGCAGTGTGTACTTGTCAGCGAGGCCACCAATTTGCAGGATGAATGGGTTTGTCCCGCTTTAAGTTACTGGAACCACAAGTTGCCCAACACATCAATTCCCGATGCTCTACGAGAAGTTATCTGTCCTCACAACATAGCAGATCATCCGTTTCTCAAAAATATTCAAGATGTTGAAGCAGGAGATGTATCCATATATAGTCATAAGTACAATACACCTCAAGTAGCAGATGTATCCATCTATAGTCATAAGTATACTGCACCTCGAGTAGGAGATGTGTCCATATATAGTAAAATGTATACTCGATCCCGAGAAGGAGATGCAACCATCTATAGTCATAAGTATATTACACCCCAAGTAGGAGATGTGTCCATTTTTAGTCATAAGTATATTGCACCTCAAGTAGGAGATGTATCCATCTATAGTCGCAAGTATATTGCACCTCGAGTAGGAGATGTATCCATCTATAGTCATAAGTACTATCAATCAACAGATAGGAACCCATTACACGGAGGAGGAGATGCAACTCTGTATAATCAGAAGTATGCCATTGATAGGGACTCATCTCCCCAAGGAGGAGACGCAGTCCTGGACAGGGATCAAAATCAAGGAAATGTTGAGTACCATAGGAAATTATTGGTGGCAGATCCATTATTGTCAATTTTCTTCTTTGAGAAAGATTTGCATATTGGAACCAATCTGATGGTCCATTTAGAGATCCTGAAAGCCCAATATTCAGCAGATTTCCTTCCACGCAGCGTAGCTAATGAAATCCCCTTCTCGTTGGAGAAGCTACTGGTAGCTCAAGACGTGCTCAACATACCTCAAGGTTCCGACATGAGTATTGCCATGGAAGAGGCTCTGAAAAAATGTGAGAGTCCAGCGATCACTGGGGAAACAAGATATTGTGCTACATCAATGGAGTCAATGATAGACTATAGTACTGCAAGAATTGGAAGTAATCATTTGAATGCATTGATTACTAATCTTCCCAATACTTTCAACTCTCAAAATCAGCAATACTCTGTCACTGCTATGGTTGCTAAAAGCAATTCTAGTTCCAAGCATGTCATTTGCCACAACTTAATATATCCATATGCTATATACATGTGCCATGAGGCTAAAGGCACCAAGATTTTTGAACTTTCTCTCCAAGGCCAGGGGACATATGGAACGTCAATACCACTGGTGGCTATATGCCATGCAGACACCAGTGCCTGGAATCCAGAGCACGCAGCCTTCATGGCACTGAAAGTGAAACCAGGCGAGGAAGCAATTTGCCATTTCATGCTTGAAGGAACCATTGTGTGGCTACTTGCCAACTAATTGGGTGCTTGTCTTTTACATGCTTGTTGCTTGTTTATGTTTAGATCCTTCATCCATCCTTGTATCTGTTTGTCCAAAGGATGTAGTTGTGTTTCTTAAATATGCACTTGTTTCTCTCTCTTTAAAGTCAGACTCCCTCCAGAAGAGCTTACCTTATGGCTTGTTAGTGATGAGAGAGGGTTCAAACTAAATGAATTTGTAGCAGTTGTTCGCTTTCAGTTCCTCCTCACTGTTATTTCTATGTCATATCTTCTGGTATTGCAATATCTCTACCTATTTCATGTGTATTTTAATATTAATAATATGAGTAATATATATTTTAATGGTGTTCGTCGTATTTATGGCCATTTTTATTTTTAAGTTATAAAGAGAATAATTTATGAAATTAAAATATTAAATATCAATAAGTTAAAAAATATATGTTATATTTAATATTGATTTTAATTATGAGATAAATTATGGTTTAAATTGACATCATGATTATTGAAATATGAAAAACATTATTTATACAAATTAGTGTTATCATCTTTTATATAGATAAGCTAAATGTTTAAACACAAAATATTTATTTTGGATCTTTTCGTACATCACTAATAATAAATATTTCAATACTTGAATATTTTTAGTTTCATTTTTTTTTAAAATAGTTTAAAATTTACTTTGACTTTTTATTTCAGTAAAACAAATGGTGTTTATTTTGCATTATTAAAATTTAAATAATTAGTTAATATAAAATTTGATTTTAATTATCAATATCTAGTTGATTAGTCATGTCCTACATATCATTAATAATTTATCTTAAATTGAAGTATTATATAATAGATTAAATAAATTATATTTGAAATAAATGATAACGTACCAGAGCCAACCTGAAAAGGAAGATGGACAAGACTCTTGTGGATATTCAGGAGATGAAGAAAGCAACTATCAACATGGACAATTTGGAAAAGGAAGTTGTTGATATCTTGAGGAATCTGGCTTAGTGGTTGGTTTTCTACTGGTCTCTTGCGGGTTTTTGGCTAGGCTGTCTCTGTGCCGGTCTTTGTTTTATCTTTGTAGGCAACTTTTCATATTTTATGTTGAACTCTTTTATGCTTTATCTTAATTTTATTTGTTATTAAAGGGTTTTGGGGCCCCTTCAAAACCTTCTTTTACCTTAATAAAAAACTTTACATATATCAGCTAGTATTCAATTAATAAAATTAATTATTTTATATAATTTAGAAGGTAACCAAAATATTTGAGGTTAAGGTTCTTTCTTTGCTAGAGTGTGTAGAAATATATGGCTTCCAATAAATTATTTGTGCCACAACCACATTTTAACATGTGTCCATACGATTAAACTATTTATAAAAAAATTCATTAAACTAATTGACATATACTTTCCACTACAACAAGAGATTCATATTGCACACATATGGGGACATTAGATAAGAAATGTTGCAATACACATGTCATCGAGAAAGTGGAGAGTGAAATGAAGTTGAAGGCAAGTGTAGTGTACTTGATTTACTCACTCTGAATTAAATGTTGACTAATTGATTTAGTCATTTTGTGAAAGGAACAACTCGAAGAACATCTCCAAGAAGAAATCTCTTAGGGCCTCTATGTGAGTGGTGTTGGTTTAGTCCAATCAACCTAAAAAGAAACTAGTTCAATATAATTCTAAAATTCATCTTTAAATGATCCTTTGTTGGATAATTCAACCCACTAATTTAGTGCATACTAATTCTAAATTTTAGGGTTGCTTCACAATTATTTGGATTAATAGCTTAGGTAAATTCTTTGAGATTCTTCGGTAGAATTTAAGACAATGAATTTAAAAAGTGACTTTATTTTATTTTGTGTTAACTTCTTCTATTTATTACCTTAGGAAGAAATTTTACCTAAAACTTAGACAAGGACCACTTATGTACCAAGGAAGGATTATCTATCACCTACTTGATCAATACTATCCTTATAAGTATGTTGAATTCAATCCTCATATAGAATCTCATGAGAGAGACAATATCGATTTAGGTAAGCCTAGAGTACATTAGATTGTTCTTCACATTGTGTTATCCTGTCTAAAAAAATGGAATAATAAAATTAATTTATTAACACTACAAAGTATTATTACCACCACAACACAATGATTTTACCTCAATCTTTAAGCATGAATATTCTCCTATCATTTACATTATTTTGATTTTCACACTTGAGCATTATTCTTTTATTTATAGTATCTAATAAATAATACTTAAAATTAATATATTTTTGTATCATTTTTTTTAATTCTAGTTGAAAAGCTTATTTGTAGTAAACCCATCACTAACTTTTCATAAAAGAAAAGACTTGGGAGAGGTCATAAAGTTAAACTAATTTTTTTATAACACCTTTATCATTAGAAATAAAAGTGTATTTAAACGTGTTAGATACACAACTTGCATGCCTAGTGATAAGATTTTACTTGATCTGAAACAAAAATAATGGTAACACTATAAATATTTAGTTACAAATATATATTTTATTTATAGTGAGGCACTTTCACTAATATATTATTATTTTTTTCTATTCTTTCATTTCAAATTACACATGCATAAGCACATTACACACTCCAAATGTTTTTTTTTTTAACTTAGGGGTATCCACATGACACAACCCTGAACCCAGCTAGGATGAGATGAGGTGAGATTAATCCCTTGAGGGTGTATGTAGTTACCTTTTAACCATGTACATCAGGTTAATCTAGGCCTCGAAGTTGATCCCAAAACCAATGTGGAGAAAACCCATGACCCAAGCCAACTCTGACACCCATACGGGTCTCAAAATGTTAACACCTAACCGCAACTCTAGGTATACCAATGATGAAATATTTACTAATCATCATTGCGTAAAAATTTAAGAGCGTGCCTTTATTAAATAACCCTAACCCCAAAATATTATGTAAATGAGATTCCTTATTTTAGGGAACCCTCAAATAGGTAACCCTAATAAGACTAAGAAAAAACCTATTTTGATTCTATGTAGATTACTCTATTGTGAAAAAAGTTGAGGATCAAAGCAACAACCTTTAGCATAGTCTAGGCAACTCAAGATGAATAAAAATAGAATTTTCTCTAACTTATTCTTGATTCATGGTCTTGGAAACTTGAGAAAATACAAATCTCAGCAAAAGATGAGTCATTTAAGAAAGGATGTTAATTATCCTTTGCCTAAGGACAGTCACCCTGTCTTGACCAAAACAAAACCCTATCTCTTGAAACCCTAATCTTAGATGAGACATCTCTTCTTTCCTATGTATTCTATTGATATAGATGGTAAGTTTTGGAGATATGGCTACCCTATTTACTAAAACATAGAGCCAATGCCATCTCTTTCCTTTGCACAACGTGTTTTAACATTAATCTGAAATGTTTATAGATAAATCATTCTTTTCTCCTTTTTCTGTGTTTGTTTCTTCCATGTAAGCTTAGGGAAATGGCAAGGAAAAATGCCTCCTAAACTAGTGGTTGTTCAACATAGTATTTGAGGTTTTTGTATCTACTAAATAAGATATTGCATAAGAATCAGGATAGCAGAAAGCCAAATAAGAAGATGATGGTCAAGGCTCCCACAATATAGAAGTCTTCACTTCCCATCGAAGAGAAATATGTACAACTATACTAATGTGGTTAAATCATACAATTCAAAAGAGATAGTAGACTTATGTGGAAATTCCATATCAAAGCATGATTATATTATCAAAATCTTTCCAATCTCCCTTTCATAAAAGGAAAACAGCCAAGAGGATTTCAACCATTATAGTGGATGAACATGGAAATAGAATATCAGAGATAGCTATCCCACTGTTGTATAAATTTGAATCAGAAATCACACCTAAAGACTACCAAATTTGGCAAGTGGATCTTGGAGTCCACAAAAATAGGAGTGAAACAAACTCTCCAAATGTCTATATCTACAATTTTGAAAAAGATGCAAAAGGAAGAGAACAAAAAAGAGGAACTAAAGGCCCAAGTAGATCAATTAAAAACTTGTATTGATAATTAAATGATTAGGTCACTTGATGCTACAGATCTTGAGTCCATGATCACTAGTACATAAACAAAAATATATGATAGAAAATAATACTAAAAACTACTTATAAATGACTAAACTTTGTCACTTGACCATTAGTAGTTTATTTCCAGTCATTTATAATGTGGCCAAATTTATGACAACCAATTTTAGTCATTTATTTGGTCATTTTGATTGATCAATTTGGTAATATATTTAGTCACTGATTTATTCATATTATTCACTAAGCTTGGTCACATGACCATTAGTAGTCTATTTCTAGTCATTAATTGGTTGTTTTGAATAATCAATTTGGTAGTCTATTTTTAGTCACCGATTTAGTCATACTTATTCACTGATTTTTGTCAATTGGTAGTATATTTATTCACTAATTTCTGTCAATTGGTAGTATATTTAGTCATAATTATTCATTGATTTATGTCAGTTGGTAGTTGTAGTGTAGAATAATTTTGTCATTTACATTTTCACACTTTATTTGGGAATTGTTAACCTTAAAATGGACCTAATGTCACCTTTAATCTAGTGTTGCACACATTCACATTGAATTTAGTGCCCTTTTGAGCTAAATAAACCTAACTTTGCTTTGATTTAATGTTGTAAAGTGTATTTATTTACACCTTCACATTAAATTTAGGGCTCTTGGACCTCATGTTTCCTTAATCTAGTGTTGTAATGTGTTGTACACATTCACATTAGATTTAGAACCCTTTTTAGCTAAATTCACCTAATTTTGCCTTAGTTTAATGTTCTAAAGTATATTTATTTACACTTTCACATTGATTTTTGGGCCCTCTTGCATTTATTACCTTTATATCACCATTAATAGGCCCTTAAGGCCCCATATTATGCATCCCAAGGCATATTTTAATCAAAATCTCGACATAGACATCAAATAGACTTAATTTCTTAACTCCTCGACCTTTTCTCTCTCCAAAAAGGCCATGTGGGACCCATATGCCACCTTGGGCATATGATTCCCACCCAGGTGGGACCCATAAACCACAAATGGTGAATGAGTCCCATTTGGCTCCTTTTTTGAATTTTGAGCAGGAAATCAAGGTTTTAAATTCAAATTTCTTGAATGTTAGCCTTTAGGATCTAATAAATGGTAACTTGAATGGATTTCTTATATAAAAAAGGTCTCAAATCATTATTTAATTAATCTTACATGATATCAAGTCAAGAACTCAAGAGTTAAGCATTCCAAGACTTCACAACAGCCTCAAGAGAGTTTAGAAGATCACTTTTAAGGCATTCAAGAGTAGATTTCTTCATCAATTGCTGCATCACTTCAAGATCCATGACCATGTCAAGATCATAAGGCATCAAGCATATTGATAATCTAGTGTTTTCATGTATCATTGAAGATCCAAGATCAAGCATTGTTCTACACTTATTTTCAAGATCAAGATCTACATTGTATGTGTCCACTTCATGTTAGATTGTCGATTCATGTTACAAGACATCACTCAAGGTTTTCAGGTTTCATGTTTCATGTCCTTATTTCATCATATCATCATTTGTTTTAATTACCTACAAGGGGTTTGACTTAGGCAAAACCCTATTCACTAACAATCATGTTTTTCTTCTCTTTACATGTGTGATTGCAAATATAGGCATCTTGGAGCATGAAGGATCTTTGAATAATAGGTTATAAGATTGAAGGAATTTTTTGGAGTTGTCTCATCACTTATAAGATCTTGGAAGGTCTTCTATAGGTCTAAAATTAGAGTTTCAAATCCAAAAACAAAGTGAAGTAGAAAGAGAAGAGATTGGAGGGTAGAATCAGGTCATAACCCTTTGAAAAAGAATATAGGAAATGATAAGAAACCTTGGGCATATGAGTCCCAGTACTACCAATTTTTAGGGTTTGAAGAGATTTAGATCAAACACTGTCATATTCTAGTTTTTGCACAAAAAACCTAGTCTAGGACTAAATCACCGAGACTGGCATATGAATCCCACTCAACATTAAATTCAGTGTTTGCTAAATTTCAAGAATTCATTCAATCTCTTTCAAGTTCCCAGGTGCACACCTCTGATCTCTTGTCTTTATATTATGATTTGGTTGCATTTCTAGGTGTTTCATTCAATTCTTGTATATCATTGAGTTTCATAATTAGGTCTTGCATTTCATTAGTCTTTCCAAGTACTATTTTGGTGGTGAACCCCTCTTTAGTTCATAATTAGACCCTAGGAAACCCTATTGCAAGATATCTTTCTCCTACTTCATTCTTGGATTAAGATCTCTAGGGTTTCCTTGAATGAGAGTGAATAAGATTGTCATTCCATCTTCTATGCATACAATCCCAATAAAAATATTGCTTTTAATAGTATATTTATTCAATTGGTAGTTTATTTAATTGTTTTTTTTCACAACTGATTATTGCCTAAAAGTCATGAAAATGAGAAAATTATTTTGAGGTTTAAACATAAAACACAAAGAAACATAATCAATCATGAAAGAGCTATTAAGAAGGAAAAATACTGAATTTTTATTGAGAAAATGCATTCTTACAATGGATACAAGACTTAAATATTTCTTTGCTTTAAAAAATATGTTACAAAGTGTGTTTCTCAGTGTTGTGATTGAGAAAATAGAGTTACAATGCTCTATTTTTTTCCTATACAGCGCCAAAACATGAAATAAATACTTGAAAAATGAAGCCTAAGGGTCCTATGAAATAATCCTTTGTAGACTTCACACCATGAATACTCAGTATGGACTAAGAACTATGTTCTGCATATACCTTGACAAATAAGCTTTACTGAACATGATAGTAGACAAATCCAAACCGATCAAAAGAAAGTTCTTTGTCTTTTTAGCATCATAGAAGTTTGACTCTATGGTTACCCGTTCCACCTCCTTGATTTTTCTAGTTTTGGCTACTACTTCAATATATTTGAAGTGAATGTCAAGGTCCTCACTACCAATTACATTGAAAATATAGTTTACCATATAAGTACAAGGTTCCCAAGCTACTAAAAAATTACCTCCTCAAATAGATCAATGAATATCAGTGACAAAATGGAACAAGTGATAATCCAAAGTCAAATCACCTAGAGCTCAAATATGCACCCAAGAAGAAATATATCCCTTCATAAGACTTTAACTATTCAAACAACTTTTTGCATGAATTTACACTCAATAGGGGAACTAGAAGAAATAATGATATAACAAAATAAATTACATTGAGAGAAATAGTTTAATCGTCACCTCAACTTCAAAGTTCCATCTCAAAAACCTTAAGCTATTTATCAATATGAAGAAGATATATGAATTTACAACTAGAAAGAAAATACTTGAAGAAAGAGATTTGTGATGACATTGTAATCAACTATTCAACCACCCTCCATTTGAGACATCATCAGTACAAAGTTTATAGTGCCCTACAAAATGTACTCAACAAATGAAAATATAAGGGATTTTTTATGGATAGACTACTAAAATCCTATTGTAGTGGATACTCCAAGTACATATGGCCCAATTCTAATGACAATTAAAACTAAAAATTAGCTTTGACAGTTATTAGTATGTTATTGATATTGAATCGTGGATTTGACTATTTGATACCTTATGACTAAAGATCTTGTATCAACGAGATATGGATCTTGCTACCACTAATCATCCCAAAGAAAGCCATATGCTAATATTTGACTTCTAAAATATATATATTTGATTTCTTGTTTCATGTGTCTCGAAATAGGTACACCACATCCTTGAAGTGGATTAACATAGATTTATTTAGCAAGCAAAAGAGACTAATTCTATATGATTTTGCATTATAATTCATCCCAATGTTCATAACGATCAATCTCAGCTTTGCAAAATACACAACATCATTAACTAATAAGTTCTTAAGAAAATTTTAGGAAGCACCCTTCCAAGGGACAAACCTCTACAAATTTTCAAAATAATTGCAACTAATCTAGCCATAAAATATTAAGATGCATAGTGTGTAGGGACTACCTTAAGATGCATAGTGTGGAGTGTAACCCAACATTCCTTGCTTGATTCAGTAAACCACTT
>CM021106.1:345339243-345394327 GCA_007115665.2 Sequoiadendron giganteum | reverse complement strand
TAATTAAATGATTAAAATATTGTAATCATAGCATTGCCATAAACTTTTTAATTCTCTTCATTTCAAATGAAGTCTATATATTCATATTAATATGTGTTAACATAAACAATTTAGAGTTCTTTCAGAATCATTATACGTTTCTCAATTCTTTTAATTGAGGAACAATGCATATCAGGGAACCAATTTTTTTTGTTGGTTTAGGTGAAAGAAAAACTTACCTTATCTTGCAGGAACTTTTTAGGTATAATATTGTAACTGAAATGAAAGACAGATACCTTCACTTACAGGGTAAAATAATATCCGAAATGTGAAATGTCACGAGTCAATTTCACACAAACTGAATAGTAGTAAATGTTCACATGCAATCTACGATTTTCTAGGTCTATGAAAGTTATTTGGAAGGAAAACGCCAGAAACTGGGCTCTCAATCTTGTCTTCAAAATCCACGCTTCTGTGTTCTGAAAAAAGAGACGATAGAGAATAATAGGCAAACGCAGGCTGAGGACCCAACCCACTATGTTCACTCTTATCGTATCACGAGTTTAACATACTAGTCGCCCACTATGCACTGGACCCAGAAGTGGCAATAAAGCTATTCAGCAATATTTTAGGATTTTAGCAGCGAGATGCAATAAAAACGTTGATCTTATTAGGATTTGATGTTTTGTCCTCTCAAATTCCCAGGGCTTATTTATATGGAGTGAAGGCTTTTGGTCACACCACATCAGAGTTACTTACCTCAGCTTTATTTGGAAATAAGGTCTTTCTTCTATCATAGTTTTTTGCATTGTTTGTATCCAGCGCAGGCAAGTAGTTTGTTTACATTTTGTTTTATACATATTTTTCACATAAAGGTTATTTGTCCATGTCACAAAATTCCACTAAATTGTGTAACGTTTGGTTCCGTGATTGCAGAAATGACTTACAAAATGCCGGCTTTCCCTATGCTGATTGTTCTCCTGGTACGTATTTCGTTTCCTTATTTTACCAGTCGAAATATAACTTGTTAATCTTTCAACAGATAGCATGCTGGATGCTTGACTTGATGACAAAATATTAACGGTCTGGTGTTTTTGTTGTTTTCGGCAGTGTGTACTTGTCAGCGAGGCCACCAATTTGCAGGATGAATGGGTTTGTCCCGCTTTAAGTTACTGGAACCACAAATTGCCCAACACATCAATTCCCGATGCTCTACGAGAAGTTATCTGTCCTCACAACATAGCAGATCATCCGTTTCTCAAAAATATTCAAGATGTTGAAGCAGGAGATGTATCCATATATAGTCATAAGTACAATACACCTCAAGTAGCAGATGTATCCATCTATAGTCATAAGTATATTGCACCTCGAGTAGGAGACGTGTCCATATATAGTAAAAAGTATACTCCATCCAGAAAAGGAGATGCAACCATCTATAGTCATAAGTATATTACACCCCAAGTAGGAGACGTATCCATTTTTAATCATAAGTATATTGCACCTCAAGTAGGAGATGTATCCATCTATAGTCGCAAGTATATTGCACCTTGAGTTGGAGATGTATCCATCTATGGTAAAAAGTATACTTCATCCCGAGAAGGAGATGCAACCATCTATAGTCGCAAGTATATTGCACCTCGAGTAGGAGATGTATCCATCTATAGTCATAAGTACTATAAATCAACAGATAGGAACCCATTACACCGAGGAGGAGATGCAACTCTATATAATCAGAAGTATGTCGTTGATAGGGACTCATCTCCCCAAGGAGGAGACGCAGTCCTAGACAAGGATCAAAATCAAGGAAATGTTGAGTACCATAGGAAATTATTGGTGGCAGATCCATTATTGTCAATTTTCTTCTTTGAGAAAAATTTGCATATTGGAACCAATCTGATGGTCCATCTAGAGATCCTGAAAGCCCAATATTCAGCAGATTTCCTTCCACGCAACATAGCTAATGAAATCCCCTTCTCGTTGGAGAAGCTACTGGTAGCTCAAGACGTGCTCAACATACCTCAAGGTTCCGACATGAGTATTGCCATGGAAGAGGCTCTGAAAAAATGTGAGAGTCCAGCTATCACTGGGGAAACAAGATATTGTGCTACATCAATGGAGTCAATGATAGACTATAGTACTGCAAGAATTGGAAGTAATCATTTCAATGCATTGATTACAAATCTTCCCAATACTTTCAATTCTCAAAATCAGAAATATTCTGTCACTGCTATGGTTGCTAAAAGCAATTCTAGTTCCAAGCATGTCATTTGCCACAACTTAATATATCCATATGCTATATACATGTGCCATGAGGCTAAAGGCACCAAGATTTTTGAACTTTCTCTCCAAGGCCAAGGGACATATGGAACGTCAATACCACTGGTGGCTATATGCCATGCAGACACCAGTGGCTGGAATCCAGAGCACGCAGCCTTCACGGCACTGAACGTGAAACCTGGCGAGAAAGCAATTTGCCATTTCATGCTTGAAGGAACCATTGTGTGGCTACGTGCCAACTAATTGGGAGCTTGTCTTTTACATGCTTGTTGCTTGTTTATGTTTAGATCCTTCATCCATCCTTGTATCTGTTTGTCCAAAGGATGTAGTTGTGTTTCTAAAGTATGCACTTGTTTCTCTCTCTTTAAAGTCGGACTCCCTCCAGAAGAGCTTACCTTATGGCTACTTAGTGCTGATAGAGGGTTCAAACTAAAATGAATTTGTAGCAGTTGTTCGCTTTCAGTTCCTCCTCACTGTTATTTCTATGTCATATCTTCTGGTATTGCAATATCTATACCTATTTCATGTGTATTTTAATATTGATAATATGAGTAATATATCTTTTAATGGTGTTCGTCGTATTTATGGCCATTTTTATTTTTAAGTTATAAAGAGAATAATTTATGAAATTAAAATATTAAATATCAATAAGTTGAAAAAAATATGTTATATTTAATATTGATTTTAATTATGAGATAAATTATGGTTTAAATTGACATAATGATTGTTCAAATATGAAAAAAAAATATTTATACAAATAAGTGTTACTGTTTTTTTTATAGATAAGTAATATTTAAAAAATATATATTTATTTTGGATTTTTTCTTTGATCAGTAACAATAAATATTTCAATACTTAAATAAATTTGTTTATTATTTTTAGTTTCAATTTTTTTTAAAATAATTTAAAATTTACATTGACCTTTTATTTGAGTAAAAAGAATGGTGTTTATTTTGCATTATTAAAATTTAGATATTTAGTTAATATAAAATTTGATTTCAATTATCAATATCTAATTGATTAGTCATTTCCTACATATCATCACTAATCTATCTTAAATTGAAATATGATATAATAAATGATAGAAAATTTCTTCGAAATTATTAACTTGTAACTTTACATATATCAGTTGGTATTAGATTGATAAAAAAAATATTTTATATAACTTAGAAGGTAAACAAAATTTTTGAGGTTAATGTTCTTTCTTTGCAAGAGTGCATAGAAACATATGGCTGCCAATAAATTAATTGTGCCACACCCACATTTTAACATGTGTCCATACGATTAAACTATTTATAAAAAAATTCATTAAACTAATTGACATATACTTTCCACTACAACAAGAGATTCATATTATGTGCACATGGGAAGATTGCATAAGCAATGTTGCAATACACATGTCATTGAGAAAGTGGAGAGGGAAATGAAGTTGAAGGAAAGTGTAGTGCACTTGATTCACTCACTCTAAATAAATGTTGACTAATTGATTTAGGCATTTTGTGAAAGGAACACCTTCAAAAATATCTCCAAGGAAAAATCTCATATGGCCTTTATGTGAGTAGTGTTGGTTTAATCCAGTCAACCTAAAAATAAACTAGTTCAATGTAATTCTAAAAGTCATCTTTCAATGATTCTTTGTTGGGTAATTCAACCTATTAATTTAGTGGATACTAATTCTAAATTTTAGGGTTGCTTCACAATTATTTGGATTAATAGCTTAAGTAAATTCTTTGAGATTCTGAGGTAGAATTTAAGACAATGAATTTCAAAAGTGACTATATTGACTAAGATGACTAGGGAAAATACTTTGAACTAGAATGTGTTGAATAAAAACTATTTTATTTATTTTATTTTGGTTTAACTCTTATTTATTACCTTGGGAAGAAATTTTACCTAAAACCTAGACAAGGACCACTTATGGACCAAGGAAAGATTATCTATCACCTACTTGATCAATACTATCCTTATAAGTATGTTGATTTAAATCCTCATATACAATCTCATGAGACAGAGAATATCAATTTAGGTAAGCCTAGAGTACATTAGATAGCTCTTCACATTGTGTTATCCTTTTTAAAAAAATGGAATAATAAGATTATTTTATTAACACTAAAAGGTATTATTACCACCAAAACACAATAATTTTACCTTGTCTTTACACATAAATAATTTTATGTTATTTACATTATTTTGATTTTCACACTTAAGCATTATTATTTTATTTATAATATCTAATTATAAATAATACTTAAAATTAATATATTTTTCGTATCAGTTTCTTTTTTTATTCTAGTTGAAAAGCTTGTTTCTAGTAAATCCAACACTAAATTTTCATAAAATAAGACTTAAGAGAATTCATAAACTAAAACTATTTTATTTTAATAACACCTTTATCATTAGAAATAAAAGTGTATTGAAATGTGTCAGATATGTAACATGCATACCCAGTGTTAAGATTTTACTGCATTTGAAACAAAAATAATGGTAACACTTTAAATATTTAGTTATAAATATATATTTTATTTATAGTGAGGCACTTTCACTAATATATTATTATTATTTTCTCTTGTTTCATTCAACTTACACATGTGTAAGCACATTGCACACTCCAATTTTATTTTTTTTACATAAGGGTATCCACATGACCCAACCTTGCACCCAGCTAGGGCAAGCTGAGTTGAGACTAATCCCTTCAGGATGTATGTAGCTACCTATCAGCCATGTGCATTGGGTTAACCAAGGCCTCAGAGTTGAACCAAAATCCAATAAGGAGAAAACCCATGACCCAAGCCAACTTTGCTACCCATACAAGTCTCAAAATGTTAACACCTAAGCAACTAGGTATACAAATGATGAAACATTTAGTAATCATCATTGCTTAACATTTAAGAGTGTGCCTTTGCTAAAGAGCCCTAACCCCAAAATATTATGTAAATGAGACTCCTTATTTTAGGGAACCCTAATAAGACTAAGAAAAATCCTATTTTGATTTTATGCAGATTACTCTTTGTTGAGAAAAAAGTTGAGGATCAAATAGACAACCTTTGGCATAGTCTGGGCAAATAGACATGAATAAAAATAGAATTTTCTTTAACTTATTCTTGATTCATGACCCTAGAAACTTGAGAAAATAGATATATTAGCAAGAGATGAGTCATTTAAGAAAGGATTTCAGTCATCCCTTGCCCAAGGAAAGTCACCATGTGTTTACCAAAATAAAACCCTATCTCTTGAAACCCTAATATTAGACAAGACATCTCTTCTTTCCTATTTCCTCTATTGATATAAATGGTAAGGTTTGGAGATATGGCTACTGTATATACTAAAACATAGAGCCAGTGGAATCTCTTTCATTTGCACAACATGTTTTATCATTAATCTAAAAAATTTATAGATAGATCATTCTTTTCTCTTTTTTTAGTATTTGTTTCTTCTGTATAAGCTTATGGAAATGGCAAGGGAAAATTCCTCCTAAACTAGTGGTTGTTCAACATAGTATTCAAGGTTTTTGTATCCATTGATATGGGTGTTGAGCAAGCCCTATCACTACTTGGATGCTACTAAGGGGGTAGAGACAATCCAACCTCTATGTGATAGGGTCACACCATCCCCCATCATTATTCTTTGCATATAATAATTGTCTTTGTTTAAAATATGAATATGCATCATATTTTCTCTCACACCCTATATGAAGTACATGCTAAAGAAGCTCATGTATACATTCATACTGAAGAAGTACCTTCTAGAGAGAATATACAAGAAGAGCATATGGAGAAAGAGGGTGATCAAACCAAAGAAGTGCATGAGGAACAACCTCATACAAAATAAGTTCTTAATCAGCAACCCTATGAGGAGGAAATCCTTGAAGAAAGAGTTCAAGGAGAAGGAGAGATTGCGTAAGAATCAGGATTGCAAAAATCCAAATAAGAAGATGATGGTGAAGGATCCCATAATATATAAGTCTTCACTTCCCCTTGAATAGAAATGTCTACAACTATACCAATATGGTTAAACCATACAATTCAAAAGAGATAGCAGACATATATGGAAAGTCCAAATCAAACCATGAGTGTATTATCAGAAGATTTCCAATACCCCTTCCACAAAAGGAAAAGAGCCAGGAGGATTTGAACCATTATAGTGGATAAACATGGAAATAAAATATGAAAGATAGATATCCTATTGTTGGATAAATTTGAATAAGAAATAAGGCTTGAAGACTACAAAATTGGGCAAGTGGATCTTGGAGTCTAGAAATGAGGAGTGAAAAAATCTCTCCAAATATCTATATTTGCAATGTTCAAAAGGATGTAGAAGGAATAAAACAAAAAAGAGGAACTAAAGGCCTAGGTAGCTAAATTAACAACTTGTATTAATATTTTGATTAGGTCACTTGATGTTGCGAATCTTGAGTCCATGTTGTAGGCTTCTTTGAAAGGCGAGGTTAGATATTTTGAATCAAATAGATGGATCCCTATAGAACAACAATGGAAACAATTTTTTTTTTGAATTTAGTACAGATACGGTGCTAAAGGATTTAATAAATTATTAGATAATTAGTCATTAAGATAGTGCAACTCAATGAATTGAGTTGAGTATTGATGAAGAATTATTAGTTTAGGAGGATTACATCCCAATTTTGTACCAAATAAATGAAAAATCAATGGAGGATCTCTTAAACGTTGCAATAATTGAAGGATATAAGAATAACCTCCTAGAATGGGTGAGAGAAGCAATTTTTTGAGTGATGATTTTGAATAAGGAAGAAACCAAGCTTAATAAATATACAATCCATGTACAGACAAAGCAATGAACATCCTTTCTCAAGTAATTGAAGACTTGGGTTGCACATTTTGGGATACCCTTGTGATGGTGAGAGATCACAACAAGATGGTTGAAGAGATGCAAGGTCAAATGTAGGGATAGGTGATGTAGGAGGGTATCGATATGATGATGAATGACAGTGCTAGACTTAAGTCTCTACAAGAAGAACTGGATACCTTAAAAAATGTACAGTAGAAAGTGCAAAAGTCAATATTTTACCTTAGAAGGTGAAAATCCAATATCATAAAGGACCAAAAATGATAAGAGTGAATGAAGTCATCCCAACATTCACTGACAGCCCCCCGAAATAGCCAAGGACAAAATATGTTGTGGTTGTTTTCCCTTTTTTTTTTTCAATAAAAATTTGTCATAAAAACCCACATTCGGATACAAAAAAAAATCAACATTGGAATCTTGGCTCACTTCAGCTAGATTTTAGTTTCTTTTAGTGAGTTTTCATTTCTTGAATTTTAGCATAGTTAACTAAGAGTTGAATTGGCACACAATTTTTTTATTTTATTTAAGTTTTAGTCTACTGTTAGTTAGAACTGAACCACTGGAGGTAGTTCTAGTTAGCTTTTTATTAGATCCACAATTTAAGGAACTTGTATCTCTATATAAATTTGATTCTGGATCATTTCACGAGATTTTATTTTGATGTAATTTTTGTAAGTGGGCCTATACATTCTCATCATGTATTTTCCTACTATATAGGAGTGAATTTGTACCCCTTACACAAATTCCCATTTTACACATCATCACCTTAGAAAACCAAATCCGAAGGGGAAATTCCACATAAGATCGCTACCTTCATTCCACTTGGCATCTATTTTGTGTGTTAGCAAAGGAAAAATTGTTGAGGAAATCCACACAGCAAGTAGATGTTTCCATGGCATGTTTATGTCCTTGATAGATTCTTGTGGCTAGAGCCTGTAGAGGTGTTACACTTCTCATTGGAAGTCGACTTGTAATGCCCTATTCGGTTGATCGACCTAAATATGGTCATTTTCTTCACTCTTTCCTTCAAATTTACTTTGGATTCCTTCATTTGTTTCTTCTACATTCTCTCCAAGAATTCAATCCATCTTCTAGCATTCACCTCTTGCATTCTGAAGCACTTTTAGTAGCACTCTTGTACTCCATAGCAACAACTACATCACTCCATCAACTTAGTCTAGAGAAATTATGGAACCACACCATTACAATAGAGGCTTGAGTCCTCTCATTTTCTCTCCCATTTTCCTTAATTTTTGTTGGTAGAGGTGGTAGAATTTCTACTCCTCTCCTCTATTTTTGGTTGAGTAAGCACATTTATCGTTTTGTAGTGTTTTAGTGTTCTTTGCTTCATTCCATTCTTTACCATATTATTTCCCTATCATTGCAAACTTGGTTGTTCGTGGAGATGGAAACACCAAAATGGGGGTCTGACTGAGGCAGACCCCTATACACCCCCAAAAAAATTTTCCTCTTTATTCTGTGTAGGTGGACGTACTTCTTGGAGCTATCTGGCGAACAAGATTTTCTATGAGATCATTCTTGTCACCTTAACATTAATTTACTTGCTTTATCATATTCGTTTATACATTTCTTACTTCATAGTGCTATTTTGTTCCCCTAAAAACCATTAACTAGGCTGATAGTCCATTTTTTAGTGTTCAACCTTGTCTTTTTGGTCCTCTAGTCGTACAAACTCCAACGCACTTGAGAGATGCCAGTGCACTGCACTGTCATCCCAGAACCACACTTTTATCCTTAGGTAGAGAGTTATCTAAGACATAGTGTTGAACCTGAAAACTAACTCGCCTAGCCCCATTTTGAGTCTCAGGTCTATAGAGTGATCGAAGGACCTTATAATCCTCATCATTCTTGTCTTACATATCCTAACACTCCTTTAAGCTAAGGTAAATTAGGGTGCCTTTTTCTCTCAATCCTCCATGACCTAGGGACTTGACATGGTTAGTCCCACTCTCTTACATATTCGGTGAGCCCGATGTGAACCAATGTGTACTCTTTTCTTAGTGTTTAGCTTTTCCCTTGTACCCTCTAATCATTTTACCCCTGAGTGTTGTGAAGGTTTATGAGCATTACAACCCAGTCCACAACCTTTAGGTATATTGTTAGGAAAATTTTATGACACCTTTTGATGGAGAAGATGAAGGTCACTTCTAATTTCTCTACAAGTCTTTTCTCTAGTTTGTGGTTGGCCTTTCTATCAAGAGCATGCATCATGGGGTGATTTAAGATTCTTTCAAGAAATTGATCGCATCGCTACTCCTCATGTGTGTCCAACATCATCATCCATAGACAAGCATGAAGTTGTCCATATCCCTTCTGATTATGTCACTAGTCTTAGAAAAGGGTTGGGTTCTTTGGATAATCACCTGGAGAAAAACCTGAAGCTTGCTTGGGTTGCTAAGGTAATCAACAAAATAAAATACATGCTAGGAAAATATCGAATAGGTCTATAAATCTTGGCTAGTCTCACTAGTTTTATCGAAGTGTGTGTCGCTTTGAACCATAGTAACATAATATGAGGTGGCCCCTTCAAAGAACATGAGACATAGTTAGGAGTGTTGATACCTCCCACATCTGTGTACATGGATGACATGGTCCCTTCAATCATTATACTCACTGCTTCCAAATGTTTCAAAACTATAAAGTAAACAAGACCCCTTTCGGTTTTCACTTCACACCTCAAGTCCCCTCCAGTAATGGAGGATTTGGTGGGATGATTGGTGGAGGATTTAGTGGTGGTAGCTTCGGTGGTAGAGGTGGTACTGGCAGAAATGGTTCTAGTAGAGGTCGTGGTGGTGGTTTTGGAAGTGGCGGTGGCTTTGGTTGAGGTCACACTTCTGGCAGTGGCATCGACGGCGCCTCCAGTGGTAGTCATGATGGTGGTTCTAGTGGTGGCTCTGGTGGTGGTTACACTTTTCCTATATCTTCTAATGACTCGATTTTGAACACCCTTCTTCAGAATATGGGGAAGATGCATAACTGGTTGGCGAATCTTTCCCAACCTTCTACCTAGCCTATCTTCTAGCCCTTCTTCCAACATAGCCCATTTTCAGTAGCGATCCTAAAAACTCCTTTCCCATAAGGGATGGAGATTCCTAAATTCAAGAAATATGGTGGCAAAGGGGACCCGCAAACACATATGTCTACTTTTAATTCCTTATGCACAGACTTCATCCATCATGATGCGTTGATGGAACAACTATTTCCCAGACCTCTCAAGGATACAACACTCGAGTGGTAATGTTCCTCTCCTAAAAATTTCATCTTCATGTTCAATCAGCTTGTGAACCAGTTTCTATGACACTTCCAAGCCAACATTGTACCTAATATGACCTTTTATGACCTTTTATTGTGTAAACAAGGAGATAATGAGAATATTATTGCTTTTATAGCATGATATCAAGCACTCTATTCACAAATATCATACCTGTTACCTGATTCTAAGGTGCAAAAGGTATTCATAGGGAGCTTACAGAGGCCTTGGCAAGAAAATTTTTCCCTTATGAAATACCCTTCTTTTGCGCATTTGTGTGCAACCCTACAAGAGTATCAGAATATGGTGGTTCAGTTCGAGGGACCTTCCTCATGCTCCCATCTTATAGAGAAGTCCATTGTCTCAATCTCTGGAAAAGGAAAATTCATTGCGAATGTAGTGGCTATTGTGGATGACAATAACTTGAGACACAACTGAAAGTTCAAAAAGTTATTAGAATCTTATTCCTCCATATTGAAAAAGTTGTTGAAGGATAAGGGTATGTGCAAAATCATGATGGGCCAAAAAGTGGTGATATGTAATTCATATGATGGCCCATGTGGCCAATGACTTTTTTTATCCAAAATTGATGAAACAAAAAGGGGTTTAAAAGGAGATTCTCAACTTTCTACCAATATAAATACTTTTTTACTTTGAGTTTAATAAATTATTATTATTCATTTTCTATTTGAATTACAACTATCTCCTGATTGATAGGTTGATTGAAAAACATCTATATCTTTCAAATGCTATCACATTTTTTGAATCTGAAACATGTGTCACATTCTATGCTTCACATACTATAGGATTAAAAATTGAATTTCATCAAGTTTCAACCAAGTTAAGGTGGTTAGACATACAAGTTTTTATATATTTTTAAAATTTTTAATAAAAAAATCATAATTAATTATTTACTCAAAAAAAAAAGAAAAAAATATGCATCACATCGAGACATGAGTCCTCTACTTAGATCTAAAATCTTATAAAAAATTATTATCATTTGATTGTGGTTAGGGTGGTCAGACAGACACCTACTTCTTTTTTTTTCTTTGAAATTTAAATACTATTGCATCAAAATTTCAAATTTTCACCAAATAGATTTTTTTTTAAATAAACCTACTAGTATTGAAACTACATTCAATTTTCTATAGATTCTATTCTTACATTTTTCTTAAATAATATAGATAACTTATATAATTTTTTACATCAATTATCCTAGCTTCGATTTTCTAAATTTTCATCACCACTTAAGGGCCTATTTTTTCCATGATGATCCTGCACATACCCATAAGATCGTAAACATGCCAAGTCCTAAACCCACTAGGGAACCTTACCCTAGTTTGTATGAAGCAAATACCTATTGTCAATACCATCGAGTTAACGAACATGATACCATTGCATGCGCCTGCATCGTGAGATACAAGATCACATCGAGGATGGTACTATTCATCTCGATGGAAGCAAGAAAAACACAAATAAATTGGTGGTGAAGGCTAATAGTGAATTGCAGATACATACAAACCTATTTTCATCACTCTGCTAACATGATTATTGATCCCTCTAATTCTGTTATTGATCCTAAAGCATATGTTAACATGGTTATTTTTACTCCTCCTTGTCTTACAACTCATTCGTTAGATATAACATTCACTTCATCAGACTTACCAACAAATTAAAAACCTTCTCTGCTTTACATTCTCGCTCACCTCAATGCCAACATTGTGACAGGAGTCTTAGTTGACCACACAAGTAGAGTGAATGTCATCATGAAGGAGACTCTATTGTTGAACTCCCTACAAAGGGAGGAATATGAAAAAATAAATTCCATCATCCATACGCATGATGGTCTTTCTCTCAAACCATATGGCTCAATAACCTTGTCCGCCCTAGTTGGACCTAAGGTTGTTGACAGGTTTTTTGATGTTATTCCTTAGTCAAACCTATTCAAGGTGAAGCTAGGTATACCTTGGCTAGCTTCCATGAATGGGATCAACTCCGTGATTCATAAATGTTTAAATTTTTCCCATGAAGGTGTTCTGGACATAGTGCATGACTTTGGATACTATCCCATGGTGTCCTATGAGGGATATTCATTGGATCACTTTTGGCCTACCCCAATTGGTTTGCTTCCTCGAAGAATGAACCTACTTTATAAGAATTACATAAAGTATAAAACTTGGGGCAAGGGATAGCCGAAATTGACCCTTCCTATAGCAGAGTAGCCAACTACCTCCTCTTCCTCTAAGGGAAAGGAGAAGCTTTCTCCTTCTTGAGCTACCTCCTCCACTCCCCTTTCGTTGGAGGAGTATTATATGAGTAGCCATGGCCTTTACCCATTGAGTCTAATGGTGCTTGCTTGGTGAAGACCCAAGATCAAGATCTCGGATCTCCCTACTAAGCCTCCTGGGCCTTCATATTATTTGTATGGTAGGAAAGAAGGCTCTCAAAGATAATTTTACTTATGGCCTCTTAGTATTTTCACTCCTAAAGAAGTGAACGGGAAAAGGCCTACCGTCGAGGCGTTAGAGCTGACTCCTCCTACTGTCTTTGAACCTGTCCCCCTTGCTCCCATTCAGGATTTTGTACCTCCATTAGAAATAGTTATGGAGGACACTCACATGGCTGACTAGAAGCCTTTCAAATGTTCCTTTGCAACCTCTAACCTATAGTTCAAAGATTCAAAGAAATTTCCTTGTGCGTGAGCACAAGTGCCGATGAAAAGATCTCTTGGTTGATCATGCCACCTTAAAGAGGAAGGAAGAGGAGATGACCACCCCTATATCAAGACCTCTTTCCACATCCTCCTCTCTCCTCCCCATTTTTTTTGTTCAAACCAGCTCCATTTCACTTTCAACTTCTGTTGCGAGTGAAAATGTGCTTAACCCTAGAAAGGTGCAGGTGTTCATCCCTCCCTAGGTGGAGCTACCTTTTCTGACATCCATTCTGGATGTCCTGCCTTTCTTGAATCCCATAGATATGACTAACACCTCATTCATATCTATTGTGGTTCTTTCCTCCTCTTCCTTTGCCCTTCTTGCCTCATTTCTCGAAAGTTCACCTCCCCAACGAAGAAGAAGGTAGAGAGTGGTCCTTCCAAAAATGGAGGGCATAAGAGGACTCACCTTATATGAACAGTGGCCCTACACTGACTTGTTCATTCCTAGTGACGAAACCAATCCTGGCCTCTCTTGAGTTTGTCACCGCTCCCAAATTGCTTGGTGATCTTAGTGGCGAACCTTGGGCACAATCTTCTCCGTCCATTGAGGTAAAACATGTCACTCCTGTTAAGTGCATGTTTAACTTGGTGGATGAAGTTATGATGTTGTCAACAATATTCATAAACTCATTTACCTTAGACCCACAAGAGTTGAATGATGGAGACCTTGCAAGTCCTTCTTCCTTAGCCCTTGTTGTGAGAGGGTCTAAAGCTCCTCCCCTTGACATTCCACCACTGCAAGCTCATCCTCCTTCCCCCTATGATGTTCTAGCGTGGGAAGATGATCACCTCTTGGTTGATCAGTGTTAAAGGGAGGCCTCTTCTTTATCTTTGGATTATATTTGTGTGTGTTGTGATGTGTTCCCTTGTAATCATGTTATGTGTGCTTAGATGACCCTCATCACCCCTATTGGTGCTTGGATACAGGTGTGGTGTTTTTGTTGTAAACCATTTTATATTTGTATCATCATTATTCCATGTTTGTGATTGATTTTTGGTAAATTAGGGATGATCCAAAGCATTGGGGGAATTTAGGCTTCCTTTCCATGTTAACCCAGTTTTTTATTTTTACTTTGTCTTCTCATGCATTCTTCACACAACCTGATATAGTAGGGGGTTGATGACAGTTCATTTATATACTATTAAATACTTATATATATTTATGAGTAGTTTTGACCCAAAATATTAGGCTACCCTTGTACCCTTTGTCCATGTTCTCTTTCCTTCTTCTTTTTTCCTTTATGTCTCTCTCTTATTTTCTTCAGTTGTCCCTTTCATGTGTGACAGCGCCACCCCTACCTCACTTGGATCTTCAGAAAATGCATTTGTTATCAACAAATATTTTCTTAATAATTTTCACACATCTCTTTGTAAGAATTGCATTCTCAACTCAAAACCCTAATGGAACATGTTTCCTTCATCATGGGTTCATAAAGAAAGAACTTGAGAACCTTCCTCCAAAGTGGGAACAACTTTGATCTTCCCCTCGCATGGGGACATATAATTCCTTTTAAATTCCTTGATGAAGTGAACATCTTTCGTAAGGATTCCTTGATGATGAATTGATTCAAAAAAGAAGGCACCAACTTTTCAATGATGCGCCCCTTGAGTGGACCCCCTTTCTTACGCTAGGTTCCTAAGGGACCGCCTTTGGAATTTTTATCTCATATCTTTGTGTCTAGCTTGGGGATAGCCTGACTAGACCTATTTCATATCTTCCCATATAGCTTGGGGGCAGCCCGACTCGACCTATTTCATGTCTTTGCATCTAGCTTGGGGACAACCCAACTAGACCTATTTCATATCTTTATGTCTAGCTTCGTGATAATCTGACTCGGCCTCACTTTTCAAATAGTGCATCCCTTTAGTGGACCCCTCTTCCTTTTGAAGGGTTCCATAGGGACCCTTTTGAAATTTTTCGAACTTGTCAATGGTCTGTGTGACTGTTCACTTGCTTGCTTGTGTGGTCACTTCCTGACATGTTTTGTTTTAAGATAAACATGTCACTTTACGAGTACACCATGAAGCTGCTTTTTGACTCTATGGAGTGTAATTTTATTGATTTACTTCATGTGAGAGTTCTTGGAGGATACCTTCCTTGTAGGTCTATGGGTCTGTAAGGCACATTTCTTGGTTTCCTTCATGTGGGAGTTCTTGGAGGATACCGTCCTTGCAGGTCTGTAGTTTTGTAAGGTGCTCTTCTCGGTTTCCTTCATGTGAGAGTTCTTGGAGGATACCTTCCTTGTAGGTCCATAGGCCTATAAGGTTCTTTCTTTCTTCAGCTTCATAGTTCTGCAAGGCTATGAAGTCCTCTGCTTGTCCTACACTCTTGTGTTTACCAGATCACTATATGCTTCCTCGACGATTTAGTTATACATCTCTAAGTATCCTACTTCTTCAATCTACTTTACTAAAGCACTCATTAGTTTTTTTGCTTATTAAAGTGGGGAAAAATGTATAGGAGAATTATTTCACCCCTTACACAAATTCCCCTTTTACACATCCTCACCTTAGCAAACCAAATCCAAAGGAAAAATTCTACATTTAAGCCTATTGCCTTTGTTCCACTTGACATTTGTTTTGTGTGTCAATAGATGAATAACTAATGGGGACACCCATGCAACATGTAGAAATATGTGTGGTGCACTTACATCCCTGACAAACTCACATGGTTGGAGCCTTTAGAGGCATTACACTTCTCATTGGAAGTTGACTTGTAATTCCCTATTCAGCCGACTAACCTAAATATGGTTGTTTTCTTCACTCTTTCCTTCAAATTCACTATGGATTCATTCATTTGATCCTTCTACAATCTCTCCAAGATTTCAATCTATTTTCTAGCATTCACCTCTTGCATTCTCAAGCACTTTTAGCTACACTCTTGCACTCCATAGCAACAACTACATCACCCCATCAACTTAGTAGAGAAAGTGTAGAACAACTCCATTGTAGTAGAGGCTTGAGTCCTTTCATTTTCTCCCCCATTTTCCTTGAGTGCTCTTGGTGGAGGTGGTAAGATTTCTAATCCTCTGCCCTATTATTTGGTTGAGTAAGAAAATTTATTGTTTTGTAGTGTTTTAATGTTCTTTGCTTCATTCCCATATTTACCATATTATTTCTCTATTGTTGCAAACATGGATGTCCATGGAGGTGGAAACACCAAAACAGGGGTTTGACTAAGGTATACCCCTATAAAAATCCCTAAAAAATTTCCTCTCTATTGTGTGTAGGTGGACATGCTTCTTGGAGCTAGCTAGCGAACAATATTTTTGTAAGATCATTCTTGTCACCTAAACATTAATCTACTTGATTTATCATATTTGTTTATACATTTCTTACTTCATAGTGCTATTTTGTTCCCCTAAAAATCATTAGCTAGGTCGTTAGTCTGTTTTATAGTGTTCAACCTTGTCTTTTTGGTCATTTGGTCATACAGACGCCAACACACTATGTTGTTGTCCCAAAACCACACTTTTGTCGTCAGGCAGAGAGTTGTTTGAGAGGTAGTGTTGAACCTCTCAAACTGACTCGCCTAGCCCCATTTCGAGTCTCAGGTCTACAAAGTGATCATAGGACCTTATAGTCCTCATCATTCTCATCTCGCATATCTTGACACTCCCTTAAGTTGAGGTAAGTTAGGGAAGCCTTTGTCTCCCAACCCTTTGTGACCTAGGGCCTTGACATGGTCAGTCCCCCTCTCTTACACCTACTAACTCTGTGAAATCTAGAATTTTTGATTAATCAAAGGATTACGCTTGTTTCACATGGTTTTCAATATAGTATCATGGTGATGGTATGAATGTTTATTAAAATCTAAATAGGCCAATCAATTAAATCTTATGACTCACTCTGGAACTAGGTTAGGTTTTGTCTCAAATTTGTGCATTCTTGATGGCATTTTTATTTGATAAAACTTGAAAATCTTATGTTTACTATGTCCCTTTGGAATATTATATTAATATTAATAATAAATGTGTGAATTCCTATTTATTTAAATATTTGTGACCAAATTCATAGTATGAGCTAAGTATGTTAAATCCAAATGAATTTAAACCATATTTAATCCCCTAAGCAATGATCCCAATGAGATATTTGAAATTGCTAAGCCTAAGAACCCATTAAAATAATCATGAAAATAAAATAAAATAAAGGAAACCTATTCTAAGACCTCAAATATTATCCCATAGGGGAAGTGGTGTTGCATTGATGTGGATGGTGACCCTTTTCCAATCCCTGGGATAATATGATTTGTTCCAATCATTTTTATTGATGAAAACCGATGAAACTGATGAAATATGAATGAAACAAGGTATAAAAATAGTTTAACATGATGAAGATGAGTGCTAAATGCTAAATTTTTGATGGAGATTGATGCAATATATGCTAAATGGAAAGAAATTTCAAATATGCAAGCCATGGATGTAAACTTATGCTAAAATGGATGCAAACTAAGCTAAAATCGAAGCCATTAATGGATGCTTATGATAATATGGATGAAGATTAATCTAAAATGCTAATAAATGCTAAATATGGATGGAAGTGAGTATGAAATTCATAAACATGTCTTTTCTAGCAAAAGATGGATCTATTTCTCTCCAAATAGTGAAGTATTTATAGGAGAGCAAATGAAGAATCAATGGATGAGATCGATGTGATCAATCAATGGTCACAAATGAATCAAGGCTAAAACATGGATCAAGGATTCTCATAAATGGACGAGAATAAAAGATCACATGGATCAAAGTAAGCATCATTGGATGAGAATGATTCAAATAAACACACTTTGTAACAACTTTCAAAGTTTGCTACAATTTTTTTTTGAAAAAATATTCCATTTTTGTAGCCAAATAGAATAATATTCCTTTGGAATATTCTCTATGCAAGTGGATGCATGGGGAAAATTAGGAATTATTAATTACAACTATGTTTTAAGTTTGCAAGATGGCGAATATGAGGATGCTCATTAAATAATTAGTTTATTTAATGAAAAGAGGATGCAAATGACATTTAATTAAATAATTTAGGATTATTTAATTAAATGAGAAGAATTATGAAGTTTTAATTAAATAATTTGATTTATTCAATTAAATATTATGAGAGGTGAGGGTGAAAGGGGGTGCATTAACCTAATTAAATCAATTAGATTAATAGATGAAAATTATGCATTTAATTAAAGAACTAGTCTTATTTAATCAAATAGGCAAAAAGATGATGAAATTTAGGGTGAAATGATGTCAGTGATCAAATTCAAGTGTGTAATACCATTCAAGACATTTTTAAGTGTCTACAATAGTAGTTTTAAATATATTTTTTAAATGCCTAAAGTTGATTGGTGAAGTAAATTGTACCATTGTCTGTTAGATATAGAATTTATTTCAAAGTCTCTTGTTACCCTATCTTCTTTTGACTTTTATTTTTAAAAAAATAGTTACCAATACTAAAAGAGAATTGAAATTAATATAAATATGTTGTAGATCTGAAATACAATCTATCTTCTAAATTATTGGAACTATCATTTTCTGATTGCATGTAATTTCCAGTAAGCTTAAAAGGAAAGCCCCTTCTAAAACATGTTAACAAACATCGTGTTGTCTCAGATGACTAAGAACTAGTTATACATGAACCTTGGAGTAGTTTTATACTTTTCAAGACAAGCCATAAACCCTTATTTCTTAGCATGTTGTAAATGATTTAAACCACCATCACTAGGTATCGTGTAGGTGGTTCACCATGAAGTACCTTGTTCTTAATTTCCTCTGTATGAATTAATATTTTGGATTCTAAGATTGATTTTTTTGATGTGAAGAACTCATGATTACCTAACAAGCAATATTTTAATGGTGAAATGTAATGTTACTATGATGCATATTTGTGAAGGACCAACTATATTTTCATAACTTATCTACATGATGGTAAAATAATAATCATAGATGTTTAGGATAATTTTAATACTATGCGAATCAATTTGATTGGAGTTTTAAGGTGAAAATGAAATTATATATGTATTTTATTTTTATGAATAAACATGGATGAGTATTACGTAAATTCAAGCCACAATAACCTTTTGATATTTTATTAAATTAAAAAAAATGGGGATGTGATGTTGGGAGGATTTCAATAAAATGAGAACCTAGAACAATTGACAATAAAATTGGTTTAAGTAATCTTTTTTGTGATTATCTAGAAATAATTAAATGAAATTGTGTGCATCAAGTGGGATGGTTATAAACCTTGAGAATTATGTTTAATTTTTTAGAAAGGCATAAATGATTTTATTTTGATGATTGCATTTAATTAGTTTTGGGAATCAAATTATAAGCTAACATGTGAATGTTTGTGTGTGTTTCCAATTCATTTTCATTGGCTAAAATTAAAACCAAATGAAAAAAAACATACTCAAGTGTTTTAGAGAAGGATTTATAAGTGAGGCAAGAAAGATCAATTGAAGAGAAAGTTAGATACCCTAGATAAAATCAAAATGTTCAAATACATTACTTAGGGTAGCAAGGAGATCAAATCTTAAAGATGAGAACACACTTAAAACAAGTAATCAGGTGATTGAAGGGAGACTTTAAGCTATCTCCAAACCTATATTTCAACAATTTCTTCTATTTGCATCAAACTCCAATCATTTTAGTAACTAGATTAATTCAAAAATTTCCCTTGTAATTTTGTTAAAATTGGATCTATTTTGGTAAAGTTTTACTATACTTGTAAATTATTCTCCTTAATTTTATAATAATAATTCATATTTTTATAGTGTTTAATATAGTAAGAAATTAAAGTATATGTTGAATCATTTAGATTTGATTCTCAAGACTTATTTGTCGCTAAGTATAAAGTTCACATCTCCAAAATTAGAGATTGACATATGTAACTAGAAAATCAAAATTATAAAGGAAAATACCTAGTCTAGGGCACTAACATCCTAGTCTAGGCATTTTGCACATATTTAGGTTTCACTCATATGTTTAGGGTCTTCTTAATAAAGAATCATTCAAAAAATGAGCACTTTCTAGCGATAAAATGGTGATGTACGATTGAGAATAAAATTTTTAGGGTAGCATTGACACATTTTCCTAGGTTGAAAGGAAAGGTAAAGGCTAAGGATTTTTATAAAGTGCACTAATGGAGTGGACACTCTAAAGTGAGCTCCAAATAAAGCATGAAATTTTAAATTCATCTTTAAGGAGTATATTTTTTTTTGCTATATTTGGCCCCCACAATAGTGGCCATATGCAACTATATATGTATGCAAGCTAAATTGTTAGAAAGTAAATCACATTAATAAAAGGATAAACAAGATGACTATGTAGAGAACATCGAATACTTGTCGACCAACAAAATGAAGCCTCTAGAAAAGAAAAATTTAAACCATAGTATTAGGATGTGCATCCTATACAACCAATTTGTTATAAAATAAAAATCATCCTACACATAAAATAAATTTATTAGTCCAAAAATTCTAAGTAGATTCAAATTTTAGGGCAGATGTATGCCCCCTTTTCTACTTGCTTTATGAATGTAGGAACAAGGTGGAATTATACCCTCACCAAATTGATTAGGTTTTTGATGAAAAAGCCTTTGGTAGGGTCATGTAAACATAACAACAAGGAAAAAGTTTCATATAACTTTAACAAGGGAGGAACTAGGATTCCAAGGCAATAGATGGAACCATAATTAAAGTTCACAATCCTAGGATACAATGATTTGAAGAGAATATGATATGAATCATATATTGTCAATTTTGACTATAAGTAATAAAATTTTCACCTTTCTCTATTTATTTTAAATTCTTTAGAACTTGAGAGAATTGTTGAGCTAAGATAAGAATCCCTAGGAGCAAGAATGCCACAATGATAAACGTATCGAAAACCAATAATTGAGGCCTTGAGAGAGCACCTTGCACAAGGTGTTTCAAAAAAAGAGGTAGGTTGTGTTCAAATCAATTTCCACGTAGTTATGAGCTTAACTTGTACTTTTTTTAATGATTTCAATAAAAATGGGTTGCAACCAGGGGGCACCCCTAACTAGCAACATCACCCTAATCCAACATGGGTGCCATAGTCCAACTATGACACCCCTAACTAGGTACAATATCTTAGAATTTTATAATTGTTAATTTCCTTTAATTTTTCATTTAATGCGTGAAAAAATGAGAGATTACTTTTCTCACTAACACGTACCACCATACATGTAGGAGTACCCAAGGGCCACATGACTTCCCATAATAGTGTAGAGTCACTTGCGAGATGTTCATTTACTTAGGATCTATATCATGCCCACCATGGGTTACCATGATACAATGTTGATGCCACTCATGGAGCAATGGGAGTACACCTCTACGAGTTCCATGTTTTGAAAAGAGAGATGATAGTGAAACTTGAGGATGTGTGTCATATTCTACAGTCACCCATCTAGGGTAGGACTGTGAGCCATGAGGAGTGGAGGATAGTATATGATATCTTAGTTGGCTTGTAATATTGTATTGGCTAACATATGCCAAACGATAGCAAGGATATAACATAAATATGATGGATTCTTTATGGACATCCCCATCATTCATCGTATCATTATTGTGAGCAAAACACTGACGAGTTAACTAGATGGATAAGGGACACACCTTCATAGGGGTCTTGTACACACTTTATGGGAAATGGAGGATCGACATACGATGTTTTCTTGGGGGGAAGCATGCTAGCATACCTCTACTATGATCTTGGATAGTATGTGGACTATGAGACATAGAGCCTAATGACATGCACCCTTCTCAAATTTTGGGTAGTCAAGCACATAACTTGTCTATGGTCAGTGAGATGTTCAATAGAGGTAGCATGGACATATCTTTGAGCCTACTCTTACCCTTTAAAGAGACCAATAAAACATAAGAGATTTGTATATTTTTGCATTACATTTGATTTATTGGATGTTGTGGACATGATCTGAAGTCCTTATAGGAAAATTTAGGTATGGAAAAGGAATATATTTGAGGGTAAATAGGTAAATTTGCATCATTAGGTCCTCAAGGGACATGCAACAATAGGGTTACAAGTAAAATAGTGTATAATTAAACTAAAAATATATCATAAACTGTATGAACTATATTCTGATGAGGTACATTGTTACCACATACAAGATAACCCACAAATTTGTTATAGGAAGTGGATAGATTCCTTTATAGAAGCACTACACACTCAATTACAATAGCCACATGATAAAAGAGAGGTAGTCAAAGCACAAATGAAATAACTATAGGGAAGTGGCCAACTTAAGACATTCCCATGATATTGGATCTCTTTGTGGTGCAAAGAATATAACTTAAAAATTCTAGATCCCAAGTATGATTCTAAAATTAAATAAGATCGTTACTCAAATAATCCTCAAATATAGGTGCTGCAAAATGTTAAGAACCAATAAGACTCCATATTTTTATAGCTTAAATAGATCTACATATATATCCTATCTACAAATTGACTCATTCTCATTATTTGAGGATAATACATAGCTTTAAGGGGGATGATGTTGGTAGATACATAACTTAGCACTCAAATTCTACCACATCTATAAAAAATTATGGACCATAAGGATTACTAGGATAAATAGGAGAACATATGTTTTGGAAGGGGAACATCCTCATTTAATTATATGTATAAGAGGCTATGATGATGTATAAATTACAATGTAATAAGTAAGTTATAAAAATATATAAGAAGAGTGTAAGATATTATATTTTTTGTTATATCTAACAAGAAATATAATTATAAAGAAAATTTGTGATTATGATGCTTATGGGTATTTAAATTCTATATGATATATTTAGAAATCTCTATTCAGTTTTTGCAAGGTAGTATTCTGCAATATTTTTTTTATCATTGTCCTACTATACTTGTGAGGCTATAAATACCTTGGCTAAAAAATATGGTATATGATCCCAATTTTCTTGCTAACATTTCCAATGTTCTTAAGAATTCTAACTATAATCAATAGGTATGAATTCATTCTTTACTTTCATCACCATCCTATCCCATTTTTCTATCTTTTCTTTCCCTCTTCTATTTCTTTTTAATTTAGAATCTATAATTTCTTCACACTCAAAATATTCTTCTAGACCATTTATCCAATCAATTATTTCTTCAAGATTTTTAATTTCTAAAATAATTCACAATATTAACTCTAAGTCTCATTGACCTTTGTCCCAAAATGTTAAATGTTTTTTAAACCTATATATTTACGTTGTGTTTAGATGACAAATATATAGGGAAAGCATAAAATATTGTAGTAGTAAATTACAATTGAATGTAGTATATAATAATGTAATATACAAGATGATTTAGATTACTTTAACTTTAAAATTTAGCTCCAAAATTACTAGCTATAAAGTTCTCCCTTCCAAGTTCTTGCTTTAAACTATTTTTTATGAGTATTTAACTCTAGAAATATTAACCTCAAAGTTTCTAACTATAAAGTTCCACCTATCAAATTATAGCTCTAAAGTATATTAACTTTCTTTATTGTTTTGTATAATGCTCAAATATTTAAAAATTCCTCATTATTTCATAATATTACTCAAATATATGATATGTCAATTTTCAGCATTAATGATGACATAACACATACTTAATGTGGCCCACTTTTATTAAAAAATATACTGTACATAACATTAAAAATATAAATTAAAAAATTATAATAATTTATTATTTTATAATTAATTCTCAAATTGACATGTCAATTTTTAACATTAATGATGACATAACATTTACTTGATGTGCCTCGCCTTTTTTAATGATATAAATGAAAAACATTAAAGATAAAAAGTTTTTGGAAAAAGTAATTTTATTAATTTTCAAATAAGATGTGATATAAAGTGGCGTGGGGTTGCCACCTAAATAGAACTGTTACTTCTAAACTAAATCCTTTTTTAATAAAACGTTATAAATACTCGTGGGATGGGGTCACTCTTTCCTTTTTTTAATATATGGAAATTTCGACTATAAAAAGGAGACGCGCCACCTATGCTTTTATTTCTTTATTTTTATAAACAAAGGGAGCGTTTAAAATACGGAGCTTTATTTGTCACACGAAAATTTCATATAAGGTGGAGGAAAAGCAGTGCTAAGCGTGTACAATTTGTTTTTCTATGGACGCTTGAGGCACTCTTGCATTCTATATATTTAACGTCATTTCCTTAAGAGAATGTATGAAGACTATGGTATGGTGAGAAATATATATTATAACAAGTGGTAAAGTAATAATTGGTGAAGTTATTAATGTGTATTATTTTATTCTTTACGATAAGCTTTTGTCATACATAAATTGCTTTTTACACTAGATCCAAACGGTTGTCTATCAGATTGGGAGTATTCTATATTTTTATCATATTATATTTAGATTAGATTTGATTTGGATTTTCTAATCTCAATAAATTTTAAAAGAATATTGTTTTATATATATTTGTAGGTCGTTATATATAGTCAATACAGGAAGATATTTGTTAGTGCATTATTTTATTTTACATTTTATTTATTGCAAATTTGTGTAGTTGTGATAGTCAAAAGTTTATCTAGATGTTTTTATCCCCTTGAGTGGATTTGTACATTGTAGATGAGGATTATTAATAGTTATATGTTTGAGATTTTTTTTGTATGATTATGGATAGATGATAATTGATTTTTTCTATGTGTGGATATGGTTGTGGCTTACATATTGAAGCTAAAATATGTAGATATGACACTTGGAAAATGATCTAATATTTATAATAGGATGGATTTTTTAGATCTTATGTCTATCACATTGGATTTGAGGCTACTTTTCTTAGAGTTGATCTCTTAAAATATTTGTAATACTTTAATAGGCAGCAAAAAGGTGAAAATTTGATTGAAAGAGGTGAATACTGACTTTCCTATGTTACAACTATGACACAAAAGGTTATATATGTAGGTTTTTTATATCAAAAAAAAGGAATGTGGGTGGTTAAAGCCTATGCCTTTCTATGATTCCTTGTTTCATCTAACCTAAAATATTACAAGGCAACAATTCTTATCAGTCTTTCTCTTGTTTTAATAGTAACATATGTTGTAATGTTAAATAAAAGATATTGAATGTAGAAATCCATGTATGGTTGAACATCTTCACGTATTTCTAGGTTTACTTAGGAAGTAATCATGCTATAAGTATTTTTGAAGCTACATTTGATGATTTGTTGCTATGTAAATTAGTTGGCTTATATAGAGATTCTAAGACTATGTAAATTCATTGGAATTTATGTTTTCTTCATTTCATATATTTCTACCTTGTTGAATGGTGGATATTTGTGGTATGTTAAGCTATATATACCTTTAATTAGTAAAATATTATAATTGTTTGTAATAAATCAATGTGTATGCTTGTCAAATATGAATATAATTTTTTTTTTCAAGTTGTAAAATATTCCTATTGTTTATAGGGGGAATATAGGGTTTGCATCAAAATGAATTGATCAAGATGATGAACCACTAATTATCACCCTAAAACATGGAATTATGTGTATGATATGATGTAAATAATACTCAGAAATCAATCCTAGCTATTATTGCCAAAATACAGGGAGTTTTGAGAGGCTCAAATTGTGTGTACCTAGTTGCAAGAAGGTTGTTTTTAGGTCACAAAGGACTCATTTGCCTTTACTTGTGAATTGGTCCTAGTTAGGGTTTCTGAAAACTAATATCTAGGTTATGTTCTTCAAGATGTGTACTCTTAGCTCCTCGATGATCGACTCCCAAAAACCTAAAATAAATTATGTAGCTTCGTTTTCATGTTCTTGCAATTATGTAGGTGACAACTTTGACAATTTTACTTCAAAATTGTTCTCCACTTGATCTTCAACCTATAAATTTGCAAATACACATTCAAGAGGAGAAAAACTTGTGGATTTTTAAAGGATAGGGGTTCTGCCTCGGTCAAATCCCTTTGAGGTAGTTAAACCTTGTCATGAAATAATGAAATAGAAGCATGAAACATGAAATATGAAATGTTGATACCTTTGAAGTTGTCTTGGAATGTAAATCTACAAACTAACATGAAGTGGCCATGTAGAATGTAGATCCTTATCTCAAATTACATGTGAATTAATGATTGTTGATTGATCTCCAATGCTACACCAACAAACTAAGCTCAACAACATGTATGATGCCCTATGCCTTTGACATGATGATATGATCTTGAATTCTTGCAATAATACTTCAATAATCTTCCCTTGAATGCCTTTGAAATGCTCTTGTGAAAATTTAGGACACTCTCTTGAAAATCTTAGATTGCTTAGATGAAACTATGTGAATTAACCTTATATTTATACTAAATCTAAGAATTAACCTCGAAACTCAAATAATCCAAGTTGAAATCAAATCTATAATTGAAAAACATTAAAATATCACCACAAATAATTTTAAAAAGGGGTGTCCTATGTGAGGAGGACCCATTTTCCACTAAAGGTGAATGGGTCCTAGCTGAATTTTCTAGGACCATGCTTCGAGGGGATGAAATAACATCAAAAACCCATTTCAAAAATGCCAAGAAATGGTTGTCCTATGTTATGAGGACCCATTCACCATTAAAGGTGAATGGGTCCTGGCACATATTTCTAGGACTCCAATTTTGCCAAGTTAAATGTCATGTAATATCATTAATGGGTGTTAGCATAGATCCTTGAAAAATGTAATTGAGAGGGCTTGAATTTGAATTAGAGGGTCAATTAAGTTCTGATTAATCATAATTAATTAATGAAACCATAGATGAGTGTGAAAATGTAATACAACACTTTACAACACCCTAAATAAGGCACAATTTAAATACATTTTATTAAAAAGGGACCTAGATTAAATGTGAATGTGTACAACACATTAAACACTAAATCAAGATATTATTAGATTAATTTATTGTTAATTATTTCCAAATGTAGAAAAATGGGATATTTTTTCCATTAATACACCTAGATGTGGATATGAATGTTTGAATTTATTGCTCCCAAGATTAAAGCACTAACATATAACACTTGACCCTTCCATCATCAATATCAAAACTAAATGATAATTTCATTAGTATAGTTTAGTATTTTTTGTCCTTTCTTGCATACATTTGTGATGTAGAAAAAAAATCCCACACCTAGTAAATAAAATACTAAGATCAATCTTTCTTTGCATCAGCATAAGAATCTAAGCCAAAAAGGTAATGAGATTGGATAACAACCTATAAGGAGAGCCAATCTATCATGGAATTGGTTCTATTGTTGTCTTTAAAATTCATTAGATTTGTTATTAACTAATTGATATATTAAACTATGTAACCTAATATTAAAATATAATATTTTCATACAAAAGAATCTAAGAAATAGTAAAATGGACATAGATTTAAGAGGGGAAGATTTTTGTGCACCTTTACTAAAAATTTGGAGTTGAATCTATTGAACATATGTTGTAATTGATGTCAAAGGATATCACTAATGACAAAGGAGTGATGCACGTAGATTGGTTAGAATTAAATGCAACTATTACTATCATGTCTAGTATTTTGAAGTATTAAATATAAGAACATTTGATAATAACATGATAATGTGATATATTCTATGGATAAAGCTCTCTAAAGTAGTGTGGAAATGTTTGCATAATTATTTTGTGGATTGCTACTCGTGAATTATATTATATTGAAATAGTGTTTAATTCTACATTCTCCTACAACTGAATGTTATACCCTATGGCTTGGAGCTAAAGTAAAGTTACTCATTATGTATTAGATTCTAAATTTTTAGAGGTGGAGCTTTAGCAAACAAAATTTTAGATGTTACAATAGATTATTGTCTATATTGAATGGCTAATTGTGAATAATTTTTGAGTTCTTACACCAAAGAAGAGAAGCATGCACCAGATAGATGAAGATTTTGATGATAAAATAGACAATATTAGGATATTTTAAGGAATCACATAACATCATCTATTATTCGTGACAACAAAATTTATTTAGGACCGAACCACTACATGTTTCACATCAATTTGAATTTAGATCCACCCTTAGCCAACCTAGCTAATTACGGATGGTGTTCAGAGGTTCTTCGTTGACATAAAATATTATTATGATATTGGGAGGTATATATTTATTACTTGGATTCATTCAATGATAAGAGTGTGTGTGAATGTGCAAATGAGTGAGTGTGAGTATGTAATATCATATTTGATTAATGTAATGGAAGTTGCATCCCAATCTTTGTGTGCCATTATGAAAAGATCATATATTGTGTAGGAGAGTATATTAATGTAGAAAAAATCAAGTGCAAGTTGTGTGATTAGTAATAAAGATTTGTAAATCGTATCCCTTTAATTGAGGAGGATTGGTATCTTTTCTATTGAATTGGTGCTCAAATATGTATGTTGGGGATTGGTGTCTCCAATAAGTTGGTGCTTACAAAAACAACTTGGGGATAGTGTCTCCAATAGGTTGGTGCATACTTCATGATTGTAATTTATTGGTGTAAACATGGTAGGAGGGTTCTAGAAGGAATAGTCTAAACCATGTGATAATGAGTCAACAAAACAAAAATAACACAAAAAATTGATATGTGAATATGAAACTTCATTGAATTGATAATCAATCATGCAACATATGCCTCAAGGGTGAATATCGAAGGCTCATAGGATTGCCACAAGGGCTTTCAACAATACAACTATCCAAAGGTCTGATTACATGCCCCCAAAGGCTTGATGAGAAAATATAATGAATATATGTAATTATGAACAACTAAGTGATGATCTAAAATGAATTGGAATTCTTATAAAATTGACCCTAAATATCTAAAATAGGTTTGTGTTGGCCACAAGGGTTATTAACTCGATGAAATATCATATATGAATTTCGACCTCAAAATATGAAGAATTATCTCCACGTGAAATGAATTAACATGTAAATCTCAGAGATAGGTCCCAATAAACCCAAGGTGCTTGTATGATGTCCCATTAAGATTTGGATTATCTAGAATTGGTCTGCACTAATAAATCTGGATGAGGCCAGTCTGAAATGCTCTGATTAGAAAAGATAATGAAATTATGAGAGTGATAACTTTCAACAGAAAACTACAAACGATGTGAAATATGGATATGTGATAGATGTTGATGTGTAGGTATTATATCCTACTCCGTGAGAGTAGAAAAAATGGTGTGATAAAATATGGAATGAACAACTAAAATCTCTATTAAATTTATTGCAAGAAAATAACTGTTTTTGGTTGATGTAGGATTGCTTTACAACCAGGGATGCTCTTGCATCACTTATTAATTATTTTTGTGAGGCTATGTTTGGATAGTGGCTCCAAGTAGCTCTTCTCACTCAACAATTTTTCCCACTCTAGGTTTCCACATATATCTAGTGCTCTTTTCTTGAATATGTGCATTTGTTTTGCTTAATGGTTAAAAATACATTAACAATTGTTGCTTTGATGTTTTGAGGTTCATGTTTTGAGAAGTTATTAATAGTAATTAATGTTGAATTAAATTTTTTTGGCATACATTCATTCACCCACCTCGGTATATTTTTTTCCCTTTAGAATAAAGAGGTTAGAGGTATTGGGTACCCTTTATGGGGAAATAAAATTATTCTCTAACTTTTAGGTTAGAAATTTCTAGATCTGCACTTCATAATATCAGTCTATAATTTTTGTCCTTGGATCTAGACCTACAAAATCCCAACAAAATGGGAAAATTGAGTGGATATATAGGTTTTTTCCTAGGTCAAGCCCCCATTTTGTTATTTCTAACTTAGAAAATTTACAATTGATTGACTAATGAAATGTGTGTGCTCCTAAACTTAATTGTATCAAATGTGGTAATGAGCTAGAATATTAAAAAAATCCTACTCAAATGTGTTAGAAAAGGATTCCTAAATGACATGACCAAGATTAACCCAAGAGAAAGTCAAATACCCTTAAAAAAATATAAGTACATAAATACATTTCTTAAGGAAGAAAGTAGATCAAATTATGAAGATGAGAACACTTTGAAAATAAGTCATTAGGTGATCTAACGAAGCCAAAGCTATATCCAAAGCCTAGATTCCATCATGTCCTTCCATTGGCATCAAAATCTAATCATTGTGCTAACTTGAATAACTATAAAATTATCTTGATAAATATGTAAAAATGGATGTATTTTTGTAGAGATTTTATGTATTATTTTTTTATTACAATTTGGATGTCATTGTTGTCAAATTTCTATGGAGAATGTTACAGTCTAGCTATCTGGTTGTTTGAGTCTCTAAGAAATGGTTTATATTTCTTCATGGATGATGTCTTGCTCGTGTGATTTAGAGGATGGATTTTTTTAGTGTCAAGGCATGTGTGATCCAAGCTTCTAAACATTTGAGTTACCAAAAAGGTGCTTTTGAGAGTGAAAAATTAAAGACTATGTTGATTCTATGAGGATGTTCTCAGACGTGTAAAGGTTGGCTTTGTATATCTCCACGTTTAAAGATTTCATTTCACAGATCATAATTTAAGCTGATTGAGATGGCAAGGTGTTATATCCAAAGTTACATGTCAATAATCCTTTCATAGAGAAGGTTAGAAGTGATAGTGTACTAGATTGTGTTTATCGGAGACTAGTTTCAATCTCTACATTGGCTTGCTCCAGCTTGTTGTTTCATGAAGTTGTGAAAGAGGTGTATGAGAGTATTCCTAAATATCATGTGATGCATGTCGATGTTCTATAGATTGGTTTCAACCTTTTCCAATATAGGTTGTGGTCAATAATTACTATTTTTTTGGTTTCATTTTGATCATATCCCTTTGATAGAAGGCATGTGAAGAAGTATGCTTAGTTATTTGTTGGAGGCAATGAGCTAAAGGATATAACTTATTAATTGTTGAAAGGAGTGAGCTAGTAGGAAATTGACAAGACATTTGGAGAGTCAACAAAGAAGAATTGAAATCATCAAAAGAGAGTGATATTAATTGTTAGTTTTAGATAGTGAAAGGACTATCAATCTATAATCATTCCTAAGTGTGTGCTTAGATCAAGGAGTTGTAGCTTCCTTGTGTTGTAGCCCTAAAAATTTTTATAAATGTTGTTCATTTTATGAGGCTAGATTAGGAGAGTATCTCCTAGTAGATTTTCTCATAGTGGTTTTTCCCCTATGGGGTTTTCCACATATATCTAGTGTTGTGTTGTGCATTTTCTTCAACTTTCATGATCTTGTTTATGTGATAATATTTAGAGTATCTATTTACTCTAGAATGTTTGAGATTTGATAGAATATTGATTCACCCCCATGCCCTCTTAGTATACTGAGGTGTTCAACAATCAATATTAGAGCCAAGTTCCTTAGAATAATTCTAAAAACTTGAGGAAGATTCAGAATGACACAAGAAGGGTCTCATAAGGTGGCTAGGTTTGATGGAACAAATTTTATTTTCTAATGATTCAAGATGGAAACATGTTTGAGCTCTTTAGGGTTTGGTATTTGACAATTAGTCAAGGATGGTTATACTATTCCTACTACTCCTCCAAGTGATCAGCTAGATATTAAATCTTATGATAATAATGGAAAGATGATGCAGAGTGGCAAGGGAAAAAAACACCCAACTATGATGGCAAAGACCTTATAGCACTTAGGTTTCAACAAACACCCAACCCTATGGTGATTTAGACCCCTTTTTGTCAAAAGGCTAATAGCCTTACCCAATAGGAAAATAAATATAAAAGCCACATGGAGAACTTTCAAGAAATCAAACCTATAGATTCAAACATCCAAAATGGACCCCTACAAAGCTCCAAAACCTTTCCTCTTGAATGTTAAGGCATCACTCACAATGGCCCTTTCTACCACTACTCCAAGAGGCCTAACTCACAGACCTACACCTGGGTCTTGATTACCTAGGCTATCCCCTTCACCCCAAAGAAAAAAAATGAACTCTTAAAGCTTTTCCACACCTGTTACCATAATTCCTAAGTGCCCTTCAAACAGATTCTTTAAAATCAAGCAAAAACTCACTTTTTTGCTTGTAAAATGGGCTTGCCACATAGAGATGTCAAGCCAAAACATTGCACCATTTTCCTCCAAAGTACCTGCCATTATCCAAGACCTCTATGAACTAATAGTACACCCTCATACATTACATCCCACCAATATTTGGGAATTCTACAGCGTGGGAATGGAAGATGCATCCATATTTTGCTCAAAACCTTGATTTTAAGGGTTTTCAGACCACCTAGGAGTAAAATTAAGCTATTTCCCTTATTACTTAATGAGATATCACCACTCCAACTCCAAAATAAATATTATTAAATTAAATTTCCAACCATTACACTCTTCAAGTATAATTTTTTTTTTACAGACCGTACCAAGTACGGGATTAGTCAGTTCTACAGGAAAAATATGGGGTTCGAGACCACCCGATAGTAAAATGGGGATATATCACTCAATTATTAATGAAATTACACCATTCCAATGCCAAAATAAATTTTATTAAATTATCTATCCAACCATTATATTCTCGGAGTGTGGAACATCACGTATAGGCCGTACAACGTATGGGATCAACAATTTCTTTATGAAAAACTCAAAAAACAACTTCTTTTTTGAAACTCCTTCCAAACTTGCTCAACCACCTTGCCTCCACCAAGAGAGGTATATTTTAATCCTAATAACTCCCTCCAATGTCCTCCAACCTCCATTTGAATCAATTGGCTGTTTGAAACATAATTAGACTTCATTTTTTACTCTTTAATGCCTAATTAAGGAAATTTAACCAACTTTCCTCAATTCGCCTACAAAGAGGCCTCCAAACTATATGAAAGGAATTCATGCCCACTAAATTAAGCAAGGTGACTCCCATCAAGTGTCAAGATACACGAAATCATCCGTATTTTTTAATTTTCCAAGGTGAACTAGACTTACAAAAGGAGGATGGAGTCCTTGTTTATACAAAGAGTTGGTCACCAAGACCAAAACTCCACCACAAACCTAGGAGACCTTTATACAAAGAATTTAAATGGTCCTTAGGACCTTATTCTAACACAAAAACAAGAAAAAAAACACAACCAAACATTCTAGGTCCATTAGACCCATCGGCACTCCTGCATCATACTCCCAAGCAAGAAAAAGATCTCAAGTCCTCTTTGAGATCAGGTCTTCTACAGTAGTTCCATGTTGTTTAATATTAGTTTCAGACATCCAAGTGGCATCCTCTTTAGGTAGACCTTACCACTTAACCAAGTACTCCTGGTAGACCTTCCTTCTAGTCCTCTTTGTCTCCTTGGTGTCTAGGATGCATTCAAGAGTCACAGGTTGGATTGGGGGTAATTCCTTAACCCAATCTTCATCTTCCATTTGTGTTGGACCTGCTACATCCCCTACATTCATAGAAGCTTTGAAAGGATAAAAATCAAAAACATTAAAGATAGGAGAGATTGCCACCCTAGGAGGTAGCTCTATTTCATAAGCATTATTTCACCAAACTTGTGGACCACCTCGCAAAGTCCTATCTTCGTCATCATGAGTTTAGTATACTTTCCCTTTGGAATTATCTCCTTCTTCAAGTGAGCCATCACCAAATCTCCAACCTTGTATTGAACATCCCTCTTCTTCAAATCTTCTCTTTCTTTTTACTTCTCAACATTCTTTGTAGAGTTTCCTTCACTTGTTGATGGATATCCCTGATTGTAACAACAAAGTCCTCTCCTTGAGCACTTCTCCTATCAACTCCTTGTAGATCTCTCAATTCATAGACCCCTCTAGGGTGAATTCCATAGAATACTTAAAAAGGGCTCCTACCAATGCTCCTATTCATGGAGTCATTGTATGTAGATTCAGCCTGAGGTAAAATCAGATCCCAAGCTTGTCCATGTTCTTTGGTACAAGACATCTCAAGAGATTTCCTAATGATCTATTCACCAATTAAGTTTTTCCATCCGTTTGTGGATGGTATGCATAAGTAAAGGACAAATTTGTGCCAATTTTATTCTACAAGGTCCTCTAAAAGTGACCTATGAACTTAGAATCCCTGTCAGAAATAATGCTTAGAGGCAATCCATGTATTCTAACAACCTCCTTAAATAAGAGACCTTCTATACTAGATGCATCAATGGTGCATTTACAAGGAAGAAAATGAGCCATCTTAATAAACCTATCAACCACCACAAAAACACTATGAAAACGTCTTTGGGTCCTAGGAAGCTTTAAGAAAAAATCCATACTTACACTCTCCCAAGGCCTATTGGGAATGGGGAGTGGATGATAGAGCCCTGCATTTGATGAAGTTCCCTTTTCTCTTTGATAGATTATGTAAGTGTGAATAAGTAAACAAAGGAAAATACTTCTTAATGAAACATTGTATCAAAGATTAAGCAAATAATCTACTGAAAGTGTCTCATTGTCTCCTATCTTTAAAGATTTATTAAGCTATTGTGCTCTCAGATTTAAATAAAATACTATAACTAATAAAATGAAAATCTAAAGAATGGAATGATGTTGATGCAATGATGTGAAGCCATATGATAATGCTAAATGATAAAAGAAACTACTATTAACATGAATTGACATGAAAATTGATGGATTAAGCTACAAGAGGAAGCCATGATTATGATTCTCAAGTGTTGGATGCTTGAATTGCTTGAGGCTTGATGCTTGAATTCTCATAGAGTAAGATTGCATAAACTTGATAATCTGGGATCCTTTCTTTGTTGAATGAATTTGTATTTATAGATTTCTCGGCAGCATCTTTGCATAGGGATAGCAAAGAGAGGCTTGGATTCAATCTGGGGGATTCAATGGTGAGAGATGGAGGAGATGGAGAATATTTTGGGGATTGTCTCTACCCATGAAAACACTAGGCAAGAAGGTAGGAAGGATTGATGGAGGAGGATTGAGAGATGAAATTCCAATTTGTCTCCAATTTGTCTCCAAAACATCATGTGAAGTTTGAATCAATTAATTTGACATATTTTTGACATAAATTAGACATAGGATATCTAATTTGATTTTGAGGAAATATAGAGGAATATTCCTTATGCCTTTATTTAAATATTTTTGATTTATTTAAATTAGGAAAAGAGGGATAAATAATTTAATAGAACAAACTATGGAATTTGTTTATTACATCAAAATAGAAGAATGTGGTAATTAATCAATAAAGTGCTTAATCATTATTTAATTAATTTAAGATTTGATGTGATAGAATAAAATAGGGAAATGATAATTAAATCAAACAAAGTATTTATTTTTATTTATTTAATGAAGATGAGATAATAGAAGAATTAGAGGAATTTAAATGTGAATGTGAACGTGAACTATAAATATTTCTATTTATTCAATAGTAGAGGAATTTAGAATAATTAATCAAATAATTTGTATTTATTTAATTGGATTCTCTAGATCAATTTTAGGTGTATACATTTTGCCCCTATTCGAAGTGATGTTTTTACGCATTGCTTCAAAGAAAATTTTGTTGCTACTGCCAATATTGATGAAAAAAAAATTAGTATGCCCCAGACATGCCCTAGATATTGATTTTTAGATGATGATAGATATATGCCCCCTCGGGAGATAAACTAATGATTTTATGAATTTTTTTTGGATTTTTGATTTTTAGAAAAATTTCATGATGTTTTGTCGAATATTTGATGAAGAAATAATTTATCTCCCAACATTGATGAAAAGAATTTATCCAATGGATGAATTTCAATTGATTTCATAAATAAAATTAATTAAAATAAAAGAAAACCTCTCAAAAATCCCTTTTGAAAAACCTATATAAAATCAAAAATGTTCTTTTCACCATCATTTGTACTTTTTGACTTTGCAAAACCTAGTGACAGAGACATTTGAGCCAGTTGGAGCAAGATGTCGATTCCCTAGCACACCCACTAGTTCAATTGTTGTCAATGTCACCAATGGCCAACCATATATGGACCTCTGGTACATACCTATAATCCACCTCATAATTTGTGCTTTAAAAAAAAAAAAAATTTGTGCCCTTTTTCATTTTTGTCGTGTTTTTGTATTTTTAGCGCATCAAGGTCGCGTTGTAGGACTTTGCATTCAAGTTTAGAACTTCCATTAGTTTTTTCGTGCTTTGAGGAATTATCCCTTTCTTTATTTTCTCTAGCGCTTTCATAGAAAAGTTTTCTGCTTTCAAGAATGAGTGCTTAGATAGATTGATTTAGCGCTTCGATGCTCGATTTTAGAGCCTAGAAAGTTCTAGTGCTTTGATCCAATAAGTTGGCGCATAGATAGTCTGTTATAGCGCTTTGATTAAAGTAGCACTTTGATGGACTGTTATAGCGCGTTGATGCGATGAAATAGTGCTTTCATTTTGTTAGCACTTTGGATGCCTGTTATAGTGCATCGAATCACTGAAATAGCACTTCTGATTTTTTAGTGCTTAGGGTGCATGTTTTAGTGCATCTAAATGATGAAATAATGCTTTTGAGTCTTAGCACTTTGGATGCCTATTTTGGCACATCCATCTTAGATTTGTAGATTTTGACACAGTTAACTTTGATTTCGTCAACTTTAATCATGTCGATTCTTCGGTTTGGTATGATTTGATAGTCCAAATTCCCTAATGACTAATTCTGATGATTAATAAGACTTACTCTCATGATAGGCGAGATATAATCCCATTGGTGATGATCCTCATGATAGGTGAGGAGTGATTTCATAGCTGATAAACCTCATGATAGGTGAGATTAGATTGATGTTTGTGATGAAATTTTGATAGGGGAGGTTAGTTGATGTTTGTTCATGAATTTTAATCAAAAGTTCATACCAAAGTTTGATTGAATCTGATAATAGAATGACTTGTGATTTTTATTTTATTTTTTTGACATAGTGCACTGATTTTTAAACCTTTTATGATGATGCGAGCATCTAGGTAACCTCCATATGCAAGAGCGATTTCCATGGACTATTGATTTGATTCCACATTTGACTCCTGATGAGATTCATTTCATCTCTCAATGTGGTTTTCCTACTCTTCTTGATATGCCCCATATTAGGATTAATCAAGGTCTCCTTATTGCCTTGGCCAAGTGGTGGCACAGTCATCATAACACCTTCCATCTACCCACTAGCGAGATGACAGTCACACCAGAGGATGTGTGGTGGATATTGCGGATAACTTTTATCAAAGAGGCCGTAGTCTATGATTCACATGAGGTTGGAGTGAGAGATGCACTCCACAAAGTATTCTAGGATCAACATATTGCAGAACTAAGTGTTTGATGGTGGACGATGGCTGACACCTATGCTAGTCTTCCAGGAGTACTAGCTAGACTGATTGGAGGCTTCCTTTGTCCTGATCACATGTCAAAGGGATTCTCTATGGGTTGGGGCCGTATTCTTGAGAGCATGGTCATGCACGAGACCAGATATGCATGGGGGATGTGTATGCTAGCCCACCTTTATCATGATTTACACTCAGTGGTATACTTGGGAGGACGCAACCTATCAGCAGGGGTGACTCTATTACAAGTTTGGGCATGGGAGTATTTTTCCATTGTGTGACCATTTTCGGTACTTGATAGACCTGCAGGTAGACCATATGTTTTTTCGTTACAGAGGTTGACTTACCCAGTCTTAGATGGGTAAGTTAGAGCATTGGAGACGTTTTTTGGATGAATTAGAGACTATTATCTGGCGGCCTTATTTGCATTGTGAGCAATGGGAGGAGGATGATTTAGTGCTTGGGTATTTATGTGATTCTAGGTATTTGATCAACAGGATTTCTTTTATTCTTGAGAGATTTTTATTGCAGCAGGTATAGAAACATTATGGTATTGTACAGTGTATGCCTTAGGGGGTTGCTCATTATGCCCAACGGTGGAGTGATATAGTAGATTGGGGGTCATGCTTGTCTTATGATAGATTAGTGGAGGGATACCGAGCTCTGCAACCATCAACTTGGGATATGCGGTGGGATATTGTAGAGGCACCAGTGACAGAGGAGTATGCCACATATTTGGCTTTGCATCCATGTCCCCGTATCACCATCCCAGATGAGCTAGAACCATTACCTATGGAGGAGGACGCTACCGAGGATCCTACCGTAGCCGTGGAGGGTAAGGAGGATAGTGGATCCGATACTGAGCCGAGTAGTAGTGATGGGAGAAGCAGTGAGAATAGTTGTGGCGATGATGGGGATGGTGGTGTTGGAGGTGGCAGAGGGGTTGGGCCAGGAAGTGTTGGCTCATCTTCAAGTAGGCCTCGCAAGTGGCGAGTAGTGGGGATTCCTTTTGCAGACCATCAGACACAGATTGCCAATTTATAGGTGTAGGTACAGACTCTGCAAGGCTAGTTAGTGCATGCATATGGTTTAGTAATGTAGATGCAGACACAAATGCAGACTCAGGAACAGGCTCATGCAGAAGCATTGGCACAGGTTCAGGGATAGTTGGCAGTTGTTCAAACATAGTTTGGTACTTTGACAGCCGAGAGGGACAATGGCAGATAGATTTTCAAGAGGGCATAGGGGATTGTAGAGACCTTACATAGAGTAGTTGATGGTACATCGGTTGTTGATTATATGAGGAAGGTTTTGCGGGTTGGTCGAGAGGCAGAGTTCTACAGGGGTCAATATCATGATGCAGTTCCTGCCAATCGCAGAGTCAATTACGCCCCTTTGAGATCTAGTAGGACACGTACTCAAATAGTGAGCGAGGGTGTGATGCAACCTTCACAGAGAAATCCAAGAGATCCTATTCCATCTATGGGTGGTGGTGGTACTGGTCCCATTATGCCTGCACCTTCTGGTAGCAGTAGATCTTAGATGCTATTTGTGATTTTGATACATATTATTCGAGACATGATGTACACTTCGAGTCAGCTCATTTTGATGTTGTATCTCTTTTATTCTATCCTTCATTGTATACTTGGCATTGATGATATATATGATTATACAGTTGATTTCTATTGATCTATGATGGCTATCTATGAATCTTATGATAGATGCATTTATTTTAACATGTTAGATATCATGTGATGATTCTAGGATGAATGCTTTTATTCTATGTGATGATTCTAATTTTAAATGCTTATGTATGAGTATCTGATGTATGGATGTATGATGTTCTAAATGGTTTTTTTTTTTTTTATTGCGATGAATGATATATGGATAATAATGATATGATTTGCATTTATTTTAATGTGATGAAATCTATGATATTGCGATGGATGATATATGGATGGATGGTGTAAATTTTGTGACATAATTTATGGATGACAAATGATGTATTTATTTATGATATGATGTGGAAAATACAGTACAATAAACGCACCACTATTTGATGTTAAATGCATGAATGATGCGATGATAAAAGCTTTGCAATGATGAGATGATGCTCCTATATGTTTTTGATGATTTTTGGTTTATGTCAAGTATACTCAATCATATTTGTAGAAAATATAATCATTAATTGGAATCCTTTATGTAACAAACACTTTGCAGATGTAGAATTTATGATGAATGCAGTCTAATTTTATCATGCAACTATATGCAAAACCATTGTCATTTTAAGAGTACTTTTGTGCTTGGTATCATCATAGAGCTTTTTAGGATGTTGAAATTAAGTAAAAGCATTAATGGTATATGTTAGACCAATGATGACCTGAGTACTACTTTCATGAATTTTGATATTGCAAGCAAACACAAGCATCTAGGTATAATTGAACCGAGGTGACCTAGGCATTTCTTATGTAAATAGACAGAGCTTAATCATTTTAGTGTGTGAATTTTGAATGTCATCGGTGATACATTTGCATAGCACATCCCCCGACAATTCACACATTTATATGATTAACGTACAAACAACAAACAATAAAAATATCATTCTTCTTCTTTCTTTCTCTAGTTTATTTACATCATTGAGTTAATCCAAAAAAATGATAATAATTAATCAAAAGTACAATTTATCCACCTTTTACTTAGAGTGTTTCAATCATTATTCAGATTCGATCATCCATCCCGATGTTGTAATGTTTTTGTTATTTTTCGAGATTTTTGACCGAAGACCTGACCTACTAACCTATCCTAGGGGCCTCAGGGGTTGATCAAAGATTATCCTTTCCTACGTTACACACACAGAGATCACGTAGTTCAACTGACATAGACTCATGTTTTTTATTTTTGCTTTGCTAGATTGGCTTTTTGACTTTTTTTTTGGATTTTCTCGATAGGATACAGATGTTTAATACCTTTCCAATGGTGATTGATGTTACGCTTTGATCATTGTTCTTTTTTTTTCTTGTCATATTGTTGTTTTCCCATTTGGTGAAGCCGATGTTTTTTTGCCCCCATTGATATCTAGATGTTGCCCTTAAGCTTAGTGAGACATGACCTATGTGAAATGATTTGATAATGGATGTAAAATAATGGAAAGACTAATGATATGATATGAAATGGTAATGACGGCCAGATTAATGATCTTAATATATGTATCAAAATAGATGGGAAATCTAGTTTAGAATTACATACGATGCCTATTTCCAGGTTTTCACCATATGTTTTGATTATACTTTTTTTTTTGGTGTTTTTTTTTTTGTATTTTCTGTTACCAAGATGCTTGTTTGCCAGGTTTTCATCAAGGAAACCATTTTCTAGAAGGTTGACCCATGCACTAGGAAATTCAGGTATAGAAATTTATGAGATGGATACTATTGATAGGTTCATCAAACAAATCCCCCTCTGATGTTGATAGTTGATAGGCTCCCGATTTGTACACTGATATGATGACAAAAGGACCTAGCTAGTTAGGTTCAAACTTCCCTTTGTTTTCCTCGTCCTACTAATTTCTAGGGCTCTCTTTTAGGACCAAATCCCCAACCTGAAAGATTGTAGGTTTTACCCTATGATTGTAGCTCCTTGATATTATTTGTTGGTAAGTTGTTAGATAATTGATAGCTTTTTGACGATGTTCATCCAAAAATTCTCATTCTTGAAGTCTGGATACCCTATAGTCTTCATCTAAAATGATTCCTCTTAGTGATACACAAAGTGATGTAATCTCTACTTCAATGGGTAGTATGGCCTTTGATCCATATAACAAGGCATATGGTGTAGCTTCTATCAATGTTCTGATACTAGTTATGTAGGCCCATATTGTAGGATTAAGTTGAACATGCCAATCATGTCCAACATCGTTAACTATTTTCTTGAGTATTTTCAGATTTGTTTTGTTAGAGGCCTTTGCTTGGCCATTTCCCCGAGGATAGTATGGTGTTGAAAAATGATGTTGGATATGAAACTTCTCACATAATTCTTGGACATGTTTGTTTTTGAATGGCCGTCCATTATCAGTGATAATAGATTGAGGTATGTAATACCGAAAGATTATGTAATTCAATATGAATGATGATATTCGTTTTCCAATGATAGTTGTAAGAGGAATTGCTTCTATCCATTTTTTAAAGTATTCTATTGTTGTGATTATGAACTTGTGTCCATTAGATGAAGATGGATTTATCTTTCCTACCAAATCTAGTCCCCATTGATAAAAGGGCCATGTTGATGTGAATGGATGCAATTCTTGAGCTAGTGCGTGGATCCGATTACTGTGAATCTGACATTTTTGGCATTTCTTTACAAACTGATAAGACTCTTTCTCCATACATGGCCAATAATATCCTAAATGAAGGATTTTCATCACAAGAGTTATACCACTTGAATGAGTGCCACAAATACCTTCATGAACCTCACATAAGCCCATCTCAAGTTCGATGTGTTCTAAACATAAGAGTAAGGTACCATCAAGACCTTGACGATAAAGGATGACGGTGATTAAAATATTTCAGGCAGATTGGCAGATGAAATTGCATTTTTGTTTCTTGGAAATATAGGGAGGGAGGATATTGTCCTTTAGGTAAGCATAGGTTTTCTCATAGATGGATGTTTCATTGGTCTCTAAATGGCATATGGTATTGGATTCCAAACTATTATTAGAAGGACATGATACTTGTTATACCATAAACTCATAATGACCACATTTCTCTGGCAATTGTAAGAGTGAAGCGATTGTGGCCATAGCGTCTGCTGCTTTGTTCTCTGCCCTTGAAATTTGATCAAATTTGATATTGACAAAATATTGTTTTAGATCATCTATTTTTTGTTTACAGGGCATCAAATTTTCATATTTTGTCTGTACTCGTCATTTACTTGATAAATGACTAGTTAGGAATCCCCATATACCTATAATTATGTGATCTTCCATTCAATTGCGATTTTGGACCCAATGATTAATTCTTCATATTCCACCACATTATTTGTACATTGAAACATCAGTCTATAAGATTTTGGGATGGTGTGTCCTTGGGGAGTGATGAATAAAATCCCTGCTCTAGATCCTCGCTGTGTATATGATCCATCAAAATACAATATCCATTGTTGTGGCATCACTATCAAAATTTCTGCATCTGGAAACTCCATTGTCATAGGTTGATCATCTAGTAAAGGATCCTTAGCCAATTGTTTGGTGATTTCTTGACCCTTGATGGATTTTTTTTCCACATATTGAATATCAAACTCACTTAAGAGCATGACCCATTTGGCCATTCTACCTATTAAGGAAGCCTTACTGAGTAGATATTTTAAGGGGTCAATTTTTGCTACATGCCTGATTGTGTGAGTCAGCATATAATGTCACAGTAATTGAATAGAAAATACCACCACCAAGCAAGATTTCTCAATGAAAGTGTAGTTTATTTCATAGCCATTTAAAGTTATGTTGATGTAGTAGATGGCGTGTTCCTTTCCTTCATAATCTTCCTATGCCAATAATGCTCCTAAAGAGATATTTTTTGTTTCAATGTACAATATCAGAGGTCATCCTTCTATAGGTGGCATGAGAATAGGCGGTGACATAAGATATTGCTTTATTTGATCGAACGTTGTTTCACACCCATTATCCCATTTGAAAACAACATTTTTATGCAATAGATGATTGAATGGATGACTTTTGTCTGCCAGCTAGGAGATAAATCTCCTAATTGATTGGAGCCTTCCCTAGAGTGACTTGAGTTTACTGATATTTCTGGGAGGCAGCATTTCCATTATTGCCTTGAATTTTGCTGGATCTACTTCAATGCCCCTTTCTGAGACTATATATCCCAAGAGTTTTGCTGATGTGACCCCAAAGACACACTTCTTGGGGTTTAGCCTAACATTGAATTTCTCTAGCCTTGTGAAGATTTTTCTCAGGGTATGCAGATTTCCTTCCCTAGTACAAGATTTAGCCAGAATATCATCCACGTAATTTTCCATAAAGGTGTGCATCATATCATGAAATATTGTGGTCATTTATCTATGATAGGTTGCTCCTGTGTTTTTAAAACCAAATGGCATGACATTCCAGCAGAAGGTTCCCCATGGACATGTAAATGGAGTCTTCTCCTGATCTTCTAGAGCTATCTTAATTTGGTTGAATCCAGAGAAATCGTCCATTATTGACAACATGGCATGCCCAGTCGTTAATTCTACAATGATGTCTATATTAGGTAATGGGAAATCATCCTTTGGGCATGCTTTATTCAGGTCCTTGAAATCTGTACATATCCTTATGCTATTGTCCAGATTTGAGATAGGTAAAATGTTTGATATCCTTTCGACATAATCAATAGACCTTATGAATCCAGCATGTAATAATTTTTTTAGCTCAGCCTTTACCATTAATGTGATATGGGGATGCATTTTTCTCATTTTTTTATTTACAAGCTTGATTCCTATAGGCAAAGAGAAATGATGCATGAGCAGATTTGGATTTAATCCTGGCATATCAGAATATGACCAAGAAAAGTTAATGCTTCTTTCCTCAAAGAATTTGATAAATTCTGGCCTCTCTTGATGTGTCATAGATTCTGCCAGATGTAAGATTTTTTCTCTTTCTTTAGTGCCAATGTTTATAGACTATGTTGACTCCACCAGAACTAATTACTGTTCATGATAATGCTCTGGAAGAGTGTCAAATCTCCCATCTTTTAGTGCCTCAGAGAGGTTTTCACCATTAGATGCATTTTTTTTTTCTTTTTCAAGATCTAATGCTGCCATAGAATGGTTTTCACCATTAGATCTATTATCCATGTTTTTACTTTTGCAACTAAAATATTTGACACCCTCCTAGCGGGTCATGTTGTTATGATAATTATGGATAGAATGTGTACCAATCCCATCACAACATAGGAAATTTATGATGGAATCATCATTTGCAAATATGGGTACATTTATAGGTTCAACAGGTTCCTAGTCAATAAGTTCAGGATGGACTAAAGGCATGAAGTCATCAAATTGACTTAGGTTAATAGGGGTAAGGGTTAGTACAACTATGTCATCATAGTCATTATTAGAGATGTTGAGATCAATGATGGCACCCTCTTTAAGATCGTCTAATTCAATGGATGTATGTCTGTCCCCACTTGAGTCATCGATATTTAGTGATCCTGATAGGAATGGTCTAGACCTAGAGCTCTGTCACTCCTCATGTGTAGGTGCATATTATTTTATTACATCAATTTGGATATCGGTGTAAGATATATCGGAACACATATACCATTCATATTCATTTGAATCCATTTCAAAGCTATCTCTAACCTGAAGAATTCTTTCAATAGCCTTCTGTGTCATTTCTTGCTTTTGTTCTTCTAAGTATCCCAGCCTTGTCTTATCTTTTGAATGAATAGTGAGAGGTTGAATAGGTTCTATGATGCCTTCCTTTCTTTTTCAAACGGGTCCCTATCCATCATAACCAATTTTTTCTAGGATATCCTTCCCTTTGCCATATTTGTCTGTATTGATATTGATATTTGTTGATGTTGATGGTTCTTCATCTTTGTATAACCAATCGAGGATAGCCTTGTTGTCTAACTCGTCCTCTATAGTACTGGATTTTACAAATATTTCTTCTAGAATTGTGACAGGTAGTGATTTTTAATGGTTGATCATTGATGGTTTGCCATATGTCTTTGGGCATCAATTATGAAATATTAAGTGATTTCTCAATAGAATATTGTCCCATTCCCTTGTCTGCCAGCTAGAATTGTTCTTGAAATTTCTTTGATAAAGAAGTTTGGGGATCTAGATTGTGTGATAATTGAGTATCAACAAGACTTGTATCTTTTGATTTATCCTTTTTCTCTACCCACTTGGTGGTGATATTTGGACATTTTTCCTCATTCGATGACTTTGATTTGGATGCTTCCCTATTGTGAGGCACAAAGGTATCTTGAGAAATTCTAAGTGTTTCAAAATTCTGAGGATGATTATAATCAGTTGATATAGTCACCTCTTGTCCATTTATTGGGAATTTTAAGCATAGTTGATATGTGGAAGGTACTTCCTACATTTCGTGGATACATGGGCGTCTTTATAGTATGTTGTAAGTCAAATATTTTTCCAGTACCTGGCATGCTATGTGTTTCATCATTGGTCCCACTCGAATGGGTAACACAATCAATCCCTTAGAAGATCTCTCTTCCTCATCATATGCCTTTATTGTCATTTTCCTTTGGGCATCAATAGCATCATCTGAATACCCTAGTGCACAAATTAAATTTAGAGTGCGAATGTTCAAACCATATCCCCCATCTATTAAGACTCTTTTGACATGATTGTGGATCAAGACTTCAATATGGAGTGTGGTGTTATGGGGATGATTAAGTGACACATCACCCTATTAAGAGAATGATAGACAGTGTGGTGTAGTCAAATGCCCCACCATAGCCTGGAATTGGCAAATATCTAGATTTTTCAGTACCGTAGTGGCAACTAGTGCTTGTTCTAGAACCTCCTTATGTGATGGTGATAGTTTGAGGAGTTCTAGTATTGATATCTATGCTAGAATTTTTTGAAGTGGATCGACAATGTTGTAATGAGATGGAGGCGGAGTTTTGTTTTTAGGCACAACACCCTTTAAGACTACCTTGGATTTCCCCCTTGTCATTATATTTACTAGTTGATAGTCCTATCGTTCTCTGATTTTTAAATGTTTATTTGATTTTCAGAGACTTGTATTCTTGGGAGTAAATCCAAAGGGGTAGAGTCATGAGTTTTGTTTTTGTCCATGTTATGACTAACTGTATTATCATTTTCCACTTCGGTGAGACAAAGGATCATTTTATCGTAGACATGATCGATATTTTTACCTTTGTTGCTCATAGAAGATGATGCACCTTTGTCATATTTTGGTAAAGGGTCCTTGAAGGTTGTATGATCATTATTTTTTTGGTGTTCCTCTACATATATCTTGTTATTGTCGATCAGATCTTGAACTGCGTGTTTTAACTCCAAGCAATCATTATTTTTGCGGCCTTTATTATTGTGAAAGTTGCAATAATCCGCATCATTCCACCATTGTGGTTTGACCTTTGGATCCTAGAATCTTGCTTCCCACATAGTGATAAGACCACTTGTGACTAGTTCTTTCATCGTTGATTCCAATGTTTGGCCTAAAGGTGTGAACCTACACTAGTTTGATGATTTTTGGTATGTTTGTAGTTTTTTTATTTTATTTTTTTGAATGACATTTGACTTGACAATTTGACTTTTGTTTGGATTTGTGTTTGAAGTAGATGATGTAAATTTGAAAATAGGTTTGGAATTTTGTAAATCACTTGCCATTTCCTTAGTCCTCGTATTTCTGTTATTTTGCCAAAATTTTGGTTTGTCATTGTTGGGGTATTGATTTGAGGAGTTTGTGTTATTCGATTTGTCATTGTAATGTTTAATAACCCCTCTATTGACTAGTGCTTATTCAATCTTAAGGCCATTTTCTATCACCTTTTAGAACATAGGAGGACATTGTAATTTGAGTCTATAACTCATCTCGTCCATCAAATTGTCTATGAACAACTCCATTTTCTCTTCCTCAGGAATGGAGCAAGGATATCTAGCGAATAGTCATCGCCATCTTTGTAAAAAAGACAAGAATATCTCCCATTTGTTTTGTTTCATGTTATAAAGATCATTTATCATGACATCATGTTGGATGTTAAGAGAATACTGGGATATGAATCTGTTGAAAAGTTCTTCAAAATTCCTTATTCCTGGTTGTAATTTGGAAAACCATTCCATACACAAGCCTCCCAAGCTTCTTGGGAATAATCTCATCAGGTAAGTTTCCTCTTGAGAAAACTCTACGCTCATGGTCTTTAATTCCTGGATATGATCAATTGGATCTATCTTTCCATTGTATTTTTCATACTTGGGGAATTCACAGTGTCGAGGAAAAGATATCATGTTGACTATTGAGTCAAAAGGATAAGGAAAAATGTCCTATATTGCATACCTTTTGGTGTTTCCCTTTGTCATGTCTTGTAGTTTTTGTTGTAAGTTTTCCATTTGGGATGTTAAGGCAATAACCGGATATATGCCTTGTGTGTGTTGTGGTATTTCGGTTTCATTTGTTTCAGGTGCTTCTCTTAGGTGATTTGCGTCAAAGTGTTTGGGAAGCTTAGCACCTGATACACCCAACATTAAGAGGTATTTCTCCATGTCCTGCTCTAAGATATTTTCCAAGAATTTATGGATTTTTAGATCCTGTTGGGTTGTTTGTATGTCTTCTAGAGTTATTTCATTTTTGTCACTTTGATTTAGACTATTCCAGGGATTTTCTTCTGCCATTGTGTTTGATGTTTCAAGTTCATTTTCTAAGAGCCTCTGTTTTTGTAACCTAGTGAAGATTGGCATACAAGTGTTTTGTTCTTTCTTCCAAACTTTGATCTTTTATGCTGGAAAATGTCAAGTGAATTTTTAATAAAGTCAAATAAGATGATATATCTTATTGACAAGACTATGTTAAAAATTTGATTATTATATCTTTTTTCATGATAATAGGATGATAATATCCTGATGATGAAACTTTAGTGTAATAATTGAGATTTTTTTTTTATTTGACACTTTATGATTTGCAAGATCTACTTTTTAGTTGAAAAGACTGGGAACTTGTAGGAACCTATCTGATTTTGGTTTCTAGACAATGACTCTGTTAAAAAGATACTTTTGTTATGAAAAAAATCCATTTATAGATGACAAACAAATTGACTGATATGTTTTGGAACTCTTTATTTTGAAAGCGCTAAAATAGGTCTTGGAAGCGCTATTTTGCAGAAGCACTAAAATAGGTCTTGGAAGCGCTATTTCGTAGAAGCGCTAAAACAGAGTTCAAAAGCGCTAAAACAGATGATGGAAGCACTATCTTAATGGATGTGCTAAAATAGTGTTCAAAACCACTGAAAGAGTGCTCAAAAGCACTATTTTATGGAAGTGCTGTAATAGTGCTCAGAAGCACTAAAACAGTGCCCGAAAGCGCTATTTTATGGAAGTACTAAAATAGTGCTTGGAAGCGCTATTTTATGGAAGTGCTAAAATAGATTCTTAAAGCATTGAAATAGATTTCCAGAGTGCTAGAATGGAGGGTTGATGTTTAAGACTCTTTATTGCAAAATTTGACTTGGCCTTGTGGCGTATTCTATCATTGATTGTGGGATGTAGGACTGACGTATGCATTGACTATGATTGTGATATTGTGTGAGGGCTCTCCTTTGGAAGAAAGCTTGTGAATAAAGAGGTTCTACAATGTAATCAAGAGTATGACCTCTAGAAAAATTGTGATACCTATGAATGAAGGTTCTATGTTGTAACAAGATCTTTCGACTTTGATATAAGAAAGCCTTTTTCTCAAAAGATTTTGGTAACCAAGTGGCCTCTTGGGTTTGTTGACTTTGATGGTTTTCTTGACAAACTTGGTTGATTTCCACTCTCGAATCATGAATTTTTCTACCCTGATTTGATTTTTTGTTTTTTGGATGATCTTTTATCTGATTTATAATGATTTTGAGAACACAACAAACAAATTATAGAATAATTGTTTTAATCTGAACAGATAGTGTATATTCAAGAACCATGAATTGTCCTTATTGATTTTCACTGGTTTGTTTTGATAAATATATACTTTTAGACAAACTCACTCTAAAAGTCAAAAAGGTCATCGTTATACTCAACAAACCACATAGTAAAATTGCATTGAATCACAAGGCCATGTCACCCCTAGAGGTCGCCCAATTTTTTGTCATTTCCAGGTGTGTACTCAAATTTAGATTTCTCATCCTCTGAGCAAACAATCATTGGCAATTATATGGTGAGTGTCTTGGGGCCAGATTCTTCCCTCCCCTTGCACTGTGAGTATTACAATGTCTGGTTATCAATTCATCTTCACCCTTTCTCCTTGGATGAAATTCCACCATGTCAAGGCGGATCCCTTCAACTTTGTTTTGGAAAACTTTACCTTCTTATTCTCTACCATTTCTTTATATTCAAAGTAAATATTCAATCCCTCTACCAACTCTAATACTTATTCCACACACATCTTTCCATTATACACTGGTAGATCAATCTACACTTTAGAGGACTCTCCTCTAGATGCTTGCAATGATTTAAAGATTATTCTCTCATGAGGGGGTATCTCTTCCCCCTGAGGGTTATCTTCACCTTATTCACCCTCTGGCTCTTCTTCAGAGGATCTCTCTTCCTCAATGGCCACTCCTCTCCTTCTGTTAATTTATTTTAAGGCCTCTATCTCTTCTCTCAAGGCCTTCAACTCCTTTACAACCACCGGTCCAGCTTTTGGAGGCATGATGAATTCCTTTAAAAAACTACCTACAATCAAGCTTTGATACAACTATGATGTAGAGTGGTAGGGATAGAAAACACCCAACTATGATGGCAAAGACCCTCTAGTACTTAGGTTTCAACAAACACCCAAGACTATGGTGATTTAGACCCCTTTTTGTCAAAAGGCTAGTAGCCTTACAAGGTAGGACAGTCAATATAAAACCCACATGCAGGAATTTCAAGACACCAAACCTATGGATTCAAACATCCAAAATTTACCCCTACAAATTTCCAAAGCCTTTCGTCTTGACTGTCAAGGCATCACTCACAATGACCCTTTCTACCAGTACTCCAAGAGGCCTAATTCACAAACCTACACCTAGGTCTTGATTACCTAGGCTCTCCCCTTCACCCCAAAGCCAAAAAATGAACTCTTACAGGTTTTCCACACTTTTTACCATCATTCCTAAGTTCCCTTCAAATATATTCTTCAAAATCAAGCAAAAACTCACTTTTTTGCTTGTAAAATGGGCTTGCCACATAGAGATGTCAAGCCAAAACATTGCACCATTTTCCTCCAAATTTCCTTCCATTCTCCAAGACATCTAGGAAGTAATATTACACCCTCATAACTTTCATCCCACCACTATTTTTCGATGCTACAACATGGGAATGGAAGATGCATCCGTATTTTGCTCAAAACCTTTATTTTAAGGGTTTTCAGACCACCCGGGAGTAAAATTAAGCTATCTCCCTTATTAATCAATGCAATCTCACCACTCCAACTATAAAAAAAATATTATTTAATTAAATTTACAACCATTACAATCTTCAAGCATAAAACTAAAATGTACAGATCATACCAAGTACAGGATCAGTAAATTCTATAGGAAAAACGTGGGGTTTGAGACCACCCGGTAGGAAAATGGGGATATCTCACTCAATTCTTAATGAAATTACACCATTACAATGCCAAAATAAATTTTATTCAATTATCTATCCAATAATTATAATATTGGAGTGTGAAAAAACATGTACAGGCCGTACAACATACAAGATTAACAATTTCTTAATGAAATACTCAAAAATCAGCAACTTCTTTGAAACTGCTTCCAAAATTGTTCAACCACCTTGCCTCAACCAAGAGAGGAATATTTGAATCCTAATAACTCCTTCCAATGTCCTCCAACTTCAATTTTAATCAGTTGGCTGTTGGAAACATAATTAGACTTCATTTTTGACTCTTTAATGCCTAATTAAGGCAATTTAACCAACTTTCCTCAATTCACCTACAAAGAGGCCTCCAAACTATATGAAAGGAATCCAAGACCACTCATTGAGCAAGGTGACTCCCCTGAAATGTCAAGATACAACAAAGCATCCTTATTTATTAATTTTCCAAGGTGAACTAGACTTACAAAAGGAGCATGGAGCCCTTGCTTATATAAAGAGTTGGTCACCAAGACCAAAATTCCACCACAAACCTAGGAGACCTATTACAAAGCATTTAAATATTCCTTAGGACCTTATTCTAACACAAAAACAAGAGACCAAAAAAAACCAAAATTTCTAGGTCCATTAGACCCATGGGTGCTCCTGCACCATACTCCCAAGCAAGAAAAATATCTCAAGTCCTCTCTGAGATTAGGTCTTCTAAAATAGTTCCATGATGTTTAATGCCAATTTCAGACATCCAAGTGGCATCCTCTTTAGGTAGACCTTTCCACTTAACCAAGTACTCCTTGTAGACCTTCCTTCTATACCTCTTTGTCTCCTTGGTGTCTAGGATGCATTCAAGAGTCACAGGTTGGCTTGGGGTAGTTCCTTAACCCAATCTTCATCTTCCATTGGTGTTGGACCTATTACATCCCCTGCATTCATTCTTTGAAAGGATAGAAATCAGAAACATTAAAGATAGGAGAGATTGCCACCCCAGGAGGTAGCTCTATTTCATAAGCATTTTGGCAAAACTTGTGGACCACCTTGCAAGGTCCTATCTTCTTCATCATGATTTTAGTATACTTTCCCTTTGGAAGTCTCTCCTTATTCAAGTGATCCATAAAAAAATCTCCAACCTTGTATTGAACATCCCTCTTCTTCAAATCTTCTCTTTCTTTGTACTTCTCAACATTCTTTTGTAGAGTTTCCTTCACCTGTTGATGGATATCCCTGATTGTAACATAAAATTCCTCTCCTTAAGAACTTCTCCTATCAACTCCTTGTAGATATCTCAATTCACAGACCCCTCTAGGGTGCATTCCATAGAATACTTTAAAATGGCTCCTACCAATACTCCTATTCATGGAGTCATTGTATGCAAATTCAGCCTGAGGTAAAATCAGATCCCAAGCTTGTCCATGTTCTTTGGTAAGACATCTCAAGAGATTTTCCAATGATCTATTCACCACTTTGGTTTTTCCATCACAAGGTCCCCGAAAAGTGACATACGAACTTAGAATCCCTATCAGAAACAATGCTTAGAGGCAATCCATATATTATAACAACCACCTTAAAGAAGAGACCTGCTATACTAGATGCATCATTGGTGCATTTACAAGGAAGAAAATGAGCCATATTACTAAACCTATCAACCACCACAAAAACACAATAAAAACCTATTTGGGTCCTAGGTAGCCCCAAGACAAAATCCATACTTACACTCTCCCAAGGCCTATTGGGAATGGGGAGTGGTTGATAGAGCCCTGCATTTGATAAAGTTTTGTTTCCTCTTTGATAGATTGTACATCCTTCTACATAATTTCTCACATCCACTTGCAGCCTTGGCCAGCAATTGAACATCCTCACTTGTTCTAAGGTCTTATCAAGACCAAAATGACCTCCAAGACTCCCACTATGTTTCTCCTTTATAATATTCTCCCTCATTTAGCATTTAGGCGCACACAATTGGATTCCTCTAAAGAGAAAACCATTCTGAAATAGAAAATCAGAGTATTCACCATGAGAAGTATTCAACTACTGATCAAAAATGTTGTATACCTCCTTAAAATGTGCATCTTCATGATACATGTATTTCAATGCACCAGCCCCCATGATTTGGAATTGAATCTCTTGCACTACAAGTGCCATTCTACTGAGAGAATCTGCCACCTTATTTGCTTGGCCCTTCTTATGCTTTACTGTAAATGTATAGGCTTGTAAAGACTCCACCCACTTCATGTGCCTATGATTGAGTTTATCCCATGCATTCAAGAAAATCAAAGCATGATTATCAATACAGACAAAATATTCTTTAGGTAAGAAGTAGTGCCTCCACTTTTTGAGGGCTTGGACCATATCATACAATTCCAAATCATAGGAAGAATACTTCCTCTTTTCTTCATTCAGCCTCTCACTAAAAAATGCAACCAGTCTACCTTCTTGGCTGAAGACAACCCCTATTGCTTGGTTACTAGCATCACATTCAATTGTAAAAACTTTATCAAAATCAGGGAGCACAAGTATAGCTTTTTGTGATACTCTCTTTTTTAGATATTCAAACCCTTTATCAGCCTCATTGGTCCAAGAAAACCTACCCTTGTTACCTCCTTTGATGGTGTCCAAGATAGGTCCACAGATTCGACTAAAGTTCTTGATAAAATTTCTATAAAAGCTTGCAAGTCCAAGAAAGCTTCTCACATCTCCCATGGATTTTGGTGTTGGCCAAGTAAGAATAACATCAACCTTTGAAGGATCCATCTTCAAACATCCCTTGGAGATGACAAATCCAATGTACACTAGTTCTCCTTTCATAAATTCACACTTTTCCATGTTGATCAGAAAATTCTCCTTTTGTAACCTCTTCAATACCATGTCAAGGTTCTTTAAATGTTCTTCTTTAGACCTGCTAAACACAGGAATATTATCTAGATAAACCACAATAAAATTTCCAATGAAAGGTCTCAATACCTCATTCAGAAGGTGCATAAAGGTGCTAAGGGCATTTGAAAACCCAAAGGGCATCACCAACCATTCATAGAGGCCCTCATTAGTCTTAAAAGTTGTCTTCCATTCATCACCTTCTCTGATCCTTATTTGATGATAACCGCTTTTCAAATCAATCTTGGAAAAGTAGGATCCCCTTGCCAGGCAATCTGTAAGGTCCTCCATTTTTGGCATTGGGAACCTATATCTGATTGTGATCCTATTAATGGCTCTTGAATCACTCCAAATCCTCCAATTCCCATCCTTCCTTGGTGCTAGGATATTATGAACAACACATAGGCTCAAACTCTTTCTCACTAGCCCCTTATCCAACAAATCTTGCAGTTCTCTTGAAATATCCTCATTTTGAGTAGGTGTCATTTTGTATGCAGCCTTATTGGGAAGTGTAGCCCCTGGAATCAGAGCTATATGGTGGCTTATATCCCTAATGTTGGTTACGGAACTAGGTAGTTCATTCACTGTTATGTCCTTGTAGTTTTCCAACAACTCTTGGACTTCTCTAGGTACATCTTTCTCCTTCTTTGTGGGCATATCTGCTTCACTCTTTGGTTTCATAATCAAGAAGAATCATGTTCCTCTACTTTCCTTCAAGTTCTTCATGAAATCCTTCTCACTCACCATCAAAACACTAAGCCCTTCATGCTTTGCCTTGTCTTCTTCTATGAGAAGTGTGAGGTTGTAAGCCACCCCATCCTTCACAATGGAGTATGTATTCTTCTCCCCATCATGCTTGGCCTTCCTATCAAACTGCCAAGGCCTCCCAAGCAGCAAGTGGCACACATCGATAGGGATGATGTCACATAGGATCTTGTCCTTGTATGACCCAATGTTGAATTCCACCCATACTTGCTCATTCACCAAGACCTGTTGTCCTTTACTAAGCCATGAAACTTTGTATGGGTTAGGGTGAGAAATCCTTTTCAAATTCAATTTTTCTACCATCTCAATTGAAGCAAGATTATCAGTTGATCCTGAGTCCACTACTATCTTACACACCTTACCTTGTACCTTGCAATTGATTCTGAAGAGTGCCTTCCTTTGTGGGGGTTCTTCAGGGATTGGTGCCTTGAGCAATGCTCTCCTAATCATCAAATTCTCTCCAACTTCTGATGTGAGGTTTACTGCAGGTGATGTCACACTTTCTTCATCTTCATGTACCAATTGATTCCTCCTCTCTCCACCATGAGAGCTTGATCCTTTATTTTCAAAGAATTTGAAGGATGGATGCCCAGGCTAGTTGCAAGTGTAACACCTCCCTGAAAACTGATTAGAACCTCTCCCTCCATTCAATTTTCCTCTACCATTGTGTCTCCTACCCCTGAATCTCCATCTATCACTTGAGTCTCCACTTGATTCAGTAGGATTATATTCCTCTTGATGTTTTTGGTACTGATTTATGCCCCCAAAACTGCCTCTACCTCTAAAATTTTTGGTACTGATTTCTACCCCCAAAACTACCTCTACCTCTGAAATT
>CM021106.1:345283127-345339143 GCA_007115665.2 Sequoiadendron giganteum | reverse complement strand
TGTTTAGATTTGTGACCATTGAACTGATCTCCATGAGTGTGGAAAGGGTCTGACATGCAGGCCTAATCTAAATTTTTTGAAATTGATATGATAGAATGTGGACTATTGGAGTTCCCTTAGCTTCATTTCTACTATCTAAATGTGTGTAAGGACGGGCAATGTTTAGAAACACCTTTGGAGATTCTGTTGGATTGTGAGGGTCAGGTTCTCCTCTGATAGACCCCAGCAGCCCAGTTTTACAACTCTGAGTGAAATGGTTGAGGACAAAAAGCAAGCATATAATGGTGGTAGGATGATGTGCTCTGATGTAAATGTTGCAAGATTCTTTTTACTCCCCAAAATATCATATGCTAGATGTGCTCAATGACTGTGCCCTAGGATGTCCTGGATGATTTACCTAGTGACTTGAAATGAATGATAATTTCCTTAAATACCATAATGAAGCACACAAATCAACCAAATCAATGCATTAGTGAAACCAAAATCATCTACCACTTTGAATATTTATTTTACAAGCATTTTTTATTCATGGCTTTTAGAGTTTACCAAAAAGACCAACACTAATTAGGGAAATAGGACAGTAACAACCCTAACATCCCATTGTTGTGAGATAGGTTAAATAAAGTTATAAGGTAGTCAAAAGTTACAGTAGTTTAATTATTGGTAAGAGCTTATATATTCAAATTTAACATGATGATTATACCTTAAATTTATATAAATAATGCTATAAATCACCTTTCTTCTTGTTGACAGCCTTTTTCAATGAAGTGAAAAGTTGTATAGCTACAATCCTTTTTAATTTATTATTGATTAGTTCAATTAATTTTTAATTACAAATAACTAATAAATAAAATAATACATTCTTTTTCTAAAGTTTTAATATTTATATTGAATGTTTAAAAAGTAATTCTATTTTGAAATTCAAGATAAGTATTTAAAAAATTATATTCATTATTAAATTAAATTATATAAATTTTATTGACTTATCAACATCTTACTTATAGTGTAAAGTATGTAGTATCTAAATTTGGGAAAGAATAGATAGAAATTAAAATTTATGGAGTACTATGTCCATTGTGATGTCTTGGCTCTATAGATTTCGTATTTGAAAATGTAATCTGCTATGCAATTTGATTATAGTAAGAATTTATTCTGATTTTTTTGTCAAAGGCAATTTCTATTAGTTGAATATGGGACACAAAGCTTTTTATTGAAATTATAATATTTGAATTTAACTAAATGAAATAATGTTGATATTTTCTTTGTAGATACATCCCCTATTTGCTGAACATGGAAATGTGCTTGAAATTCCTTTGATCAAGGATAATAGGATTGGTCAGCAAAAAGGTGTGCTATTTTTTATGAGAAATATATCCTGGTCATGATCTCTAATATTTACTCTCTTTTTTATTGCATCATGTATGGTTAAATAATAAATTCATTTTGCAAATGCAATAGTTACTTCATGATGATGAGCATGCTGGAATTTTTTCAGAGATGATTACCTAGACACATTAGGGATAATAAAGGACTGATCCTTGAAGAACTCAAACAAGATTACCTTATGACTGGTTATAGTTTGTTCATGTATTTCTCAAATATCACTTACCAAGTTTTCCCATTTTTGTAGAAAATATTCAATTTCAAGGGATATTAGGAAAGCATCATTTGTTTGTGACTTTTCTTTGTGGGTGGGGTCAATACATTTGACCAGTTCCTTCTTTTTAGCTTTGCATTTCAGTTTGTAAAATTAGTTGCAAAGTAATTATTTTGTTTTGTTATATGTGCATGTACAACATGCTCTTTTTTATGGAGAGAGTGTTTCCAGCCTAATCGATACTAAATAAAACATTCCATATGAAGTTATACATGCTTTTAGAAATTTTATAGAAAATAATTTTGTATGCCATTTTTCTTGTTTTTCATTGAACTTTTTTGCCTGAACATATTCCATGTGTTTTCAAACCTTTGATAACTCACTTTATCACAAACAAGGCTACTAGGGACCAGAGTGCATTCTATGATTATTGAATATTTCAAGATTTTTTTTAGGCAATATTGATCTAGGCAAGATTTTTTAGCTAGAGGCATATTTTCCTGATTGGCTTTAGCATTTGGGTTTATTCTCTTCCCACGTCATGTATCATCTCCAATAGTAAAAAAACCAAAGAGACAACAGAAAGGGAAATGCTAGGGTTTGAAATAGCACATATGAAAACACCTCTTCCATCCTCTTATATGTCCTCTTTTTTTTTAATGAATTCTTTCTTCACAGCTTAGCCTTTGCATAGCATCACACAGGCTTCCATCCTCTTATATGTCCTTTGTTTTTCATGACTTCTTTCTTCCCATCTTAGCCTTTGGAATAGCATAACACAAGGATTGGGCTTTGCAGTGTTCTTTTGTGTGGATGTGCAAGCTTCTTTTCAACCTTCACAATTTGGAACCCATCCACTTCTTTTTTAAATCTTCACACAATTGTAGCAGGCTCTCTGTGGGTGCAACAAAACTGATTCCTGGATCAAGAAAAACTATACTTGAATCATGTGCCTCTTGCTTATTACTTGAGGTTGTTTCAACAACTTCAGAGCAGCTTTTTATGCATGAAAGTGAAACAATAAAATTAATTGCTCCCATAGCCACTAGGAAATTTGGGTTCAGGGCCAACTCCCTATTCATAATTGCATCTTTTGTTGACTATATTCAATTGTAGAATAGTCGTACCCTTATTCTCTACCTATGTTTGTTAGCAATAGAAATTTTTTGAAGCTGTTGTTTTTTAAAGTCAATGTGCTTAACTTTGATGAAAATTCAAGCGTAAAAAATATTTGAAAAGAAGTCATATTGAAATAGTATGTTTGGATTTTTTGAACATTGAATAGTCTTCATTCTTACTCTATTATGAAAATTTCCTTTTAGAAACTCCACGCCCATTTCTAATTAAGTGATTTTTTTTGTGTTGTATTATTTACAGGAAAATGCATAATTGTCTTGCAAAGGCAGAACTAGGCTTTTAAATCTCTTCATAGAGGTCAATTTTGTTGTTGTAATTTCCCCAATTTCTACGAGTAATTTTACTTTCTTTAAATTTAATAGAGGGTTTAGAGGCATTGGTCTGACAACATATGTTTCAGTTTTTTTCTTGTTGAAGTTTCCCAATATTTGTGTGATTATCTCTTTCCAAAATCCTTAGTATTTTGTGGTATCTCTGAAAAAATTGTCTCCTGATTAATGGTTGGAAAAGGTGTATTTATCTTGTTCTGACTTTAGAAAATCTAATTGATTTTAATTCACACTTCAAATAAAATTCTTTTGTTATCACATAGATTATGCTTGCCAGCTCGAGTTTGAAAAATGTTTAGCAGTATGTAATTAAACTCTTCATTTGAAAAAAAATCATTCATTTTAGTGGTCTGAAATCTTCAGTTGTAGAGAAACTCTATCATGGAGATCCTAGGGATGTCTATTCTTTATCTGGCGAATTGAACTTAATACTCAACATGAAGAAATTTTTATCATCCCTTTGAGTTTAGAGCTTATTTGTCTGGCTTCAGGATATTCCGATCTTTTGTTGGAATTGTATTAATAATAGAACCAGAAAACAAACTAATCGAGAATAGAAATAATGAAGAATATACCATGCTTCCATGGAATTAATATCATATCAAATTAAAAAATAATTATTTCATGTGAAAAAATTAAATGTGATGAGTATCCTCCTAAAAAATTGTAAGGAAGAATAAAGAATAGTTTCAAAGATGCAAGGAATGTAATTACTTCCAAATATGGAACTTTGCCTCTGAATTGCTGGAATCAACTAAATACCTGTAAGGACAAGATTCAACACTTTGTGTATATTCATTCAACTCAATATTAAACTTTCTTCAACAACTCAATACAATAGGATGATGATCAAATGATTGCAAATGTCATATTTCAGCAGACCTATCTTCTACTTCATCTAATCTATCAACAACATCACTATCTATTTCTATAAACTAATGTATTTGTAGGAATGTTTTTCTCTTTTTGTTAATTTTCTCCATTTTGGTAATAATATTTCTAACACTTCAGTTTTTACTTTCCTTTTTGTTAATTCTTAATTTTACATTTATTTGTTGTTTGTAGATCTGTCTACATTATTGACTACAAATGCAATCAAGCTTATGAACGATGGTAATCTAGGCTTGGATCCTCATCTCCAAGTATTAGCTACCTCAAACTTTGGCCAGGGTCCTGAGAGAAACAATCGATATAGAATAGACATTTCTGATGGAGAGCATAAACAAAGAGCATCATTGCCAAAAAATTACAACCACTTTATAACTTTTAAGCAAATTCATGAGGGATCTATAATACAACTAAAAAAATATAGTTGTCCCATTATTTGTAGTTCAAGGTTAGTATGTAGGTTCAATTCTATTTCTATACCTTATAATTAACTTTCCAACTTCTATAATACATTACTAATTATAATTTTACTTGCAATTACATAGTTGGATTGTCATTTCAGAACTAGAGCTTGCATGTATAGATCATGCCATCATTGGGAAACCTATCTTCCTAATTCCAAAACAACAAGAACATCTAAAAAATGATGCCACATATACATTTGATTATCCTGTATCACCAACAACACCAAACTCTAAAATAATGTTGTTTGGCATAGACCTATCTCAATCTAGAAAGGATGTATCTATTAGCATCAGTCCTATAAAAATTTTGAACCCTTTTCAAATAAGGTGGACTATCAGAGGCTGTGTAACTATGAAAAAATAAATCCACCGGTACACCAATCAAAAGGGAAATGGACAAGTTTTCAGCTTCGATATTATAGATAGTGAACACACAGAAACACGTGTCACTTGCTTCAATGAAGCTGTAGATATTCATTTTGAAAAGATTAATATTGGATCTATATATTCATTATCTGGTGGGACCATTAAATCTTCTAATAAGCTTTACAAAAAGCTAAATAGCGGAATATAAATCACCTTAATGGTTGAATCAAAGGTGACACTCTGTGAAGATGACCTTTCTATTCAAAAACATCAATTCACTTTCATACCTATCAAGGAAATTGTGACTAAGAGTAAGAATTCAGCTGTTGATGTTATTGGAATTGTTGTTTGTGTAAATCCAAGCTCTACAATAAGGAGGAAGGATGTTACAGAGGTTTTGAGGTGGAGCATCAAGATATTAGATATTTTTGCATCAACTATAGATGTAACTTTATGGGGACCAACAACTCAGAAAGAAGGCACAAAACTTCAACAAATGTACCACTCAGAAAAAACCATTGTTCTAGCTATTAAAAATGGATGTGTTTCTGACTATAATGGAAAGGTGATAAACACATTTGTAACTACACACCTATCCATAGACCCTGATATAGAAGAAGCAAAACAACTTAAAACATGGTATGCACAGAATGGGGCAAATATTGTACCTTCCTCGACAAAGCTTGATGACATGCCTCCTATTATCAAAAGAATGTCAATTGCAAACATTAAACAACAATCAGCAAAAATAATACAACCCATCCAATTCATTGCAAAGGCAACAATACTATTCATCAAATCTAACTAGTTTTGTTATCCAGCTTGTCATCTTCAATCAGATGGAAAACAGTGTAAGAAAAGGGTTATTCAAAATGAAAAAGATAAATGGTATTGCTCAAAGTGTGCAACATTATTTGTAGATTGCAATTATAGGTACATACTTCAAGTCAAACTAGAGGATCACACGGATATAATATGGGCAGTTGCATTTGATGAGATAGCAACAAAAATCATGGGTATGTCTGCACAAGAACTATATACACTACAATTTAATCATGAGGCAGAAACAAGTACTGGATATGTAATAAGAAGTGTTCTCCTTACACAATTCTTATTCGAATTGTCATGCAAAAAAGAGACATACAATAATGAAGAGCATTTGAAAGCAACAATCATTAAAGCTGATAAAATAGATTTTACTACAAAGAGAAAATTGTTGCTTTCTAAAATCAATGAAATGTGCAATGATATGAACAACTAGGAATACATTCCTTATTTTCTATGAAACAGTGTATACATTCTTAAAATTGTAAATATTATTTTTCTGTTATGTCTGAAATAAAACAGAATTTGAATAAAAAATGTTTCACACTTTTACTGGTCCACTAAATTGTGTAGAAAATCCGGTTGATTAAAATTGTAGGTGTATGGCTTATAATGTAACATATGTGCCCTTTCTACAATCATTATGAAGTATCCAATCCTAAGAAAGAGACTAGTTATCTATTTCTTAAAATTTGATGTTTAAGTTGATCTTGATGTATTTTGACTGCCTGTAAAAACTGATATATTTTTCATTAGAAATTTCCAACCAGAGGCTTCTATATCTATAAAAAATTTCAAGTTATTTCTACATCTATGATCAAATAAAATGTGACCTCATAGATGAGCAGTGCACAAAAACTTGTTAAATGTGGCCATACTGTTAGTTTCAAAATTTCATTGCCTCACATAAAATAGTGAATGCTTTCTGAAAAAAATCGTATAGTTGTTCATCTCTATTTTCCTTGATTGAGCTTCTCCAAATTCACGTTTTTGTATTTTTTTGGTTTTTTATGTATTTTTTTGAGTACTTCAAACATGACAAATAAACACAAATAGCTACTATACTGGACTGAAAGTATGGACTATTGAAATGGGGTTACGAAAGAAAGATACCTTTCCTAATTGGTAGAATGAAGTTTGTTTTACTATTGGATACTTTAACTTTCAATTATAATGACCACTTTTAATTTCCTCCACATAACTAGCTGGCCATTGGAATATGGATAGAAACAAACTAACAAGCTAACTGCAGGCATGCTAAAAACCCTTCTCGTATACAAGTTTATAAGATGTTATCCCTGATGAAATATGCAAAAAGAAACTATAGATAAATTTGTAAGAGATCTCCCTCTACCATGGAAAAACTAAACCCTTTCTTATACTTCGACTTTTCTTTTCAATACAATCACTTTTCTCCTAACCTCTAGAAGATTTCTAAAGATCACACATTTCAATAGTTCCATTTACAAATCAATGCCATCACATGCATATTTTCCAAGCATAATTAATTATCTAATACATCATGAGTTAAAAATCAACACTGGTAATACTTGACCATTAAGTTGACTAGATTATTATTTTCAAACAAAAATGTCATTCAAATCATGTTGAACCTAATTGTTCAAAAGAATAATACAATTGATCTTATAAAATGTCCTATTTAGTGATATAAGATTATTAAAATTCAATCTTATAATTCACTATACATGTCCATTTTTTTAATTTATTTTAAAGGCCATACCATTCTAATTCCAATGAAAATATTTAAAACTAAATGAATATATATAACCAATCTAATTAAACCCATGCTTTCATTACAATTCATTTTAAACATTCTAAAATTTAAAAGGTTAAAACCTCAAACACATAAATATATATATATATATATATAAAGATTAATTGACATCGAATAGAATTTTACCCAAAATCTAAACGGTATGCTACCCATGCATGTGGGTTAGTAAAGTATAATTTACATAGCAGTTTCATCACACCGCTGACCCAAGGACATGTATGCATGATAGAGAGGACAAGTTCTTCACTAACACATACTGGCAAGTTCAAGAACAAAATGCATAATGTTCTCCCCTGCCTACTAAAAGTGTGGTTGTTGGGTAGAGAATTGGTAGAAGTCCTATGCTAGGGATAGAAACCCCATAAGGAACTCAGACACATCATCTACCATAATAAACTTTATGCCCTTCACATATTTATGAAGCCCTTACATCAAGATTCAAAGTGAACATTAAAACATTTATTAAAGAGGCAAGCGTATCTTAATAATATGTACATCGTCAATAACCTATTACATGAAATTATATTTATTTTGATGTCTGCAAAGCATAGTCAAAGAAAATGGACTTGATAGGAATTTAATAAAAAAGCAGAAGAGTAATATGAACTTGTCACTTGGCAAAAACTCAGAAATATCTCATGAAATAGTTGGATCTTCTTATTTTAACTTGTGAGTATGCAGTCACTTGAGAAGAGTATTGTAATTTTGTAACTACAAAATTTAATTTTTTTACTAAACTAAACCGAGTGCCTATAGTTATAGTATTTTTCAGTAACTTAAGTGTTCACCTTATCACTTACTATTCTATCATTCTATGAAATGATGGGTGTGATGTCCCCTATAACAGTCACTTTATGTAATACTTTATCCACTTTGTAAGTCTCCATTCCTTCCAGTCTTCTTATCGTTCTCTTGATTTCTTGTATGCACTTGTCATAGTGCATACCCAAACCATTCCTTTGTCAACAAAAAATTAAATATATACAACTCACTATAAATGAACCACAAGTTACACTCACCAAGAAGTAGAACCATTTGGTGCAGCCCAAATCATTGACCAATAAATGAGAAAAAACAATTTTCTTATCTAGATTGTAAATATACTTCACAGTTTTTGAATTTTTGCAAACATAATCTCTTGATAGATGTCAGTTAAGAACTCAATGATATGCAAGGGCACTGCTCTCACTGAAGTAGGAGGGTACACATTGGCATAAACAAATCTGTAGTAAAATTAGAAAGGGAATTAACCACCATTGATTCTGTCTAGATCCTCACATCATTTTGGTCCAATCTTTAATGAATTAGATTAGTTGCCTTCTATTAGAAATTTCAAACCAGAGGCTTCTATAATGTAATCCTTATAGTTACTTCATAGTTTTGGTAATCTATTATGTTTGCTCAATTCAACTTTAAGTTTTTTATATTTCCAACTGGAACTTCACTAGAACACTACTTTAATTTGCTTCACTTTTAAATTCATATATTTAATTAAATTCAATGATATATTTTGATATGTCGATGTTAGGGAATGGATTACGAATATTAATATTTATAGTATCAATGATTTTATATTGCTTGCTAAGATAAAAGTGAATTAAATGATTAAATTTTATCTTAATATAGAATACACACAATATGCATTATATATTTGTTACTAAAAATCTCCAAAATATCATGTAGAAGCCTCCAAAATCTCACTTAACACATAAAATTCAAATAAACATTGATTTGAAAACTGCATGGGAACATTCTATTTCCATTTGAAATGTGTTTTTGTCAATTTTATGGCAATTTGTTTTTACATTTGTAGCGCATCAATTTATTGTTCAAGAGTTGCAAAAGGGGAAAAGGTTGTTAACAATCAAACATCATTCTCTCAAAAATAGGTCAGTCACTTTTAAATATTTTTTTCAAAAAAATAAAAATTCATTAAGCTTATTTCCTCTTCCATTGTAACAATTCATTGCATTTATTTTGATTGTTATTATTGCTAATTAGTTAAGTTTGTATCTTGCAATTTTAGTAGATATTTGGGTTACATTTTATTCATCTCAGCTACATTTCTTCATTATATACCTTTGGGAATTGCATTCATTTTTTCATTTGATATGTAGATGTACAAAGAACAACAAATTTCTTGTGTTAGTCCATGTCTTTTTCTCATTACTATTAGTATTCATACCTCCTATTTTTAATTACAGATGATGGACACTAGAAACGAAATAAGTCAAACTGAACTCCATCAAATATAACCTCAAAGAATACAAAGTCGTAAAAGTAGTCGAGAGTAATATTCTCGTCATAAAGAGGAAATTAGTGCTCGTCGTCACCTAAAAAACATACAAAAACAAAGACCAAATGAAACAAATACTACACCATGAAAAAACAACAACATTAACTTCATTACCGCATCAAAAATATTTCGACACAGAATAGATGCACTATCAAACTTACAAACATGCACTATATGTAAGGAACGCTACCTTGGCATGCATGTTCAATCATCAAATGATAATTGTATTTATAAACGATGTTTTAATGAGAAAGACATTCATCAATTTTCATCACTTAATAATATGGACCTAGGAGAACAACCTCCTATGTTGCAAAAGCTCACTCAAGTAGAAGAGATTCTCATATCAAGGGTAAACCCAATATTACAAGTAACCCACACTCATGGGGGACAATATAAATAAAATGGCCACATGATTAGCTTCCCATAGGACATAAAAAGTACTGAAAAAATACTACCACATAGAATTAAAGAACTAGATGTCTTGATAGTTTAAAGATTGTATACACAAGGAAACTCTTACAATTATTATGTAAGTAGGAGTCATATTATAGATTCATTGCAATACAAGATCAAATATGACCCATATTATAGTGATGTTGAAATAAATGCATCCTACTTAGAACAACTCCCTAGAACAAGTACAAACATTTCATACATGCTTCACACCATAGAATTTGTTGCATAAATAGTCGTAGCAAACAACGAATCTGATGCTAATGAACAACATGATCAAGATGCATCAAAATACACATAATCATTTATGGTAAGCCTACTAGGGAGATGTCGTGCGCTAGAAATCATTAAACAAACACTACAAATTGAACACCCAAAAAATAACACTATTGATTGACCTAAAATAAGCTCTTCTCCAATAAATGAATACAATACTGAAGGCCTCTTTGATATGGCATTCCCCACACTCTTTCCAGATGGCAAAGCACTACACATGCAAGCACAAATTAGAGAAGTACACATGCATGAATATGCATTAAATCTAATGAGATTCCATGACCAAAGATTTGGAAGGCATCCAAGGTTTCGATATTTTATCTCCAACCTTAAGATGCATTATCGTAGCCAAGGACTTGCAACAATTTTCCTTAAAAAAAATGCAAAAGAAAACATACCAGTCACTATTGAAAACCTTCATACGCACTTGAAAAATATTCCTGATGAATAGTTAGCTAAGCAACTTATGCATTTTTGAACTACCACGAGAGGGACAAGACCATATTGGAACAAGTGTTGTGCTGAGATAACAAATATGATCAACCAGATAGGCTCATCCACTCTATTCTTCACATTAAGTGCAGAAGATACAAAATGGCCAAATTTACAACTACTACTCTCAAATGACATAAGATTTATAATTCAATCAAATAAATTTCACATAGATAACATAATCAATAACCCCCATACCACATCCTATATCTACATCAACGATTCACAATATTTCGTGAGGAGGTCATTGAGAACCTCCTCCATGCAAAAGAATATTGGTATAGGTACGAATGGAAACATCGAGGGACCACACATGTTCATGGATTCCTTTGGCTTGAAAATTCTCCAGACATGGACAAACTTGATTGGAAAGATAACTTAGAAGTTGAAAGAGCAAGAAAATTCTTTGACACATATGTCACTACTTGGAACCATCATACTATATCTCATGGCAACAACACAACACATCGATCTCCACTTGATGATCCATGTTTGTTAAACACAAATCAGATCTTTAATACAAATCCCTCTGATGACTGTGAGGAGTTAATTAATCATGTCCAAAGGCACACAAAATGCACTGAGGGAACATGCCTACGTAAGAAGGGGAGAAAAATATAAGGTCAATACAAATCTCCATGGACAGAACAAATTATCTCGACATTATCATGTGACAATGATGGTAAAAAAAAAATTGAACCAGCAAGAAATGATGATAGATTAAACATACATAGCCGAGAAATTATTTCAATATGGAGAACAAATATAGATTGCCAACCTATCATCTCATGAACACTTGTTCTCAAATACATTGCCAAGTATGCATCAAAATTAGAGAAAAAATCAGAGAGTTGTGTTAATATGCTTACAAGAATAGCTACAAATCAAAAACCTGAAGACGAAGCTTTAATAGCATAACGAAAATTCATGACAGAACTTGTGGTTGAATGTGATATTGGAGCACAAGAAACATGTCATATGCTGCAAAAATTTCCCCTTGTCATCTATAACCGATCATTTATGTCATTGAATGTTGGCCGAAAAGTATTCCACCGCTTCATAAGAACAACAAACGACAACAAACTCCAATCAAGCTACTTACATTCTTATATGAAACGCCCACCACAACTAGAAGCAATAACATTACTTTAATCTGCAAGATCCTTCTCCTATTCTTCATGTCACAAAGGATGTAAATGGAAAGAGAGGAAACAAAAAGCAATTATCAATGTTTTCCCAAAGTTCTATACTACTCCAAAGTAGGATTCAAAACATTTTGAAACATTTTGTTGGAGTGAATTACTCTTATATAAAATTTTTAGTGACATACAAAATGACATAGGCCTTACTAAAGATACAATAATAGAAAATTGGACCCAAATGAATACAAACACATATGATGTATGGCACATTAGTCGCACAATTGATATAGAAGAAAATAGTGAAGAGGAAGAAGATAGTGGTAATGAGGCAAACACAATAGATTCATTACAATTGAATGAATGGGAATTATTGTCACAAATGGGACTTACTAATAATGTTAATCTAGATGAGCTCCAAATACTCGTTAGGCGTGATTTTGATAACAACAATGAATGGAATCGACATAGTGTACACCAAGATTTACATGCCACTGCAATTGACTTCATAAAGATGAATAAAATTTTCACCCAAAATGAAAACATGGCCATTAGCTTCGATGTCCCAAATTACACATTATCACCAAAACAAAAAATAGCGCTCACAATAATTACAAACCACTACAAAGATCAATCCTTAAAAAAGCCCTTGCATATGATCATTCAAGGAACTACAGGAACTAGAAAATCGTACCTTATTTCTTGCATAGGAAATGCACTTCAAAGTAAGGTACCACAACAAAAAAGCCAACTGCTTGCTTTAACTCCCACAGGAATCGCTGCATTCAATATACGTGCATCAACCATACATTCAATGCTTAGGATTCCAATAAAATAAATGGAACAATTGCAAGGAAAAACACTAAAAAAATTTCAAGAAGAAATGAAACACATAAATTACATCCTCATAGATGAAATGAGTTTCATAGGCCCAAATCTACTATTAAAGATAGATAGTAGACTACGTGAAGCATTTCCCCAAACACAAAATCTCAGCTTTGGTGGTTTATCTATAATTCTAATAGGTGACCTAGCACAACTACCACCTATCATGGACAAACCCATCTACGCATCACACTCCAATGCCAAACTAATATGGGAACAATTTACTACAATTGTTAAATTACAAAAAATGTTTTGCCAACAAGGTAACTATCCAACTCAAACACACTTTCTTGAAACATTAAAAAACTTACGCAATGCAAAACCAACACACCAAGATTGGGATATGTTAATGACCTGCACAAACAAAGTACTTAAAACTAATATAAAACAAGAATTTCACAACTCCATTCACCTTTTTGCAGCAAATGACTTAGTCAGACTACACAAAAAATAAATGCTAAAACAACTAAACCTTCCAATTGCAATAAGTATTGCAACAAACACAAAAAATAAATCACATTGATGCTCAAGATAACCAACTTGAAAAAGAACTTCTATTATGCAAAGGCCAAAAAATCATGCTAACAACAAACTTATGGACTCAAGCAGGACTTGTAAATGGATCCCTTGGCGAAGTTGTTGATATTGTTTACAATCTAGACTCAAAACCACTAGATATTCCAATGTACGTTGTAGTAAGAATCAATAACTACACTGGGCCACCATGGAATCAAAATGATCCAAAGGCTATACCTATAATACCTATATCACTAGGTAATCGTAGGCAAATTCCAATAACAATGGCATGGGAAATTACCATACCTAAATCCCAAGGCCTCACCCTGCAAAGAGCAACAATTGATATTGGTAAAATAGAAAGACAAGGACTGACATTTACAACTATATCAAGAGTAAAATTATTAAATGGACTTCGTATTCAACCAATGTTCTCTTTTGAGCAGTATTCTAGAGTGCACAACAATCCATACACAATTATCAGAAAAAAAGAGGAGGCTCATTTATAATTACTCTCACTATGACAAAATAAGGTATACACTTGCCAATCCAATCTCTCTCACATTACCTTTCAAATTACTTTACACTACTATGTCTTTACCCAAATATTTTCCCCTTCACTAACTCATTCAAACCTTTTTGATATGCAAGTGGACACTAAACAAAATAAAACATATTCTCTAAACAACATTTCAAACATCTTTGTCCAATATAAGTTGCAATGGGAAAAGATAAGGTGATACATGGAAGGTGCAAGATTGGTTCCTCCTGAACATCAACCACATGTATGTATAACATTTCCTTCTCTACTCAAACTCTATATTACTTATTATTTCGCAACCAATTATATTCTCAAAAAATACCACAACATCAATTGTAAATTTAATTACTTTGTTCAATATCATCATAACAAAGATGAATCAATCAATCAACCAGACCTCTACTGATGTTGGATGTTGTTGTTGAATAGGGTCGGGATTTGCTTCAAGAATAAGTATATTTTCAGAAACTAATTTGAATTGGTTGTAGAGGTGATAGTATGTGAATTTTTTTTGTTCCCTTTGTAGTTATTATTCTTGTAAGCATTTATATGGGATGTTGACTACAAATTTTCTTTTGGATTTTGTAATATGTTTCCAAAATAAATAAATAAAACTTTTCCACAAAAGCTTTACTCAATGTTTCTAAAAAACAAGCATTTCTTCCAAAGATTGAATTTAAAATTATCCAAAATATTATTAATCAATCAATCAACTAGACCTCTTCTCATGTTGGATGTGTTTCTTGAACAAGGTCGAGCTTTGCTTCAAGAATAAGTATCTTTTCAAAAACACTAATTTGATTTGGTTGAATATGTGACAATATGTGACTTTTTTATGTTTCTTTTGTAGTTATTAACTTTGCAAGCATGTTTATGGGATGTTGACTACAAAATGTTTTCTTCTTTTGCAGTTGTTCCCAAAATCAACTCAAAAAAATTTTCCACAAAAAAATTACTCAATATTTGTGAAAAAAAGCATTCTATCAAGCCAAGAAATTCTCGAAATGGCTGCTAATGTAAGTTTAATATTGCCTTTAGCCCTTACAACTTGACTAAAACATTTTGTGCTTTCTATAATTTCCAATTATTAAAGTATTTACTTTTAATGTTGGAACAAGTTACATATTAGGCGGTCCAATTCCTTTATAAGAACAAGGATTACATAGTAGCCAAGCATCAACACTTCTTAAATGCTTCAAAATTCACTTTTCTTGTAGGACTTTCTCCTCCACTCCCCTTCAAAGTCTTCATAATTCTCTTCCATTGGTACATGATTTAAAATATTATTGTGCTTCACTTTTTGTAGATATATGATATATTATGTTGTGTTTGTAGCTTACTATTATGTTTCTTGTTTTTAACAACTTCAAATTTTCAAATATATTTTAACAACCACTTCAGTGGCCCTATTCCAACAAGAGGATCATTCTAAAGATTCATATATGATAGGTTTTTTTTTTTTCATTTCATTTCTTCTCATAAAGTATGAAAAAACCTATCCATTGTTATCCACCTAACTTGGATTTGACTTTTTATTATTGCATGCTATATTATGGGCTATAGTTTTAAAGTCAAACCACGACTTTGCGATGGTGTAGTGCACAATCCATGTTAGAAAATTGAGGAATGAAATGGAGAGTATTGCAACTTAAATGATTGTTCATATAACAATAAGGTTTACCTTGTCAGTTATAACATGTTATTTTTTCTCTGCATTCTTCTTAGCTCAACACCTACAATCTTGATGAAGAAGTAAATGTTATTTTATGTGCAAAAATCAAACTCCACTTTTCATAAATGCTTCATGAACATTGTTATGATTGCAATGACCTACCATGAGAAAGGATGGAAAATTACTATAATTATTTAATGCCTCCATGAAAATCCAATTTATATTTTCATTTAATTGTCTCAACTCATGTGCACATGGAACAAATGAAGTCTAGTTTAATCCCTATTAAATTAAAATGATTATTAAATTTATCTGTTTTGCATTTTCAATTTAATGTGCTGAGAATGGACAAATGTCATATGTAACATAGTTTGTAATACATGTGTGGAGATGAAATAGAAAAATTAAATATCTCTAAAATGAATTCTCATATATCAATTATTATCATGGTTCACCAATTCATATCATAATAGATAGGAAACCATGTGATTCCAAAAAAGATGATAAACATCTATTATAAAATAATTTGAATGGTAATTTCAAACACAACTCTTTATTACACCTTACAAATTATAGAATTCAACTCAAACATAAACTATACAAAAAATCATCGGCGTAACCATTGCACCTCCTCTGGTGCAATTTCTAGTTATTTTATATTTAGAAAAAACTACTCTAAGTTTTAATTGTGAGAATGAAGAGATGAGCTCATTTCTTTCTAAGTAGCTATGTTTTTCTGATGCAGCAATAGGATTAAGGTTGGCATAGGAAATATTTAATCTACAAATTTTACATTTATAAAGTTTTTTTTATAAATGAAGAAATTTAAAACTACCTACGCCAAAATTGTTAATACGTATATTACATATTATTATCCACAATAATAATTTTAATGTAAATATTTTTTTTATACTACCCATCCAATTTTTACAACATAATTATTTTTCCATTTATTTTTATAAGAATGATATTATCTTTCACTATTAATATTATTACAAATGGCTTCACTATTCGTTAACACTATTTGGTGGCTTGACTTGCATTCACAGATTTCATCATTATCGATTAAATGGCAACATTTATGGGAAATAATGAAAACGTTCCAAGGCTGGGTAAATTTATTTCACCTACCCAATCAATTGTCTAATTTATAGACTGTAAGAAGAATTAGATGGGAGAGATACGGTCTCACTAATTCGCTTGATTTTATTTTTAAATTAAAGTTGCATGAAAATCTTCCTTATGTTAGACAAGACAAAGAAGCATACTTTCCTAAAAATGATGATGACAGGTTTTAGTTATTTTAATAGATTGTATCTTCAATGATGCCTTTATCGAATGGAATAGGAATGTAATGACAATTCTAAGTGCCTACCAAGCTAGGTGTGATCTGATGGTGGTAGGAAATATAAATGAGGTTGAGTGTAAATTTCAGTGTGTTGCAATAGGATGTTGCATTTATACAGGCCAACAATTATGAGATTGTCTTCAAGCATTTGAAGCTCGATGTGGATTTGCAGATCAAGAAAATTTGTATAATAATTGGATACCACCCACACAATAAATAAGGAAAGGGTGTAACCAGCAGAGAGATAGGTATAAACATTAACATCCTTAAATTTTGTTGTGAAAGACTCAGAGTTTGGATTGGACTATATAAGAAACATCATTGCTCGATTGTTTTCGAGAAGGCAAGGTAGGTATAAGACAAGGTTCAACAAATCTATTAAAAGGAGTGATATGATGCCGATGAAATTGAGATATCACTATTTAATTTTGGAGTTTATTTGCATTAATGGATCGTCAACTCGTGCCTACCTCTGGAATTAATTTTGCTGACCATCAAATCTGAATGTCAATTGGATGGTTGAGAGGAGTTTCAGTGGAGAGTTTTTTTTTTCTTCTTTTAAAGAAGATTTTAGTTTGAGAAATGATCGCGCCAAGATTAGGGTGACCCTATGCCAAAAAAATACAGGGAACAGACAAACTAAAGAAAGCCCAAAATTTTCTAAGCCTATCCAGGTGTCGCTACTACCCTCTATTTTGGCATTTACAGTGCAAGATTGTTCTTCTATTTTAATCCCTTATTGCCCAACTGGTCTGGGTGGCTAGACGTTTAAGGTTACAAGCTTCATCAGCAATGCAAGGAATGCACAACAAACAAGGAGATTCTGGCAGTGATCAAATAATACCCTACAATGTTTGCAATGGGGATTTTCAACACATCTTTGGAATGACCATCATTTTCAGAATAACAATTACTACAAAATCTATTTTTACATTTGGAAATTGAATTTCATCTCTTCCCTAGAAACATAACATTGGTTTACTATCGTTTTAAGATATATGGGAAAACACTACTAGCAAAATGCATTTTGCAGAATAAATTTCACTTATGTAAGATTTGCTTCAAGTCTTCATCTCAAGCAAGCACAATACAAATTTGCAGCAAAAAGGATCATACAAGGAAGCTTGATCATAGTCAATTTCTACATCTCATTTCCCCACATGACATAAGTAGTAATTTTATTTTTTTCTTTGTTGATACTAAAATATTTAGCAATTACACATTCACAATAGATTTCATACTTTTTATGACAGTCATACAAACTCTAACACTAAATCTTAAGCATTAATATAGTAAACACTACCACAATAGGGAGAGTAAGACTGATTGCATTTTCTTCCCATAAACATAGTTTTTATTTCATATGTAGGAATAGGTTCTCCTTTCAAATGTTCTTAATATTTTACATGTTTCCAAAATTCCTATCCACAAGTTGTAACACAGTTGAACATTGAAGACTATATTCTTCTTTTGAAACCTTTTTACACAGTTGTAAATTTGGTCCTTAAATCTGCAAGTTAAACATAAAACAATTTTTTTCTCTCTCATGGCCATTTGGGTGTGCTCACCTCCCAACCTTGGGTTGGAAAACCAACCAAACCCTGAGCTAGGAGGTAACCAAGCTACCAGGTACACACAACAATAGAAAAAATAATCCATTCCCACCACAATACTTAACAAAATTACTCCCAACCAAGATTTGCACATTTACATAAGGATTATTTAAGAATCCAAATATGGGGATAGAGGTGGACTTCACTTCTATATGGGGAGACCTATAAGAAAGTAGAAATAACCAGCAACACAATCTTTCTTCTTCTCAAATCCACCCATTCATCAAAACTCTTCATATCATACATCTTCCATACAACAATTTTCCAATACATCCTAACATCATGGAAAAAAAATTGGGTACTCGCACTCTTTTTGCCTCTCCTCAAAGGAGGAACAATCTCCCCATAGAGTTTCCTACTCATTCCTATCATCCACAAGGGTAATCTTCCCACATTGGGTGAGTTTATCCTATACAACCCCAACCCAACACATGAAAATACAAGGAACTTAAAATGAACAACCAATTCACATAAACAATATTCTTACATTTCCATATACAAAGGGTAAAAAGAAGAAACATGCATACAAGGTAAAACCTACCTCAAATCCAAAGCCAAAATGAAGGTAAGTTGAAGATGAACTCTTTATCTTCTACTCCTCCTGTCGATTGTTTTTTATTGTAAACCAGATTTGTCTCCTAATCTGCCTATGGAATTGCTAATTCCAATCGAGGGCAGCTCAGAGAATCTGGACCAACTGACGAGGATTTGAAAATACCTACACTTTGGTCTCTCCAAGACCTAGGCTCGGGTGATCCCTATAATGTTTTTACAATCTCTCCAGCAAAATTCTAAACAATCATTAACTTAAAATAGATAATCCCACTTAATAGCTCAACAAAATGGGATAAAACTAGAAAGAATTGGTTGTTCATAGGTAATATCAACCACTTAGAGTGTGAGATAATTAAAACACAGTTTCGTGGTGAAAGGTAATAATTATGCTTTAAAATGGTAGCAAGCCCCAGGTGAACACAAACAAACACTGAATCACAAAGAAAAAATGCAAATTAGACCAGTGCCATATCCATTGGAGGAGTCAAATTCACCAACCTAATGGTACATAGAAGATTTCAACACATAGCATATAATATATTTGATAATACTGCCTTACAATATCACCAATTTGTATCTCAAATCAATACTACTTATCAAATCCTTGTACATAACATATCAATTTGCAATCTCATTTAAGCAGTTTAATTAATTATTTGAATCAAAGCTAACACTAGAATTGCGCACACCACAACAGTGAGATGAATAGAATAACCCTTGATTACTTCATTCAAAATCCAAATACATTTGCACATAGAAGAGACATGAGCCTGGATTTATAAGTTAAACTCAAATGCCAATACTGATATGAAACACTAAATCCCAAAAAACTCAAATTCTACAATAAAATGACACAAAACCCACTTGCATTGCCTCTATAACTACAAATTTTACAATTTTCTATGCAGCTCCACACTAGACTTTTGACTTGCTAACCTGTTACAATGAGAGAAGAAGAGAATAAACTCTAGAAGAAACCCTAAAATCGAACAGGAATATCCATCTGGAAACATCTCCACTGTTGAACAGTAATCTGCAAAATCTCCTCATCTTCTCCCTATAAAAAACTTCATTTTCTTTTGAAAAAAACATGTGCTCAATTTGTTCTTCAACAAAAAATGTGTCATGTGTATACTCTCCACTCATTACTTGCAGCTGGAAGAAAAAATCTCCACCCCCATGAAAATCCATTCATTTCTATTTTTGCCCTTTGCTGGATTTTATTTTCTCATTTGCTTATTGCAGCTTCACTTATAATATTTCACTTAAATGGCAAGGAAAAATATTACACTCCCCAACAAACAAAAAATAGAATGAATACTTTATTCACCCCTTTCAAATTATTACCTGTGTTTGCATTTCACTTTCAGCAATATATTCCACATAGTGAATATTTTTTACTCATTTCACAGAAACATCCTGTGCATTTTATATTTTTCCCATTTTGCACTTTATTCCCAACACATAAAATTTCATCTTTTATGCCAAAATACAATAAAATCTCATAAATTTCAAACCATGGGATCAAATAGAAATTATCCCCTCTATTCACATACTTTATTTTACCCTCACAGATAAAAGCTCACCATTTAAAATTTTAAGTTCTCACCTGTCTTTAATCTTTCACATAAAAATATTTCCCTCCAAGTAAATGGAAAAGTGAAATATTTGATAAGCGCGCTAACTCCTCCACCTGGGACCCACATCTCAAAACTATCATGGGGTACATTTAAATCCTTATTTTGCCAATATTTAATTTTCCCTCCAAAGTATACCTATAAAAATGCACCTGGTGGAGTTTTCTCTCTCAAATAATACTAAATTTTTCCTTTTATTTCACAAGGCTCCCTTTAAACTCGCGGGGCCCACCTTTCATATATTCGAGCCTCACACATTGAGAAAAATATTCTCAAAATTTCACCTTATATTAAAATAAAAATCCATTCTAATAAAATGTCGGGCAAACAAAACCACCTGTGACATTTAATTATTTTGGGCCCACCATTCTTCACCTTCCCACAGTCACGCAATCAATATCCCATGAGAAAATTGGGATTGCAAAATGGCGGACAATGGTTTAGATGCTACTCCATTTCCCCCCAAAATACCCACTGTTGGATTTCATCCTGCCTCCTCTGTTTGTTGCCCATCAGTGCCCTAATCCTTTTTTGCATCGTGTTTTACCGTGATTTGCAAATGATCGACACTCATGGTGGCCTGCATTTGCTTCATAATCATTCTTTTTTCATGGCATTCACAGTGGCCACCATTACCAACCTAAGTATTTCCTCAGCAATTACTTCCCTCTATAATGCTAAAACAACCATTAACAACAGGTACGATGGCCCCTCTCTTGCCTGCCTTCAAGATTTACATCGACCCTTTGTAGCTTATATGCCATCATCAAATTATTGTTGAAACCCCTTGGATGCATCCATTGCCCCTATGGATGAACATTCCCTCCCTAATTCTGGTGCGGGTAGAAAGGACGACAACACATCTGCCAGTTACATTTGCTTGAAATTTCTTCAGACCTTTTCAATGATCCATTAAGGGTGCACCTTCTTGTAATGGCCAACCCCACTCACATCCTCTTTTTCATCGTTGCCTGGTCTATGAGCCACAGCCACAAGTTTCCATTCCCATGTGATAAAAACCACGTTTAGTGATCATGGTTGCAGCAAGTCTATTCAACAAATCCATCCTGGATGCATTCAACAATTGCCTTCCATCCTTTCGCGCAGGCCTCCAACTACAAGTTCACCTGGGTTAAGATTTTTAACACCTTCTTAAAAAGAATTCGGTTAAACAATTTTGATTCATAATGATTTCTAGTATCCATGCTAGACTAGGGACAAACCCACTCATGTTTCAATGGTAATTGACCTTCTTAAAGTGTATGGCATCGCTCAATAGATCCCTTATAGCCTGAACAGTGGCACCCCATGCACAATAAACATGTTTTAATCTCAGTACCAAGACTTTTCAACACAATTCGCTAACTCTATTTGATCCCTCCTCATTGTGTATGAGTTGCCCTAGGATGTTGCTTTATTCATTGGTTCCTAGTTCAGTTTTTTAAACAAAACTTAGTCTCGTGAATAAAATTCAACATTGAAATCTAATATTTATTCACTATATGTGTAGCTTTGAATGCTTCTTCAGTCTACTACTTTGAGTTATCTCTGAAGTTTTTCCTAATTCAATAGGCCTTTCTTTCAATTTTCTTATATTACTTTGATAACCCAAACACATCTCAATTCTTGCAAAGAAAAATAGTGTTGTGACTTTATATCATGGTAACTCAAATGCAACACCATATTCATTTAATCTTCATGCTAGCCTCCCCTGACTCTAGCTTATTAAATCCTTCACCATTTCAAGTAAAACTCCAAACAAAGTTCTTTTGTCCTTTTGTTTCGAAAGATTTTCATACTAAATTTGTAGCAGTAAGTAGATATGTATGTGAAAAACTACCTTCAAAAAATAGAAGGAAGAAACCCATGAATATAATGCATAAAAGACAACCCATAATGGGATAATGCTCTGAAGTTCATACCTTTCATAACTAAAGTATCCCTCAACAAGAGCATGTTGGGTCCCCATGTAGGCTTGGCTAAAAAGAATTCATTTTCAAACACGTTTTGAACTCAAATAATCCTAGGACAACATCTGGATGCATTTGAAGTGAAATGTAAATTGAGTTTCCATCAGAAACTGTTTTCTATCACTTTTGCAAAATGGTGAAAACTGGTCAAATTGCCTTAGGAATCAAACTAGAAAATTAGTCAAATGACCCCCCTGAGCAATAAAAACTTGCAAACCTGTAGGCATTCATTCCACGAATGTAGTGCATTGAACGACTCAGAAAAAAAATTCATGAGGAGAAAAATATTAATCAGCAAAGTTGCTCAGCTGAACTTTTCTGAAACAATAGCTATTATGAAACAATTAAAACTCATTCAACTGCCAATTTGTAAAAATAGTTAAACAACTCCTGACGAGCTACCATCAGACACGTGAGTTCATTAAGTTACCTAGAGCATGTGTGCAAAATGAATTTCCATGAAACATATTTGATCAAAATATATTAACGATCAAAGTTGACCAGTCAGAAAGTCTGTCAGGAATGCAGATGTGAAACTGAGCAAATGACATTTGGTTTCAATCTGCTAAAAATAGAAAATCAAATAATTAGGTTCTAAAAACTAACACCTGAGATCATTTAGGTATAGATAATACATAACAACATTCACTTTGACATGGCAGTCAAGTAGTTGCAAAATCCAAGCTCAAACAGGAGGTTGTTTCGCAAACTGACAATCTGCAAACAACAGAATAGTACAGAAACCCTCCAGCTTCACTTTTCAAAACCCTAACAAAACCTATCATGGGAATCTGAAAATTGACATGCACATTCACATATGTCAATCAAAAATGTCTACAAATGGGTTTTTCTTGGAAATCAACATGCCCCGAATTCTGATTCTCCAAAGTGGGTCACTCAGACTGACCCCTCAAGTGCACTTTTGAAAGTGCAGAGGCAAAATTCTCGAAATGGGCACCTCAAATTTGCAAAATCTGAGAGTGCCAAAACCTCCAAGCTCAAGCCAAATTTTCCCTTCCAAAGCATTCCAAGCACAAAGCCAAAAAATAACCCCTCTTTTGGGTTTCAAAATCATTCAAATAGGAGTCAAGGGTTGGAAACCTGTGGAGAAGACAGTGACACATGTCAATCTCCTATCCATTCCTATGGACACAACTCCCCATAATTTCCTAGACATGTGTGAGAAATCTTGGGGAATTGAAAGGCCAAACAGTGTTCAACACTCAACAAGGCTTTCAAATCTCATAAATGAGATTTTGGAGCCAACACTCCAATCCCATCCCCAAAATCCGTCACCATTCTTAATGGCCAATTAAGAAGGGTCACAACTTGCTATTTTCAAAAGCTATGGGTTTGATTTGACCCATAACCCATAGGTAACCATCCTAAGGGTTAAATTAGGGTCAATTAACCCATCTAATGACTAATTCAATCTTCTTAAACCCTCAAAAAGAAATGAAATTCAAACATAATAAAATAATTTACAAAATACCCCAAAACCCTAATCAAAAGCTTGATTGAATTTAAAAATAACATAATCACAAAATTCAACATTAAATCTTTTTAATCACAAATAAAATACAACACAAGGAGGCTATGGTCCATTCTCCCAATGGACTATAGTGGTTTCACTTGGCTAACACAATCAGGTACCCTTGGTTACCTCCAATCCCAATGGCCATGGGTGTGTACCTACACACTCAATTTCCACATGTCAAAATATCCAATGCATAATAATAAATAATTAAACCAACAAATTCATATACATACATTTTGCAAAATCTAATTCTAAATCAATAAATTCTATATCCATAACCATTATTCTTCTAAGAATAACATATATTATCAAATTGTATCTAATTATGACACAATAAGGAAATCACATCACCATATTAAAGTTTAGCATCCTATCAATTCCATCTCATAAAACAATTATCCATTTATATCGTGATAACAAGATCATATGAGCATATCAATAAAGGAAGCATAACGTGCAACATATAATCATCATAGCATCATAACATCAAACAAGCATAACATAAAGTATCTATGATCATCCAAAATAGTCCAAAATACATAGAGTATCAACATGATCGAATCAAAAGATAGTCAAGAGGGTGTATCAAATGGTAGGCCTCACACTTACAACCTCATACCTCTCACAGAAGAAAAGGAAAATCATGAAGGGCCTAGTTTTTTGATGGTGGGTTAGAAGGAGTTCATAAGGACCTTGAAAGAAAGTGGAGGAAGATGATTCTTCCTGATTATGAAACCAAAGAGTGAAGCAGATCTGCGCACAAAGAAGGAGAAATATGCACCTAGAGAAGTCCAAGAGTTGTTGGAAAACTACAATGACATAATGGTGAGTGAACTACCTAGTTCCCTAACTCCATTAGGGATATAAGCCACCATGTAGATCTGATTCCAGAAGCTACATTGCCCAATAAGGCTGCATACAAAAAGACACCTACTCAAAATGAGGAGATTGCAAGACAAGTGCAAGATTGGTTGGATAAGGGGCTAGTGAGAAATAGTTCGAGCACATGTGTTGTTCCTATTGTCCTAGCACCAAGGAGGGATGGGAATTGGATGCTTTGCACTGATTCAAGAGCCAGTAATAGGATCACAATCAGATATAGGTTCACAATTCCAAGAATGGAGGAACTTATGGATTGCCTAGCAGGGGGATCCTACTTTTCCAAGATTGATTTGAAAAGTGGTTATCATCAGATAAGTTTCAGAGAGGGTGATGAATGGAAGACAACTTTTAAGACTAAGGAGGGCCTCTATGAATGGTTGGTGATTCCCTTTGGGTTGTCAAATTCCCCTAGCACCTTTATGCGCCTTATGAATGAGGTATTGAGACCTTTCATTGGAAAGTTTATTGTGGTTTATCTAGATGATATTCTTGTGTTTAGCAAGTCTAAAGAAGAACATTTAAAGCACCTTGACATGGTATTGAAGAGGTTACAAGAGGAGAAGTTGTTGATCAACATGGAAAAGTGTGAATTTATGAAAGGAGAACTAGTGTACCCTAGATTTTTCATCTCCAAGGGATGTTTGAAGATGGATCCTTAAAAGGTGGATGCTATTCTTACTTGGCCGACACCAAAATCCATGGGAGATGTGAGAAGATTTCATGGACTTGCAAGCTTTTATAGAAATTGGATGAAGAACTTTAGTCAAATTTGTGCACCCATCTTGGACACCATCAAAGGAGGTAACAAGGGTAAGTTTTCTTGGACCAATGAGCCTAATAAAGAGTTTGAATATCTGAAAAAGAGATTAGCACAACAACATATACTTGTGCTCCCTGATTTTGATAAGGTTTTTATAATAGAATGTAATGCTAGTAACCAAGCAAAATGCATTGTCTTGAGCCAAGAGGGCAGACTGGTTGCATTTTTCAATGAGAGGTTGAATGAAGCAAAGAGGAAGTATTCTTCCTATGATTTGGAATTGTATGCTATGGTCCAAGCCCTCAAAAATTGCAGGCACTACTTGTTACCTAAATAATTTTTTTTCTATATAGATAATCATGCTTTGAGTTTCTTGAATGCACAGGATAAACTCAATCATAGGCGCATGAAGTGGGTGGAGTCTTTACAAGCCTAGACATTCACAATAAAGCATAAGAACGGCCAAGAAAAAAAGGTGGTAGATTCTCTCAGTAGAAGGGCACTTGTGGTGCAAGAGATTCAAATCCAAAGCGTGGGGGTTGATGCATTGAAAGACATGTATCATGAAGATGATTATTTTAAGGAGGTATACAATGTTTGTGATCAACATTTGAATAATTTTCATGGTGAATACTCTGATTTTCTGTTGTAGAATGGTTTTCTCTTTAAAGGAAGTCGATTGTGTGTGCCTAAATGCTCAATGAGGGAGAATATTATAAAGGAGAAACACAGTGGGAGTCTTAGAGGTCAATTTGGTCTTGACAAGACCTTAGAACAAGTGAGGAGGTCCTATTATTGGCCAAGGCTGCAAGTGGATGTGAGAAAGTATGTAGAAGGATGTACAATCTGTATACACCTAGAATTGGTCTGGAGAATCTGATTAATTAAATATGAATTATTTGAATAATTATCCTAAATTCTTCTACTATTGAATAAATAGAAATATTTATAGCTCACGTTCACATTCACATTTAAATTCTTCTAATTCTTCTATTATCTCATCTTAATTAAATTTAAACAAAAATAAATACTTTGTTTGATTTAATTATCATTTCCCTATTTTATTCTATCACATCAAATCTTAAATTAATTAAATAAAGATTAAACACTTTATTGATTAATTACCATATTCTTCTATTTTGATTTAATAAAAAAATTCCATAGTTTGTTCTATTAAATTAACCCTTTTTGGCTAATTTAAATAAATCAAAAATATTTAAATAAAGGCATAAGGAATATTCCTCTATATTTTACCAAAATCAAATTAGATATCCTATGTCTAATTTATGTCAAAAATATGTCAAATTAATTGATTCAAACATCATGGGAAGTTTTGGAGACAAATTGGAGACAAATTGGAATTTCATCTCTCAATCCTCCTCCATCAATCCTTCCTACCTTATTGCCTAGTGTTTTCATGGGTAGATACAATCCCCAAAATCTTCTCCATCTCCTCCATCTCTCACCATTCAATCCTCCAGATTGAATTCAGGCCTCTCTTTGTTATCCCTGTGCAAAGATGCTACCGAGAAATCTATAAATACAAATTCATTCAACAAAGAAAGGATCCTAGATTATCAAGTTTATGCAATCTTCCTCTGTAGGAATTCAAGCATCAAGCCTCAAGAAATTCAAGCATCCAACATTTAAGACTCATAATCATGGCTACCTCCTATAGCTTCATCCATCAATTTTCATGTCAATTCATGTTATAGTAGTTTGTTTTATCATTTAAAATTATCATATAGCTTCACATCATTGCATCAGCATCATTCTGTTCTTTAGATTGTCATTTTAATAGTTATCGTGTTTTATTTAAATATGAGAGCATAATAGCTTAATAAATCTTTAAAGATAGGAGAAAATGAGATGCTTTCAGTAGATTATTTGCTTAATCTTTGATACAATGTTTCATTAAGAAGTGTTTTCCTTTTCTTACTTATTCACACTTACAATTTGGCACCCACTATGGGGCTTTAACCCCATACTTTACCATTTTTTTGAAAAGTGCCGCGCAGGTTTCCGGTGTGTTCTGTTTCAGTGCTCTCATTAAAAACTATAGCACCTCCGTCAAAAACTATGGCACTTTCATGCTCAGTTTCAGTGCTTCCGTGAAACTATAGCACATCCGCTAAATATTTTAGAGCTTCTATTATAACACTTCCATGAACCATTTCAGTGCATCGGTCACCCATCTTCAATGTAGCTGATATAGCACTTCCGCGAACAAACTTGGCACTTTGGTACTTTGTTTTAGCACTTTCAGTTTTAGCACATCTAGTAAATGCTATAGCACTTTTATTGACTATTTTAGTGCTTTTGTAATTTTTTATCTGGATCTGACACGACCGCAGCCAAAATTTTATTTTGATACATTTGGACTAAAATTAACCAATCCTAGGATAATCATTTGGTTTAAAATTTATCAATCCTAGGGTAGCCATTTTGGTTTAAAATTTATCAATCCTAGGGTAGCCATCACACTTTTTCTATATTAGTTAAAATGGACACCATGATTTTTGTGAAGCAAAATCTTCACATAGATTAGCAAAATTTTTCTTTTTGGCTTAAAATGAATCATTTATCTATTGTGCTTGTGTCGTGAATAAGCTTATGCTCTCCCCTTAATTGGGTGATCAAAGTGCCAAACTCATCCTTTATTTTCATGCAAATTTACACTTTTGTTAAAACCTTTAGAAGGCCTACCGTAGTGGGAAAAATTACTCACCCTACGGGAACGACCTAAGTGGGAATGCCTAAAGCCAAGGGTTCCAACCCACTATAATCAAAATTCAAGTTATTAATAAAAGTCCAACTTGACGGTAGTGTGCAAGATAACCATCCCCAAAATCTTTGTTCTAAAGATTGGGAGGTCTCCTGAGGGATTTTATCAATTGCAGCACCACACGAAAACCTTATCTAAGAACCATAGCATAGTATCCAGCGAATCACTAACCAGACATTGTAATACTCATAGTGCAAGGGGAGGGAAGAACCTGGCCCCAAGACACTCACCATATAATTGCCAATGATTGTTTGCTCAGAGGATGAGAAATCTAAATTTGAGTATGCACCTAGAAATGACAAAAACATGGGTGACCTCTAGGAGTGACACAACCTTGTGATTCAACGCAATTTTAAGATGTGGTTTGTTGAGTATAACGATGACCTTTTTGACTTTAAGAGTGAGTCTGTCTGAAAGTATATATTTATCAAAATAAACAAGTGAAAATCAATAAGGACAATTCGTGGTTCTTGAATATACACTATTTGTTTAGATTAAAACAATTATTCTACAATTTGTTTGTTGTGTTTTCAAAATCATTATAAATCAAATAAAAGATCATCCAAAAAACAAAAAATCAAATCAGGGTAGAAAAATTCATGATTCGAGAGTGGAAATCAACCAAGTTTGTCAAGAAAACCATCAAAGTCAACAAACCCAAGAGGCCACTTGGTTACCAAAATCTTTTGAGAAAAAGGCATTTCTTATATCAAAGTCGAAAGATCTTGTTACAACATAGAACCTTCATTCATAGGTATCACAATTTTTCTAGAGGTCATACTCTTGATTACATTGTAGAACCTCTTTATTCACAAGCTTTCTTCCAAAGGAGAGCCCTCACACAATATCACAATCATAGTCAATGCATACGTCAGTCCTACATCCCACAATCAATGATAGAATACGCCACAAGGCCAAGTCAAATTTTGCAATAAAGAGTCTTAAACATCAACCCTCCATTCTAGCACTCTGGAAATCTATTTCAATGCTTTAAGAATCTATTTTAGCACTTCCATAAAATAGCGCTTCCAAGCACTATTTTAGTACTTCCATAAAATAGCGCTTTCGGGCACTGTTTTAGTGCTTCTGAGCACTATTACAGCACTTCCATAAAATAGTGCTTTTGAGCACTCTTTCAGTGGTTTTGAACACTATTTTAGCACATCCATTAAGATAGTGCTTCCATCATCTGTTTTAGCGCTTTTGAACTCTGTTTTAGCGCTTCTACGAAATAGCGCTTCCAAGACCTATTTTAGTGCTTCTGCAAAATAGCGCTTCCAAGACCTATTTTAGCGCTTTCAAAATAAAGAGTTCCAAAACATATCAGTCAATTTGTTTGTCATCTATAAATGGATTTTTTTCATAACAAAAGTATCTTTTTAACAGAGTCATTGTCTAGAAACCAAAATCAGATAGGTTCCTACAAGTTCCCAGTCTTTTCAACTAAAAAGTAGATCTTGCAAATCATAAAGTGTCAAATAAAAAAAAAATCTCAATTATTACACTAAAGTTTCATCATCAGGATATTATCATCCTATTATCATGAAAAAAGATATAATAATCAAATTTTTAACATAGTCTTGTCAATAAGATATATCATCTTATTTGACTTTATTAAAAATTCACTTGACATTTTCCAGCATAAAAGATCAAAGTTTGGAAGAAAGAACAAAACACTTGTATGCCAATCTTCACTAGGTTACAAAAACAGAGGCTCTTAGAAAATGAACTTGAAACATCAAACACAATGGCAGAAGAAAATCCCTGGAATAGTCTAAATCAAAGTGACAAAAATGAAATAACTCTAGAAGACATACAAACAACCCAACAGGATCTAAAAATCCATAAATTCTTGGAAAATATCTTAGAGCAGGACATGGAGAAATACCTCTTAATGTTGGGTGTATCAGGTGCTAAGCTTCCCAAACACTTTGACGCAAATCACCTAAGAGAAGCACCTGAAACAAATGAAACCGAAATACCACAACACACACAAGGCATATATCCGGTTATTGCCTTAACATCCCAAATGGAAAACTTACAACAAAAACTACAAGACATGACAAAGGGAAACACCAAAAGGTATGCAATATAGGACATTTTTCCTTATCCTTTTGACTCAATAGTCAACATGATATCTTTTCCTCGACACTGTGAATTCCCCAAGTATGAAAAATACAATGGAAAGATAGATCCAATTGATCATATCCAGGAATTAAAGACCATGAGCGTAGAGTTTTCTCAAGAGGAAACTTACCTGATGAGATTATTCCCAAGAAGCTTGGGAGGCTTGTGTATGGAATGGTTTTCCAAATTACAACCAGGAATAAGGAATTTTGAAGAACTTTTCAACAGATTCATATCCCAGTATTCTCTTAACATCCAACATGATGTCATGATAAATGATCTTTATAACATGAAACAAAACAAATGGGAGATATTCTTGTCTTTTTTACAAAGATGGCGATGACTATTCGCTAGATATCCTTGCTCCATTCCTGAGGAAGAGAAAATGGAGTTGTTCATAGACAATTTGATGGACGAGATGAGTTATAGACTCAAATTACAATGTCCTCCTATGTTCTAAAAGGTGATAGAAAATGGCCTTAAGATTGAATAAGCACTAGTCAATAGAGGGGTTATTAAACATTACAATGACAAATCGAATAACACAAACTCCTCAAATCAATACCCCAACAATGACAAACCAAAATTTTGGCAAAATAACAGAAATACGAGGACTAAGGAAATGGCAAGTGATTTACAAAATTCCAAACCTATTTTCAAATTTACATCATCTACTTCAAACACAAATCCAAACAAAAGTCAAATTGTCAAGTCAAATGTCATTCAAAAAAATAAAATAAAAAAACTACAAACATACCAAAAATCATCAAACTAGTGTAGGTTCACACCTTTAGGCCAAACATTGGAATCAACGATGAAAGAACTAGTCACAAGTGGTCTTATCACTATGTGGGAAGCAAGATTCTAGGATCCAAAGGTCAAACCACAATGGTGGAATGATGCGGATTATTGCAACTTTCACAATAATAAAGGCCGCAAAAATAATGATTGCTTGGAGTTAAAACACGCAGTTCAAGATCTGATCGACAATAACAAGATATATGTAGAGGAACACCAAAAAAATAATGATCATACAACCTTCAAGGACCCTTTACCAAAATATGACAAAGGTGCATCATCTTCTATGAGCAACAAAGGTAAAAATATCGATCATGTCTACGATAAAATGATCCTTTGTCTCACCGAAGTGGAAAATGATAATACAGTTAGTCATAACATGGACAAAAACAAAACTCATGACTCTACCCCTTTGGATTTACTCCCAAGAATACAAGTCTCTGAAAATCAAATAAACATTTAAAAATCAGAGAACGATAGGACTATCAACTAGTAAATATAATGACAAGGGGGAAATCCAAGGTAGTCTTAAAGGGTGTTGTGCCTAAAAACAAAACTCCGCCTCCATCTCATTACAACATTGTCGATCCACTTCAAAAAATTCTAGCATAGATATCAATACTAGAACTCCTCAAACTATCACCATCACATAAGGAGGTTCTAGAACAAGCACTAGTTGCCACTACGGTACTGAAAAATCTAGATATTTGCCAATTCCAGGCTATGGTGGGGCATTTGACTACACCACACTGTCTATCATTCTCTTAATAGGGTGATGTGTCACTTAATCATCCCCATAACACCACACTCCATATTGAAGTCTTGATCCACAATCATGTCAAAAGAGTCTTAATAGATGGGGGATATGGTTTGAACATTCGCACTCTAAATTTAATTTGTGCACTAGGGTATTCAGATGATGCTATTGATGCCCAAAGGAAAATGACAATAAAGGCATATGATGAGGAAGAGAGATCTTCTAAGGGATTGATTGTGTTACCCATTCGAGTGGGACCAATGATGAAACACATAGCATGCCAGGTACTGGAAAAATATTTGACTTACAACATACTATAAAGACGCCCATGTATCCACGAAATGTAGGAAGTACCTTCCACATATCAACTATGCTTAAAATTCCCAATAAATGGACAAGAGGTGACTATATCAACTGATTATAATCATCCTCAGAATTTTGAAACACTTAGAATTTCTCAAGATACCTTTGTGCCTCACAATAGGGAAGCATCCAAATCAAAGTCATCGAATGAGGAAAAATGTCCAAATATCACCACCAAGTGGGTAGAGAAAAAGGATAAATCAAAAGATACAAGTCTTGTTGATACTCAATTATCACACAATCTAGATCCCCAAACTTCTTTATCAAAGAAATTTCAAGAACAATTCTAGCTGGCAGACAAGGGAATGGGACAATATTCTATTGAGAAATCACTTAATATTTCATAATTGATGCCCAAAGACATATGGCAAACCATCAATGATCAACCATTAAAAATCACTACCTGTCACAATTCTAGAAGAAATATTTGTAAAATCCAGTACTATAGAGGACGAGTTAGACAACAAGGCTATCCTCGATTGGTTATACAAAGATGAAGAACCATCAACATCAACAAATATCAATATCAATACAGACAAATATGGCAAAGGGAAGGATATCCTAGAAAAAATTGGTTATGATGGATAGGGACCCGTTTGAAAAAGAAAGGAAGGCATCATAGAACCTATTCAACCTCTCACTATTCATTCAAAAGATAAGACAAGGCTGGGATACTTAGAAGAACAAAAGCAAGAAATGACACAGAAGGCTATTGAAAGAATTCTTCAGGTTAGAGATAGCTTTGAAATGGATTCAAATGAATATGAATGGTATATGTGTTCCGATATATCTTACACCGATATCCAAATTGATGTAATAAAATAATATGCACCTACACATGAGGAGTGACAGAGCTCTAGGTCTAGACCATTCCTATCAGGATCACTAAATATCGATGACTCAAGTGGGGACAGACATACATCCATTGAATTAGACGATCTTAAAGAGGGTGCCATCATTGATCTCAACATCTCTAATAATGACTATGATGACATAGTTGTACTAACCCTTACCCCTATTAACCTAAGTCAATTTGATGACTTCATGCCTTTAGTCCATCCTGAACTTATTGACTAGGAACCTGTTGAACCTATAAATGTACCCATATTTGCAAATGATGATTCCATCATAAATTTCCTATGTTGTGATGGGATTGGTACACATTCTATCCATAATTATCATAACAACATGACCCGCTAGGAGGGTGTCAAATATTTTAGTTGCAAAAGTAAAAACATGGATAATAGATCTAATGGTGAAAACCATTCTATGGCAGCATTAGATCTTGAAAAAGAAAAAAAAAATGCATCTAATGGTGAAAACCTCTCTGAGGCACTAAAAGATGGGAGATTTGACACTCTTCCAGAGCATTATCATGAACAGTAATTAGTTCTGGTGGAGTCAACATAGTCTATAAACATTGGCACTAAAGAAAGAGAAAAAATCTTACATCTGGCAGAATCTATGACACATCAAGAGAGGCCAGAATTTATCAAATTCTTTGAGGAAAGAAGCATTAACTTTTCTTGGTCATATTCTGATATGCCAGGATTAAATCCAAATCTGCTCATGCATCATTTCTCTTTGCCTATAGGAATCAAGCTTGTAAATAAAAAAATGAGAAAAATGCATCCCCATATCACATTAATGGTAAAGGCTGAGCTAAAAAAATTATTACATGCTGGATTCATAAGGTCTATTGATTATGTCGAAAGGATATCAAACATTTTACCTATCTCAAATCTGGACAATAGCATAAGGATATGTACAGATTTCAAGGACCTGAATAAAGCATGCCCAAAGGATGATTTCCCATTACCTAATATAGACATCATTGTAGAATTAACGACTGGGCATGCCATGTTGTCAATAATGGACGATTTCTCTGGATTCAACCAAATTAAGATAGCTCTAGAAGATCAGGAGAAGACTCCATTTACATGTCCATGGGGAACCTTCTGCTGGAATGTCATGCCATTTGGTTTTAAAAACACAGGAGCAACCTATCATAGATAAATGACCACAATATTTCATGATATGATGCACACCTTTATGGAAAATTACGTGGATGATATTCTGGCTAAATCTTGTACTAGGGAAGGAAATCTGCATACCCTGAGAAAAATCTTCACAAGGCTAGAGAAATTCAATGTTAGGCTAAACCCCAAGAAGTGTGTCTTTGGGGTCACATCAGCAAAACTCTTGGGATATATAGTCTCAGAAAGGGGCATTGAAGTAGATCCAGCAAAATTCAAGGCAATAATGGAAATGCTGCCTCCCAGAAATATCAGTAAACTCAAGTCACTCTAGGGAAGGCTCCAATCAATTAGGAGATTTATCTCCTAGCTGGCAGACAAAAGTCATCCATTCAATCATCTATTGCATAAAAATGTTGTTTTCAAATGGGATAATGGGTGTGAAACAACGTTCGATCAAATAAAGCAATATCTTATGTCACCGCCTATTCTCATGCCACCTATAGAAGGATGACCTCTGATATTGTACATTGAAACAAAAAATATCTCTTTAGGAGCATTATTGGCATAGGAAGATTATGAAGGAAAGGAACACGCCATCTACTACATCAACATAACTTTAAATGGCTATGAAATAAACTACACTTTCATTGAGAAATCTTGCTTGGTGGTGGTATTTTCTATTCAATTACTGTGACATTATATGCTGACTCACACAATCAGGCATGTAGCAAAAATTGACCCCTTAAAATATCTACTCAGTAAGGCTTCCTTAATAGGTAGAATGGCCAAATGGGTCATGCTCTTAAGTGAGTTTGATATTCAATATGTGGAAAAAAAATCCATCAAGGGTCAAGAAATCACCAAACAATTGGCTAAGGATCCTTTACTAGATGATCAACCTATGACAATGGAGTTTCCAGATGCAGAAATTTTGATAGTGATGCCACAACAATGGATATTGTATTTTGATGGATCATATACACAGCGAGGATCTAGAGCAGGGATTTTATTCATCACTCCCCAAGGACACACCATCCCAAAATCTTATAGACTGATGTTTCAATGTACAAATAATGTGGTGGAATATGAAGAATTAATCATTGGGTCCAAAATCGCAATTGAATGGAAGATCACATAATTATAGGTATATGGGGATTCCTAACTAGTCATTTATCAAGTAAATGACGAGTACAGACAAAATATGAAAATTTGATGCCCTGTAAACAAAAAATAGATGATCTAAAACAATATTTTGTCAATATCAAATTTGATCAAATTTCAAGGGCAGAGAACAAAGCAGCAGACGCTATGGCCACAATCGCTTCACTCTTACAATTGCCAGAGAAATGTGGTCATTATGAGTTTATGGTATAACAAGTATCATGTCCTTCTAATAATAGTTTGGAATCCAATACCATATGCCATTTAGAGACCAATGAAACATCCATCTATGAGAAAACCTATGCTTACCTAAAGGACAATATCCTCCCTCCCTATATTTCCAAGAAACAAAAATGCAATTTCATCTGCCAATCTGCCTGAAATATTTTAATCACCGTCATCCTTTATCGTCAAGGTCTTGATGGTACCTTACTCTTATGTTTAGAACACATCGAACTTGAGATGGGCTTATGTGAGGTTCATGAAGGTATTTGTGGCACTCATTCAAGTGGTATAACTCTTGTGATGAAAATCCTTCATTTAGGATATTATTGGCCATGTATGGAGAAAGAGTCTTATCAGTTTGTAAAGAAATGCCAAAAATGTCAGATTCACAGTAATCGGATCCACGCACTAGCTCAAGAATTGCATCCATTCACATCAACATGGCCCTTTTATCAATGGGGACTAGATTTGGTAGGAAAGATAAATCCATCTTCATCTAATGGACACAAGTTCATAATCACAACAATAGAATACTTTAAAAAATGGATAGAAGCAATTCCTCTTACAACTATCATTGGAAAACGAATATCATCATTCATATTGAATTACATAATCTTTCGGTATTACATACCTCAATCTATTATCACTGATAATGGACGGCCATTCAAAAACAAACATGTCCAAGAATTATGTGAGAAGTTTCATATCCAACATCATTTTTCAACACCATACTATCCTCGGGGAAATGGCCAAGCAAAGGCCTCTAACAAAACAAATCTGAAAATACTCAAGAAAATAGTTAACGATGTTGGACATGATTGGCATGTTCAACTTAATCCTACAATATGGGCCTACATAACTAGTATCAGAACATTGATAGAAGCTACACCATATGCCTTGTTATATGGATCAAAGGCCATACTACCCATTGAAGTAGAGATTACATCACTTTGTGTATCACTAAGAGGAATCATTTTAGATGAAGACTATAGGGTATCCAGACTTCAAGAATGAGAATTTTTGGATGAACATCGTCAAAAAGCTATCAATTATCTAACAACTTACCAACAAATAATATCAAGGAGCTACAATCATAGGGTAAAACCTACAATCTTTCAGGTTGGGGATTTGGTCCTAAAAGAGAGCCCTAGAAATTAGTAGGACGAGGAAAACAAAGGGAAGTTTGAACCTAACTAGCTAGGTCCTTTTGTCATCATATCAGTGTACAAATCGGGAGCCTATCAACTATCAACATCAGAGGGGGATTTGTTTGATGAACCTATCAATAGTATCCATCTCATAAATTTCTATACCTGAATTTCCTAGTGCATGGGTCAACCTTCTAGAAAATGGTTTCCTTGATGAAAACCTGGCAAACAAGCATCTTGGTAACAGAAAATACAAAAAAAAAAACACCAAAAAAAAAAGTATAATCAAAACATATGGTGAAAACCTGGAAATAGGCATCGTATGTAATTCTAAACTAGATTTCCCATCTATTTTGATACATATATTAAGATCATTAATCTGGCCGTCATTACCATTTCATATCATATCATTAGTCTTTCCATTATTTTACATCCATTATCAAATCATTTCACATAGGTCATGTCTCACTAAGCTTAAGGGCAACATCTAGATATCAATGGGGGCAAAAAAACATCGGCTTCACCAAATGGGAAAACAACAATATGACAAGAAAAAAAAAGAACAATGATCAAAGCGTAACATCAATCACCATTGGAAAGGTATTAAACATCTGTATCCTATCGAGAAAATCCAAAAAAAAAGTCAAAAAGCCAATCTAGCAAAGCAAAAATAAAAAACATGAGTCTATGTCAGTTGAACTACGTGATCTCTGTGTGTGTAACGTAGGAAAGGATAATCTTTGATCAACCCCTGAGGCCCCTAGGATAGGTTAGTAGGTCAGGTCTTCGGTCAAAAATCTCGAAAAATAACAAAAACATTACAACATCGGGATGGATGATCGAATCTGAATAATGATTGAAACACTCTAAGTAAAAGGTGGATAAATTGTACTTTTGATTAATTATTATCATTTTTTTGGATTAACTCAATGATGTAAATAAACTAGAGAAAGAAAGAAGAAGAATGATATTTTTATTGTTTGTTGTTTGTACGTTAATCATATAAATGTGTGAATTGTCGGGGGATGTGCTATGCAAATGTATCACCGATGACATTCAAAATTCACACACTAAAATGATTAAGCTCTGTCTATTTACATAAGAAATGCCTAGGTCACCTCGGTTCAATTATACCTAGATGCTTGTGTTTGCTTGCAATATCAAAATTCATGAAAGTAGTACTCAGGTCATCATTGGTCTAACATATACCATTAATGCTTTTACTTAATTTCAACATCCTAAAAAGCTCTATGATGATACCAAGCACAAAAGTACTCTTAAAATGACAATGGTTTTGCATATAGTTGCATGATAAAATTAGACTGCATTCATCATAAATTCTACATCTGCAAAGTGTTTGTTACATAAAGGATTCCAATTAATGATTATATTTTCTACAAATATGATTGAGTATACTTGACATAAACCAAAAATCATCAAAAACATATAGGAGCATCATCTCATCATTGCAAAGCTTTTATCATCGCATCATTCATGCATTTAACATCAAATAGTGGTGCGTTTATTGTACTGTATTTTCCACATCATATCATAAATAAATACATCATTTGTCATCCATAAATTATGTCACAAAATTTACACCATCCATCCATATATCATCCATCGCAATATCATAGATTTCATCACATTAAAATAAATGCAAATCATATCATTATTATCCATATATCATTCATCGCAATAAAAAAAAAAAAAACCATTTAGAACATCATACATCCATACATCAGATACTCATACATAAGCATTTAAAATTAGAATCATCACATAGAATAAAAGCATTCATCCTAGAATCATCACATGATATCTAACATGTTAAAATAAATGCATCTATCATAAGATTCATAGATAGCCATCATAGATCAATAGAAATCAACTGTATAATCATATATATCATCAATGCCAAGTATACAATGAAGGATAGAATAAAAGAGATACAACATCAAAATGAGCTGACTCGAAGTGTACATCATGTCTCGAATAATATGTATCAAAATCACAAATAGCATCTAAGATCTACTGCTACCAGAAGGTGCAGGCATAATGGGACCAGTACCACCACCACCCATAGATGGAATAGGATCTCTTGGATTTCTCTGTGAAGGTTGCATCACACCCTCGCTCACTATTTGAGTACGTGTCCTACTAGATCTCAAAGGGGCGTAATTGACTCTGCGATTGGCAGGAACTGCATCATGATATTGACCCCTGTAGAACTCTGCCTCTCGACCAACCCGCAAAACCTTCCTCATATAATCAACAACCGATGTACCATCAACTACTCTATGTAAGGTCTCTACAATCCCCTATGCCCTCTTGAAAATCTATCTGCCATTGTCCCTCTCGGCTGTCAAAGTACCAAACTATGTTTGAACAACTGCCAACTATCCCTGAACCTGTGCCAATGCTTCTGCATGAGCCTGTTCCTGAGTCTGCATTTGTGTCTGCATCTACATTACTAAACCATATGCATGCACTAACTAGCCTTGCAGAGTCTGTACCTACACCTATAAATTGGCAATCTGTGTCTGATGGTCTGCAAAAGGAATCCCCACTACTCGCCACTTGCGAGGCCTACTTGAAGATGAGCCAACACTTCCTGGCCCAACCCCTCTGCCACCTCCAACACCACCATCCCCATCATCGCCACAACTATTCTCACTGCTTCTCCCATCACTACTACTCGGCTCAGTATCGGATCCACTATCCTCCTTACCCTCCACGGCTACGGTAGGATCCTCGGTAGCGTCCTCCTCCATAGGTAATGGTTCTAGCTCATCTGGGATGGTGATACGGGGACATGGATGCAAAGCCAAATATGTGGCATACTCCTCTGTCACTGGTGCCTCTACAATATCCCACCGCATATCCCAAGTTGATGGTTGCAGAGCTCGGTATCCCTCCACTAATCTATCATAAGACAAGCATGACCCCCAATCTACTATATCACTCCACCGTTGGGCATAATGAGCAACCCCCTAAGGCATACACTGTACAATACCATAATGTTTCTATACCTGCTGCAATAAAAATCTCTCAAGAATAAAAGAAATCCTGTTGATCAAATACCTAGAATCACATAAATACCCAAGCACTAAATCATCCTCCTCCCATTGCTCACAATGCAAATAAGGCCGCCAGATAATAGTCTCTAATTCATCCAAAAAACGTCTCCAATGCTCTAACTTACCCATCTAAGACTGGGTAAGTCAACCTCTGTAACGAAAAAACATATGGTCTACCTGCAGGTCTATCAAGTACCGAAAATGGTCACACAATGGAAAAATACTCCCATGCCCAAACTTGTAATAGAGTCACCCCTGCTGATAGGTTGCGTCCTCCCAAGTATACCACTGAGTGTAAATCATGATAAAGGTGGGCTAGCATACACATCCCCCATGCATATCTGGTCTCGTGCATGACCATGCTCTCAAGAATACGGCCCCAACCCATAGAGAATCCCTTTGACATGTGATCAGGACAAAGGAAGCCTCCAATCAGTCTAGCTAGTACTCCTGGAAGACTAGCATAGGTGTCAGCCATCGTCCACCATCAAACACTTAGTTCTGCAATATGTTGATCCTAGAATACTTTGTGGAGTGCATCTCTCACTCCAACCTCATGTGAATCATAGACTACGGCCTCTTTGATAAAAGTTATCCGCAATATCCACCACACATCCTCTGGTGTGACTGTCATCTCGCTAGTGGGTAGATGGAAGGTGTTATGATGACTGTGCCACCACTTGGCCAAGGCAATAAGGAGACCTTGATTAATCCTAATATGGGGCATATCAAGAAGAGTAGGAAAACCACATTGAGAGATGAAATGAATCTCATCAGGAGTCAAATGTGGAATCAAATCAATAGTCCATGGAAATCGCTCTTGCATATGGAGGTTACCTAGATGCTCGCATCATCATAAAAGGTTTAAAAATCAGTGCACTATGTCAAAAAAATAAAATAAAAATCACAAGTCATTCTATTATCAGATTCAATCAAACTTTGGTATGAACTTTTGATTAAAATTCATGAACAAACATCAACTAACCTCCCCTATCAAAATTTCATCACAAACATCAATCTAATCTCACCTATCATGAGGTTTATCAGCTATGAAATCACTCCTCACCTATCATGAGGATCATCACCAATGGGATTATATCTCGCCTATCATGAGAGTAAGTCTTATTAATCATCAGAATTAGTCATTAGGGAATTTGGACTATCAAATCATACCAAACCGAAGAATCGACATGATTAAAGTTGACGAAATCAAAGTTAACTGTGTCAAAATCTACAAATCTAAGATGGATGTGCCAAAATAGGCATCCAAAGTGCTAAGACTCAAAAGCATTATTTCATCATTTAGATGCACTAAAACATGCACCCTAAGCACTAAAAAATCAGAAGTGCTATTTCAGTGATTCGATGCACTATAACAGGCATCCAAAGTGCTAACAAAATGAAAGCACTATTTCATCGCATCAACGCGCTATAACAGTCCATCAAAGTGCTACTTTAATCAAAGCGCTATAACAGACTATCTATGCGCCAACTTATTGGATCAAAGCACTAGAACTTTCTAGGCTCTAAAATCGAGCATCGAAGCGCTAAATCAATCTATCTAAGCACTCATTCTTGAAAGCAGAAAACTTTTCTATGAAAGCGCTAGAGAAAATAAAGAAAGGGATAATTCCTCAAAGCACGAAAAAACTAATGGAAGTTCTAAACTTGAATGCAAAGTCCTACAACGCGACCTTGATGCGCTAAAAATACAAAAACACGACAAAAATGAAAAAGGGCACAAATTTTTTTTTTTTTTAAAGCACAAATTATGAGGTGGATTATAGGTATGTACCAGAGGTCCATATATGGTTGGCCATTGGTGACATTGACAACAATTGAACTAGTGGGTGTGCTAGGGAATCGACATCTTGCTCCAACTGGCTCAAATGTCTCTGTCACTAGGTTTTGCAAAGTCAAAAAGTACAAATGATGGTGAAAAGAACATTTTTGATTTTATATAGGTTTTTCAAAAGGGATTTTTGAGAGGTTTTCTTTTATTTTAATTAATTTTATTTATGAAATCAATTGAAATTCATCCATTGGATAAATTCTTTTCATCAATGTTGGGAGATAAATTATTTCTTCATCAAATATTCGACAAAACATCATGAAATTTTTCTAAAAATCAAAAATCCAAAAAAAATTCATAAAATCATTAGTTTATCTCCCGAGGGGGCATATATCTATCATCATCTAAAAATCAATATCTAGGGCATGTCTGGGGCATACTAATTTTTTTTTCATCAATATTGGCAGTAGCAACAAAATTTTCTTTGAAGCAATGCGTAAAAACATCACTTCGAATAGGGGCAAAATGTATACACCTAAAATTGATCTAGAGAATCCAATTAAATAAATACAAATTATTTGATTAATTATTCTAAATTCCTCTACTATTGAATAAATAGAAATATTTATAGTTCACGTTCACATTCACATTTAAATTCCTCTAATTCTTCTATTATCTCATCTTCATTAAATAAATAAAAATAAATACTTTGTTTGATTTAATTATCATTTCCCTATTTTATTCTATCACATCAAATCTTAAATTAATTAAATAATGATTAAGCACTTTATTGATTAATTACCACATTCTTCTATTTTGATGTAATAAACAAATTCCATAGTTTGTTCTATTAAATTATTTATCCCTCTTTTCCTAATTTAAATAAATCAAAAATATTTAAATAAAGGCATAAGGAATATTCCTCTATATTTCCTCAAAATCAAATTAGATATCCTATGTCTAATTTATGTCAAAAATATGTCAAATTAATTGATTCAAACTTCACATGATGTTTTGGAGACAAATTGGAGACAAATTGGAATTTCATCTCTCAATCCTCCTCCATCAATCCTTCCTACCTTCTTGCCTAGTGTTTTCATGGGTAGAGACAATCCCCAAAATATTCTCCATCTCCTCCATCTCTCACCATTGAATCCCCCAGATTGAATCCAAGCCTCTCTTTGCTATCCCTATGCAAAGATGCTGCCGAGAAATCTATAAATACAAATTCATTCAACAAAGAAAGGATCCCAGATTATCAAGTTTATGCAATCTTACTCTATGAGAATTCAAGCATCAAGCCTCAAGCAATTCAAGCATCCAACACTTGAGAATCATAATCATGGCTTCCTCTTGTAGCTTAATCCATCAATTTTCATGTCAATTCATGTTAATAGTAGTTTCTTTTATCATTTAGCATTATCATATGGCTTCACATCATTGCATCAACATCATTCCATTCTTTAGATTTTCATTTTATTAGTTATAGTATTTTATTTAAATCTGAGAGCACAATAGCTTAATAAATCTTTAAAGATAGGAGACAATGAGACACTTTCAGTAGATTATTTGCTTAATCTTTGATACAATGTTTCATTAAGAAGTATTTTCCTTTGTTTACTTATTCACACTTACATAATCTATCAAAGAGAAAAGGGAACTTCATCAAATGCAGGGCTCTATCATCCACTCCCCATTCCCAATAGGCCTTGGGAGAGTGTAAGTATGGATTTTTTCTTAAAGCTTCCTAGGACCCAAAGACGTTTTCATAGTGTTTTTGTGGTGGTTGATAGGTTTATTAAGATGGCTCATTTTCTTCCTTGTAAATGCACCATTGATGCATCTAGTATAGAAGGTCTCTTATTTAAGGAGGTTGTTAGAATACATGGATTGCCTCTAAGCATTATTTCTGACAGGGATTCTAAGTTCATAGGTCACTTTTAGAGGACCTTGTAGAATAAAATTGGCACAAATTTGTCCTTTACTTATGCATACCATCCACAAACGGATGGAAAAACTTAATTGGTGAATAGATCATTAGGAAATCTCTTGAGATGTCTTGTACCAAAGAACATGGACAAGCTTGGGATCTGATTTTACCTCAGGCTGAATCTACATACAATGACTCCATGAATAGGAGCATTGGTAGGAGCCCTTTTTAAGTATTCTATGGAATTCACCCTAGAGGGGTCTATGAATTGAGAGATCTACAAGGAGTTGATAGGAGAAGTGCTCAAGGAGAGGACTTTGTTGTTACAATCAGGGATATCCATCAACAAGTGAAGGAAACTCTACAAAGAATGTTGAGAAGTAAAAAGAAAGAGAAGATTTGAAGAAGAGGGATGTTCAATACAAGGTTGGAGATTTGGTGATGGCTCACTTGAAGAAGGAGATAATTCCAAAGGGAAAGTATACTAAACTCATGATGACGAAGATAGGACTTTGCGAGGTGGTCCACAAGTTTGGTGAAATAATGCTTATGAAATAGAGCTACCTCCTAGGGTGGCAATCTCTCCTATCTTTAATGTTTTTGATTTTTATCCTTTCAAAGCTTCTATGAATGTAGGGGATGTAGCAGGTCCAACACAAATGGAAGATGAAGATTGGGTTAAGGAATTACCCCCAATCCAACCTGTGACTCTTGAATGCATCCTAGACACCAAGGAGACAAAGAGGACTAGAAGGAAGGTCTACCAGGAGTACTTGGTTAAGTGGTAAGGTCTACCTAAAGAGGATGCCACTTGGATGTCTGAAACTAATATTAAACAACATGGAACTACTGTAGAAGACCTGATCTCAAAGAGGACTTGAGATCTTTTTCTTGCTTGGGAGTATGATGCAGGAGTGCCGATGGGTCTAATGGACCTAGAATGTTTGGTTGTGTTTTTTTTCTTGTTTTTGTGTTAGAATAAGGTCCTAAGGACCATTTAAATTCTTTGTATAAAGGTCTCCTAGGTTTGTGGTGGAGTTTTGGTCTTGGTGACCAACTCTTTGTATAAACAAGGACTCCATCCTCCTTTTGTAAGTCTAGTTCACCTTGGAAAATTAAAAAATACGGATGATTTCGTGTATCTTGACACTTGATGGGAGTCACCTTGCTTAATTTAGTGGGCATGAATTCCTTTCATATAGTTTGGAGGCCTCTTTGTAGGCGAATTGAGGAAAGTTGGTTAAATTTCCTTAATTAGGCATTAAAGAGTAAAAAATGAAGTCTAATTATGTTTCAAACAGCCAATTGATTCAAATGGAGGTTGGAGGACATTGGAGGGAGTTATTAGGATTAAAATATACCTCTCTTGGTGGAGGCAAGGTGGTTGAGCAAGTTTGGAAGGAGTTTCAAAAAAGAAGTTGTTTTTTGAGTTTTTCATAAAGAAATTGTTGATCCCATACGTTGTACGGCCTATACGTGATGTTCCACACTCCGAGAATATAATGGTTGGATAGATAATTTAATAAAATTTATTTTGGCATTGGAATGGTGTAATTTCATTAATAATTGAGTGATATATCCCCATTTTACTATCGGGTGGTCTCGAACCCCATATTTTTCCTGTAGAACTGACTAATCCCGTACTTGGTACGGTCTGTAAAAAAAAAATTATACTTGAAGAGTGTAATGGTTGGAAATTTAATTTAATAATATTTATTTTGGAGTTGGAGTGGTGATATCTCATTAAGTAATAAGGGAAATAGCTTAATTTTACTCCTAGGTGGTCTGAAAACCCTTAAAATCAAGGTTTTGAGCAAAATATGGATGCATCTTCCATTCCCACGCTGTAGAATTCCCAAATATTGGTGGGATGTAATGTATGAGGGTGTACTATTAGTTCATAGAGGTCTTGGATAATGGCAGGTACTTTGGAGGAAAATGGTGCAATGTTTTGGCTTGACATCTCTATGTGGCAAGCCCATTTTACAAGCAAAAAAGTGAGTTTTTGCTTGATTTTAAAGAATCTGTTTGAAGGGCACTTAGGAATTATGGTAACAGGTGTGGAAAAGCTTTAAGAGTTCATTTTTTTTCTTTGGGGTGAAGGGGATAGCCTAGGTAATCAAGACCCAGGTGTAGGTCTGTGAGTTAGGCCTCTTGGAGTAGTGGTAGAAAGGGCCATTGTGAGTGATGCCTTAACATTCAAGAGGAAAGGTTTTGGAGCTTTGTAGGGGTCCATTTTGGATGTTTGAATCTATAGGTTTGATTTCTTGAAAGTTCTCCATGTGGCTTTTATATTTATTTTCCTATTGGGTAAGGCTATTAGCCTTTTGACAAAAAGGGGTCTAAATCACCATAGGGTTGGGTGTTTGTTGAAACCTAAGTGCTATAAGGTCTTTGCCATCATAGTTGGGTGTTTTTTTCCCTTGCCACTCTGCATCATCTTTCCATTATTATCATAAGATTTAATATCTAGCTGATCACTTGGAGGAGTAGTAGGAATAGTATAACCATCCTTGACTAATTGTCAAATACCAAACCCTAAAGAGCTCAAACATGTTTCCATCTTGAATCATTAGAAAATAAAATTTGTTCCATCAAACCTAGCCACCTTATGAGACCCTTCTTGTGTCATTCTGAATCTTCCTCAAGTTTTTAGAATTATTCTAAGGAACTTGGCTCTAATATTGATTGTTGAACACCTCAGTATACTAAGAGGGCATGGGGGTGAATCAATATTCTATCAAATCTCAAACATTCTAGAGTAAATAGATACTCTAAATATTATCACATAAACAAGATCATGAAAGTTGAAGAAAATGCACAACACAACACTAGATATATGTGGAAAACCCCATAGGGGAAAAACCACTATGAGAAAATCTACTAGGAGATACTCTCCTAATCTAGCCTCATAAAATGAACAACATTTATAAAAATTTTTAGGGCTACAACACAAGGAAGCTACAACTCCTTGATCTAAGCACACACTTAGGAATGATTATAGATTGATAGTCCTTTCACTATCTAAAACTAACAATTAATATCACTCTCTTTTGATGATTTCAATTCTTCTTTGTTGACTCTCCAAATGTCTTGTCAATTTCCTACTAGCTCACTCCTTTCAACAATTAATAAGTTATATCCTTTAGCTCATTGCCTCCAACAAATAACTAAGCATACTTCTTCACATGCCTTCTATCAAAGGGATATGATCAAAATGAAACCAAAAAAATAGTAATTATTGACCACAACCTATATTGGAAAAGGTTGAAACCAATCTATAGAACATCGACATGCATCACATGATATTTAGGAATACTCTCATACACCTCTTTCACAACTTCATGAAACAACAAGCTGGAGCAAGCCAATGTAGAGATTGAAACTAGTCTCCGATAAACACAATCTAGTACACTATCACTTCTAACCTTCTCTATGAAAGGATTATTGACATGTAACTTTGGATATAACACCTTGCCATCTCAATCAGCTTAAATTATGATCTGTGAAATGAAATCTTTAAACGTGGAGATATACAAAGCCAACCTTTACACGTCTGAGAACATCCTCATAGAATCAACATAGTCTTTAATTTTTCACTCTCAAAAGCACCTTTTTGGTAACTCAAATGTTTAGAAGCTTGGATCACACATGCCTTGACACTAAAAAAATCCATCCTCTAAATCACACGAGCAAGACATCATCCATGAAGAAATATAAACCATTTCTTAGAGACTCAAACAACCAGATAGCTAGACTGTAACATTCTCCATAGAAATTTGACAACAATGACATCCAAATTGTAATAAAAAAATAATACATAAAATCTCTACAAAAATACATCCATTTTTACATATTTATCAAGATAATTTTATAGTTATTCAAGTTAGCACAATGATTAGATTTTGATGCCAATGGAAGGACATGATGGAATCTAGGCTTTGGATATAGCTTTGGCTTCGTTAGATCACCTAATGACTTATTTTCAAAGTGTTCTCATCTTCATAATTTGATCTACTTTCTTCCTTAAGAAATGTATTTATGTACTTATATTTTTTTAAGGGTATTTGACTTTCTCTTGGGTTAATCTTGGTCATGTCATTTAGGAATCCTTTTCTAACACATTTGAGTAGGATTTTTTTAATATTCTAGCTCATTACCACATTTGATACAATTAAGTTTAGGAGCACACACATTTCATTAGTCAATCAATTGTAAATTTTCTAAGTTAGAAATAACAAAATGGGGGCTTGACCTAGGAAAAAACCTATATATCCACTCAATTTTCCCATTTTGTTGGGATTTTGTAGGTCTAGATCCAAGGACAAAAATTATAGACTGATATTATGAAGTGCAGATCTAGAAATTTCTAACCTAAAAGTTAGAGAATAATTTTATTTCCCCATAAAGGGTACCCAATACCTCTAACCTCTTTATTCTAAAGGGAAAAAAATATACCGAGGTGGGTGAATGAATGTATGCCAAAAAAATTTAATTCAACATTAATTACTATTAATAACTTCTCAAAACATGAACCTCAAAACATCAAAGCAACAATTGTTAATGTATTTTTAACCATTAAGCAAAACAAATGCACATATTCAAGAAAAGAGCACTAGATATATGTGGAAACCTAGAGTGGGAAAAATTGTTGAGTGAGAAGAGCTACTTGGAGCCACTATCCAAACATAGCCTCACAAAAATAATTAATAAGTGATGCAAGAGCATCCCTGGTTGTAAAGCAATCCTACATCAACCAAAAACAGTTATTTTCTTGCAATAAATTTAATAGAGATTTTAGTTGTTCATTCCATATTTTATCACACCATTTTTTCTACTCTCACGGAGTAGGATATAATACCTACACATCAACATCTATCACATATCCATATTTCACATCGTTTGTAGTTTTCTGTTGAAAGTTATCACTCTCATAATTTCATTATCTTTTCTAATCAGAGCATTTCAGACTGGCCTCATCCAGATTTATTAGTGCAGACCAATTCTAGATAATCCAAATCTTAATGGGACATCATACAAGCACCTTGGGTTTATTGGGACCTATCTCTGAGATTTACATGTTAATTCATTTCACGTGGAGATAATTCTTCATATTTTGAGGTCGAAATTCATATATGATATTTCATCGAGTTAATAACCCTTGTGGCCAACACAAACCTATTTTAGATATTTAGGGTCAATTTTATAAGAATTCCAATTCATTTTAGATCATCACTTAGTTGTTCATAATTACATATATTCATTATATTTTCTCATCAAGCCTTTGGGGGCATGTAATCAGACCTTTGGATAGTTGTATTGTTGAAAGCCCTTGTGGCAATCCTATGAGCCTTCGATATTCACCCTTGAGGCATATGTTGCATGATTGATTATCAATTCAATGAAGTTTCATATTCACATATCAATTTTTTGTGTTATTTTTGTTTTGTTGACTCATTATCACATGGTTTAGACTATTCCTTCTAGAACCCTCCTACCATGTTTACACCAATAAATTACAATCATGAAGTATGCACCAACCTATTGGAGACACTATCCCCAAGTTGTTTTTGTAAGCACCAACTTATTGGAGACACCAATCCCCAACATACATATTTGAGCACCAATTCAATAGAAAAGATACCAATCCTCCTCAATTAAAGGGATACGATTTACAAATCTTTATTACTAATCACACAACTTGCACTTGATTTTTTCTACATTAATATACTCTCCTACACAATATATGATCTTTTCATAATGGCACACAAAGATTGGGATGCAACTTCCATTACATTAATCAAATATGATATTACATACTCACACTCACTCATTTGCACATTCACACACACTCTTATCATTGAATGAATCCAAGTAATAAATATATACCTCCCAATATCATAATAATATTTTATGTCAACGAAGAACCTCTGAACACCATCCGTAATTAGCTAGGTTGGCTAAGGGTGGATCTAAATTCAAATTGATGTGAAACATGTAGTGGTTCGGTCCTAAATAAATTTTGTTGTCACGAATAATAGATGATGTTATGTGATTCCTTAAAATATCCTAATATTGTCTATTTTATCATCAAAATCTTCATCTATCTGGTGCATGCTTCTCTTCTTTGGTGTAAGAACTCAAAAATTATTCACAATTAGCCATTCAATATAGACAATAATCTATTGTAACATCTAAAATTTTGTTTGCTAAAGCTCCACCTCTAAAAATTTAGAATCTAATACATAATGAGTAACTTTACTTTAGCTCCAAGCCATAGGGTATAACATTCAGTTGTAGGAGAATGTAGAATTAAACACTATTTCAATATAATATAATTCACGAGTAGCAATCCACAAAATAATTATGCAAACATTTCCACACTACTTTAGAGAGCTTTATCCATAGAATATATCACATTATCATGTTATTATCAAATGTTCTTATATTTAATACTTCAAAATACTAGACATGATAGTAATAGTTGCATTTAATTCTAACCAATCTACGTGCATCACTCCTTTGTCATTAGTGATATCCTTTGACATCAATTACAACATATGTTCAATAGATTCAACTCCAAATTTTTAGTAAAGGTGCACAAAAATCTTCCCCTCTTAAATCTATGTCCATTTTACTATTTCTTAGATTCTTTTGTATGAAAATATTATATTTTAATATTAGGTTACATAGTTTAATATATCAATTAGTTAATAACAAATCTAATGAATTTTAAAGACAACAATAGAACCAATTCCATGATAGATTGGCTCTCCTTATAGGTTGTTATCCAATCTCATTACCTTTTTGGCTTAGATTCTTATGCTGATGCAAAGAAAGATTGATCTTAGTATTTTATTTACTAGGTGTGGGATTTTTTTTCTACATCACAAATGTATGCAAGAAAGGACAAAAAATACTAAACTATACTAATGAAATTATCATTTAGTTTTGATATTGATGATGGAAGGGTCAAGTGTTATATGTTAGTGCTTTAATCTTGGGAGCAATAAATTCAAACATTCATATCCACATCTAGGTGTATTAATGGAAAAAATATCCCATTTTTCTACATTTGGAAATAATTAACAATAAATTAATCTAATAATATCTTGATTTAGTGTTTAATGTGTTGTACACATTCACATTTAATCTAGGTCCCTTTTTAATAAAATGTATTTAAATTGTGCCTTATTTAGGGTGTTGTAAAGTGTTGTATTACATTTTCACACTCATCTATGGTTTCATTAATTAATTATGATTAATCAGAACTTAATTGACCCTCTAATTCAAATTCAAGCCCTCTCAATTACATTTTTCAAGGATCTATGCTAACACCCATTAATGATATTACATGACATTTAACTTGGCAAAATTGGAGTCCTAGAAATATGTGCCAGGACCCATTCACCTTTAATGGTGAATGGGTCCTCATAACATAGGACAACCATTTCTTGGCATTTTTGAAATGGGTTTTTGATGTTATTTCATCCCCTCGAAGCATGGTCCTAGAAAATTCAGCTAGGACCCATTCACCTTTAGTGGAAAATGGGTCCTCCTCACATAGGACACCCCTTTTTAAAATTATTTGTGGTGATATTTTAATGTTTTTCAATTATAGATTTGATTTCAACTTGGATTATTTGAGTTTCGAGGTTAATTCTTAGATTTAGTATAAATATAAGGTTAATTCACATAGTTTCATCTAAGCAATCTAAGATTTTCAAGAGAGTGTCCTAAATTTTCACAAGAGCATTTCAAAGGCATTCAAGGGAAGATTATTGAAGTATTATTGCAAGAATTCAAGATCATATCATCATGTCAAAGGCATAGGGCATCATACATGTTGTTGAGCTTAGTTTGTTGGTGTAGCATTGGAGATCAATCAACAATCATTAATTCACATGTAATTTGAGATAAGGATCTACATTCTACATGGCCACTTCATGTTAGTTTGTAGATTTACATTCCAAGACAACTTCAAAGGTATCAACATTTCATATTTCATGTTTCATGCTTCTATTTCATTATTTCATGACAAGGTTTAACTACCTCAAAGGGATTTGACCGAGGCAGAACCCCTATCCTTTAAAAATCCACAAGTTTTTCTCCTCTTGAATGTGTATTTGCAAATTTATAGGTTGAAGATCAAGTGGAGAACAATTTTGAAGTAAAATTGTCAAAGTTGTCACCTACATAATTGCAAGAACATGAAAACGAAGCTACATAATTTATTTTAGGTTTTTGGGAGTCGATCATCGAGGAGCTAAGAGTACACATCTTGAAGAACATAACCTAGATATTAGTTTTCAGAAACCCTAACTAGGACCAATTCACAAGTAAAGGCAAATGAGTCCTTTGTGACCTAAAAACAACCTTCTTGCAACTAGGTACACACAATTTGAGCCTCTCAAAACTCCCTGTATTTTGGCAATAATAGCTAGGATTGATTTCTGAGTATTATTTACATCATATCATACACATAATTCCATGTTTTAGGGTGATAATTAGTGGTTCATCATCTTGATCAATTCATTTTGATGCAAACCCTATATTCCCCCTATAAACAATAGGAATATTTTACAACTTGAAAAAAAAAATTATATTCATATTTGACAAGCATACACATTGATTTATTACAAACAATTATAATATTTTACTAATTAAAGGTATATATAGCTTAACATACCACAAATATCCACCATTCAACAAGGTAGAAATATATGAAATGAAGAAAACATAAATTCCAATGAATTTACATAGTCTTAGAATCTCTATATAAGCCAACTAATTTACATAGCAACAAATCATCAAATGTAGCTTCAAAAATACTTATAGCATGATTACTTCCTAAGTAAACCTAGAAATACGTGAAGATGTTCAACCATACATGGATTTCTACATTCAATATCTTTTATTTAACATTACAACATATGTTACTATTAAAACAAGAGAAAGACTGATAAGAATTGTTGCCTTGTAATATTTTAGGTTAGATGAAACAAGGAATCATAGAAAGGCATAGGCTTTAACCACCCACATTCCTTTTTTTTGATATAAAAAACCTACATATATAACCTTTTGTGTCATAGTTGTAACATAGGAAAGTCAGTATTCACCTCTTTCAATCAAATTTTCACCTTTTTGCTGCCTATTAAAGTATTACAAATATTTTAAGAGATCAACTCTAAGAAAAGTAGCCTCAAATCCAATGTGATAGACATAAGATCTAAAAAATCCATCCTATTATAAATATTAGATCATTTTCCAAGTGTCATATCTACATATTTTAGCTTCAATATGTAAGCCACAACCATATCCACACATAGAAAAAATCAATTATCATCTATCCATAATCATACAAAAAAAATCTCAAACATATAACTATTAATAATCCTCATCTACAATGTACAAATCCACTCAAGGGGATAAAAACATCTAGATAAACTTTTGACTATCACAACTACACAAATTTGCAATAAATAAAATGTAAAATAAAATAATGCACTAACAAATATCTTCCTGTATTGACTATATATAACGACCTACAAATATATATAAAACAATATTCTTTTAAAATTTATTGAGATTAGAAAATCCAAATCAAATCTAATCTAAATATAATATGATAAAAATATAGAATACTCCCAATCTGATAGACAACCGTTTGGATCTAGTGTAAAAAGCAATTTATGTATGACAAAAGCTTATCGTAAAGAATAAAATAATACACATTAATAACTTCACCAATTATTACTTTACCACTTGTTATAATATATATTTCTCACCATACCATAGTCTTCATACATTCTCTTAAGGAAATGACGTTAAATATATAGAATGCAAGAGTGCCTCAAGCGTCCATAGAAAAACAAATTGTACACGCTTAGCACTGCTTTTCCTCCACCTTATATGAAATTTTCGTGTGACAAATAAAGCTCCGTATTTTAAACGCTCCCTTTGTTTATAAAAATAAAGAAATAAAAGCATAGGTGGCGCGTCTCCTTTTTATAGTCGAAATTTCCATATATTAAAAAAAGGAAAGAGTGACCCCATCCCACGAGTATTTATAACGTTTTATTAAAAAAGGATTTAGTTTAGAAGTAACAGTTCTATTTAGGTGGCAACCCCACGCCACTTTATATCACATCTTATTTGAAAATTAATAAAATTACTTTTTCCAAAAACTTTTTATCTTTAATGTTTTTCATTTATATCATTAAAAAAGGCGAGGCACATCAAGTAAATGTTATGTCATCATTAATGTTAAAAATTGACATGTCAATTTGAGAATTAATTATAAAATAATAAATTATTATAATTTTTTAATTTATATTTTTAATGTTATGTACAGTATATTTTTTAATAAAAGTGGGCCACATTAAGTATGTGTTATGTCATCATTAATGCTGAAAATTGACATATCATATATTTGAGTAATATTATGAAATAATGAGGAATTTTTAAATATTTGAGCATTATACAAAACAATAAAGAAAGTTAATATACTTTAGAGCTATAATTTGATAGGTGGAACTTTATAGTTAGAAACTTTGAGGTTAATATTTCTAGAGTTAAATACTCATAAAAAATAGTTTAAAGCAAGAACTTGGAAGGGAGAACTTTATAGCTAGTAATTTTGGAGCTAAATTTTAAAGTTAAAGTAATCTAAATCATCTTGTATATTACATTATTATATACTACATTCAATTGTAATTTACTACTACAATATTTTATGCTTTCCCTATATATTTGTCATCTAAACACAACGTAAATATATAGGTTTAAAAAACATTTAACATTTTGGGACAAAGGTCAATGAGACTTAGAGTTAATATTGTGAATTATTTTAGAAATTAAAAATCTTGAAGAAATAATTGATTGGATAAATGGTCTAGAAGAATATTTTGAGTGTGAAGAAATTATAGATTCTAAATTAAAAAGAAATAGAAGAGGGAAAGAAAAGATAGAAAAATGGGATAGGATGGTGATGAAAGTAAAGAATGAATTCATACCTATTGATTATAGTTAGAATTCTTAAGAACATTGGAAATGTTAGCAAGAAAATTGGGATCATATACCATATTTTTTAGCCAAGGTATTTATAGCCTCACAAGTATAGTAGGACAATGATAAAAAAAATATTGCAGAATACTACCTTGCAAAAACTGAATAGAGATTTCTAAATATATCATATAGAATTTAAATACCCATAAGCATCATAATCACAAATTTTCTTTATAATTATATTTCTTGTTAGATATAACAAAAAATATAATATCTTACACTCTTCTTATATATTTTTATAACTTACTTATTACATTGTAATTTATACATCATCATAGCCTCTTATACATATAATTAAATGAGGATGTTCCCCTTCCAAAACATATGTTCTCCTATTTATCCTAGTAATCCTTATGGTCCATAATTTTTTATAGATGTGGTAGAATTTGAGTGCTAAGTTATGTATCTACCAACATCATCCCCCTTAAAGCTATGTATTATCCTCAAATAATGAGAATGAGTCAATTTGTAGATAGGATATATATGTAGATCTATTTAAGCTATAAAAATATGGAGTCTTATTGGTTCTTAACATTTTGCAGCACCTATATTTGAGGATTATTTGAGTAACGATCTTATTTAATTTTAGAATCATACTTGGGATCTAGAATTTTTAAGTTATATTCTTTGCACCACAAAGAGATCCAATATCATGGGAATGTCTTAAGTTGGCCACTTCCCTATAGTTATTTCATTTGTGCTTTGACTACCTCTCTTTTATCATGTGGCTATTGTAATTGAGTGTGTAGTGCTTCTATAAAGGAATCTATCCACTTCCTATAACAAATTTGTGGGTTATCTTGTATGTGGTAACAATGTACCTCATCA
>CM021106.1:345207616-345283027 GCA_007115665.2 Sequoiadendron giganteum | reverse complement strand
ACATTTTGTTGATTGTAGAATACTTTATTTGCACTCTGCAAAAAGCATGGACACACCAAGAAGTGGGCACACACAGTTTGATAAGACGGTTTGTGTATGTCAGAGTTCATACTTGAGGAACAGGCCGGCTTCTTGGAGCTTATTTTCCACTGCCAAATCTATACAGCTGTTCAGTTTTGGGGTGAAATGATTATTCTAGTCACCCACTTCACCTTTGCGAAGGAGAAATGTCTCGTTGATACGGGTATTTTTGAAATTCAGTTTACCATTTCTGTTAACATCTAGAGTGGAAAAAGATTCAAAGCTGCTTTGACTGTCTATGCAACGAATGTCTTCCTCTGTGAAAGAAGATTGCCCTAAGAAATCCGAAATGTTTTTGATATGGTACAAAGAATCTGCCGTCATATCTTCATGATTCAAAAACAAGATGTTACTCTGATTCCTACTGGGATTCTAAAAGCTCAAGACATGATCAAATAAAGGACCATAGAGAGTGACAACATTACAGAAGGAGTCAAAGAATATCTCCTTGGAAACTGTAGATGTTGTTTCACCAATTATTAATATTTCTTTATTTCTTAGGCAGTCATACTACAAAATTTGACTTTCATCGAAGGATTTCAAACTTTGGTTGGGATTAAATTGTTTTAATATCCCTATACTTCTCCTAACCTTTCAATGCACTTCTTCACTATCACAAATTCACCCTAAATTCCAAGATTTATATCTTAAATCACGTTATAAGTGATATGAGGGAATATGTCCAATTTATGAGAAAAAAAAGATTAAAAATAAGCCAACAGTGTTGAACTATACCATGCTTTGAACTTATTCACCTACTCTGCTTTGAATATGGAATGAAAAATTTAAATACAAAGAAAATTTTCATTGATTTGGATCTTAGTGGGTACTAAAAATAAGTAAATATATCATAATAATCTTTTAGTTTTTATGTAATTATTAAAAATTAAAAAAAAATTGAGACATATATTAATGTAGAAATGTATGAGACTTTGCAACACATTGTTTTCTGGTAATGAGTCATTTTTACTATATATTGTAATTGCAAATTCACGGTTAGTAATTCATAGTGGGAAAATTCACGGCCATGACAAATTCACCTCAAGGAAAATTCATCACCCAAACTTTTAATGCGATGAATTTTTGGCCGCCTTGAATTGCTAGTGGTGAATTTTCCTTGAGGTGAATTTATCATGCCCGTGAATTTCTAGTGGTGAATTTCCAGGCAGTGAATTGTTGGCGGTGATTTTTACTAAAAACAATTTCACTAAATTGAAACTAATGTTTCAATAATAGATCAATCTATATTTTAATAATTGATTTTTTTCTCCATTTAAATATTTGTATTATTTAATCTATTTGAATGTGTTTATTGCTATGTCACTAGTCATTTGTTGAATTATTAGAGGTTAATTTGCATAAAGAGGTAAGGTCAAAGAAATATTTGACTACCAATATTTTGGTGATGAAAAGATTCCCAACTCAAGAGCTAAGATTTGAAAATGGATTAGTTTAAGTAATTTGAGTATTAGTGTCAAAATAGACCAATGTTTAGCTATTGTGTGCAAGTTAGATGTTATCAATTCAAAATTTCTACTCTAATGGAAGAAAGAAAGATGGTGTTAGGTACTAGAGTCAACTTCTTACCATGGTCTAGATAATACAATATTATACCCAATTTCAGTGTGTAACTAAAAGCAAATAAAAAAATTAGTTATATCAACTAACAAAGTGACTAATAGCTTATATTTAATACTTGCAATCTTAAACACATTCCTTGAGTGTAATCTTTTCATGGAAAATCTAAAATAAAATTGCTTGTTAAATGACATTACAATAAAAATATATACTATCTTAGTGACATGGACACTTAAGAGATGATTGTCAACTTTATAGCATTCTCTGGTGACACTTTTTTTAACAATTTAAAAAATCTTACTATTCTAGTAGTTCTAGTAAATGGAAATTAATTATATCAACATACAAAATTTTCTATATCATAAAAACTAGAAAAATCTATACAAATAAGAGGAAAGGGAGGCGTTGATATTTATATGTTTTAATTTCTAAAACTTTAGGGTTTACATATAAATAGGTAATATATAGAATCTAGATATGTACAACTTGAGTGTTTAGTTTTTTAAAAAGAAAAGAAAAATATAAATATTTACAATATGTATTTACGAAAGAGGTCAAATTCGAAGTAGATTGTGATAGTCTATAATTTTACTAAATGATTTTTTTTTCATGTTGATTATTTTAATATTTGCATAGCCCTTGTCAACAGACCAGCCAAAGTTGATTTTAAAATTGAAAGATTTTGCTAAGTCTTTTATACTCATTGCATTCTTTTATTGTTCTACTCTATAGATTTTATAACTTACAAATGCATTGTTGTGTTGAAAGCCACATCAATGAATAATTTCAATGACAAAAATATGTTGAAATCTTGTAAAATAATGACTTTGAAACAAGTTGTAATAAAATTCATAGATTTTCATTTACTAATATTAAATTTAAATTTTGAATAAGATTACACATACTGATAACAATTATATATTCAAATCTCACAATTCTTACGAGCATGAAGGAAGCCGTCCTAAATTTTATTTGAAAATGTCTCCAAACAAAGATTTTTACTGCCAAAGGGGAAAGCCTATAGAATCATTCTCCGCATTCTTTGGCATAATACATTGATCCAGCTTTGTCAAATTAAAAGTAGGAAAAGCAAAATGGTACATTTTTGTTGATCGTAGAATACTTTATTTGCACTCTGCAAAATGCATGGACAAACCAGGTGGTTCCCGTCTTCATCCCAGAGCACACAAACACATCGTCCTCCCCCACTTTGAACTGTGAGTACATGTTCTTCACACCTTCCAGATCTATGGGCTCGTAGAAGAAACCATCGTGTTCAACGAGTTCAACTCCATACGGACATTCTCTTCTTCCACCAAATGGAGTGAAGGCTGTGGACATATTCAAAGGGTGGGGAATGTATGAGGAGATAACTGGCAGCTTAAGAGTGGTAAGCTAATGATAACGAACAGGAGCTATATCTTTTCATGTAAAGATCACCACCAAGCTCTTTATATAAGGAAAAACTATATGGAAGGCACGTTCAATAATGGAGGACATTTTCAATTTTCGCTGGTAAACGAGAGATTCCGTCTTATCATCTTTACCTCGTAAGAGGTAAAAATCAACCACTTGCGTTAGTGAAAGAACTTATTTGCACATGCTAACCATTATTGGCTAAGAAATAGTATTATAATTTCTAGACTCCTCCGTGCAAGGAAACGTTTTACGTACGAATCGGAATTTCTTTATAGTATAATATTAAGTGCATTATTTCCCCATACCCTCACATGTCTAATGTCATATTCAAACTATTCAATAGTCATATTATTTATGTTTTTCCGAGGTGCATGGAGAAGGGTAGTTGGACAATAGTTTTTACTAAAATATTATTAATTAGTATATTTTTATTATTAGAAATATGTTGGGAGATATCATTTTCAGGTGTATATTTTTTAATGTTATTATTTTATTTTGAGAAAATAAAAAATATAAGAAAATGAAATTTGATGATTTTTTTGTTGGAGATAATATTTATTTGTCGAATGTATATAAAAAAGACTCGGCCATAAAGATAATGTTTATCCAATATTTGAGAATATGGAAACATCTATATTCTTTTAGATTTTTCTTTTTGAGACGTATATTAATCATTTTAGGATCTTCTAGAGATTTGTATGAATCTGCAACTATACCATTGTAATCATAATGAAATTAGCAAGCTGTTAATGTAATTTGATAAAATATTTAAGTGTTTTTTATTTGCAGCAAAATGTAATTTGATAAAATATTCAAGTGTTTTTTTATTTGCTGCATTCTTATGTATTTAATCTCAAATATTTTATTTGTTCTATATAGTATTAGAGCATGTTTAAAACCTTGCGCTGTAATATGTGGGTTTTGTAGTATTGGATATGAACTATACAAGTTGTGATTTGAGTTTGATCAACACATTTTTGTGGCAAAGAAGCAAAAAATATTGCAGCAAAGAAGAGAATCAAATCAGTAAAAAATTGGTAAGAGATCTCTAATTTAAATTCTAAGAGATAAAAAGGCAGCAACATTGATCAAGCTTACTCTTTAGAAGAATTTTTTACATAAGTTCGCAATGAGAGAAGTGGAGTCAAAGTATGGGGTATTTTGAAAAGTACATATAGAAATTTAGGTGATGTATGGATTCTAAATCTTACCATAGAATTGTACAACATGAAATTATAAAATTCACAAGAGCTAGTCCCTCATCTAAGCAAATTAAAGAAAAATAAAAAATGAACTTGCTTCTCTTGGAAAGGATATAGATGATAAAGGTCTTGTGCAAATAATTTTACAAATTCTTTCAAGATCCTATCAATCATTTATAAGGGCTAGATACTACTCATAAATTTAAAAATATAAAATATGAAGAGTTATGTGTTAAGCTAATGCAGGAATAAAAATATCAAATCAAATAAAGGGAGTCATTTAGTGATGAAGCTTTCATAATGAAAGGGAAATAAAATTACAAAAATAAATAAGAAAATCTTTCAAGAGAGTAAAATTGGAAGTATAAAAATAGATACACTCCATCTAAGGATTATAATAAAAGAAAATAAAAATGTGATTATTGTGGTAAGTTGGGTCACAAAGCTAATGAATATTATAAGAGGATTAACGATACAAAATGGAAGACAAATAAGTTTACAAAAAAAATTGTATTCTAAAAGTAATGCTCTTTGTATTGCACTTAAAGGAAATAATTTTTATAAGGAGGATTAGGTTGTTGATTCCAGTGCTACAAAACATATGTGTTATAATAATGAACAATTTGAATCACTAAGAAATGATAGAAATATAGAAAATATATTAAGGAAATAATAGTGCTTTAGAAGTTAAAGCAACTAGAAATGTTCAAGTTAATAATTTGGTGGGTTCAAAAATATGAACTTAGTTCCAAAATTGAGGAAAAATCATATTTATGTAACTCAAATTACAATCAAGGGTATAAAAGATAGTTCTACAATGATAAATGTTTAATCAAGGATGTGAGTAATAATTATAAAGTGACTGTAATTCATAAAATGGAGAATGGGTTATATAAATTTCAATACTTTACTTCTAAATGTGGAAATCAAAATATGTGTACTATTATCAAATATGATTATATGAGTAGGTTATGGCATGAGCATATGGTACATGTCAACTATCAAAGCCTCAATCTTATGGAGAAATTATATATGGTGCATGAGATTCCCAAAATCTCACAAAGTCACAAGGTGTGTGAAGGATGTGCTATGGGAAACCAACATGTGGAAATTTTCCCACAAGGTAAATCTTGTATAGCAAAAACTCCTTTACATTTGGTTCATAGTGATGTAATGGGTCCTTTTAGAACACCATCACTTGCAAGGTCATAGTATTCCATCACCTTTATTGATAACTATACAAGAATAATTTGGGTATATTTTCTAGAATAGAAGGATGAAGTGTTTGATACATTTAAAGGGTTTAAGGCACTGGCTGAAATAAAGTGGAAGATCTCTAAAGATAATAAGAACAGATAGAGGTACTGAATATATATGAACAAATATTTCTTAGATTTATGTAAACAACATGGTATAAAGAATGAATCAGCTATCTCCTACTCACCCCAACAAAATAGAGTTGCAAAAAGAAAAAATAGAACTATAATAGAAATGGATACATGCATGTTACACTTTAGAAATATAGAAGCTAAATTTTGGGCTGAACCAATTTGTATTGTAGTTTATATTCTGAATACAACACCTATTAAGGTAGTTTTGAACATAACACTAGAGGATACATGGAGTGGTAGAATACCTACAATGTCTCATTTTAGAGTTTTTGGATGTAATTCTTATGCACACATTCTTGATGAAAAGAGGAACAATATTGAAAGGAAAAGTTAGAAGTACATAATGGTTGGGTATAGTGAGGAGTCAAAAGGATACATTTTATATAATTCTAAAACAAATGAAATTCAAATCAAAAGGAATGTGTGATTTGATAAAGATATTGAAAGTGATTATTCTCCTAAATTATGTTACTTTCCAATCTTGATTGAAGTAGACAAGTCTACTTATACAAATGATTTATATCAAGTTTTTCACTCTTCAGTAGGAGAACAAATGCAAGTTGAAGCATCAAGTCAAAGTGATGATGAAGATACAAGGAAGACTAGAAGTATTCAATAAATTTACCAAGAAGTCCATAGGAATTTTTTTATAGCTATACTCTTATGACTAGGGTGATGCAGGTTGACACTCCAACTACATATTGGGAAGAAAAAGGGAAATATGAATGGGAAGAAATAATGTAAGATGAATACGATTCTTTGATTAAAAATGGAACTTTAGAATTGACAACTCTTCCAAAAGGTAAAAATATGGTTGGTTGCAAGTGGACCTACAAAATAAATTCCACATCAGATGGAGCTATTCAAAAATTTAAGGCAAGGCTAGTGGCTAGAGGCTTATCACAAATAGAAGGTATTGATTATAATGAAATCTTTGCTCTAGTTGCTAAAATGACTTAAATTTTTATAATAGTTGCTCTAGCTGCAAAATTTGGTAGGATTTTTTTTCAAATGGATGTCAAAAGTGCTTTCCTACACAATGTGGTGATTTAAAAGAATAAATTTACATGCAACAACCACTAGGATTTGTTAAAAGTGGAGAAGAACATCTAGTGTGTTGATTACAAAAATCATTATATGGTCTTAAGCAAGCTTAAAGGGAATGGTATTCTAAAATAAATGAGTATTTTATAGATGTAAGATTTAAAAGAAGTAAAGTTGATCAAGATGTGTATTTAAAGCATGGTGATGATAAAGTTATTTTTATTTTATTATATGTGGATTATTTGATTATTATAGGAGATCGCACACATAATATTGAAATAACCAAGGATAAACTCAAACAAGATTTTGAAATAATTGATCTAGGGTTGATGCACTATTTTTTGGGTATGCAAGTATTACAAGAAATAAGGATCATGCTTTATCAAACAAAATATTCTCTTAATGTATTGAAAGAATTTAATATGAGTGATTGTAAACCATCTAATACGCCATGTCAAGTAGGATTAAAATTGAGTGCTAACTCTAGTCAAAAGAAGGTGGATGGAAAATTGTATAGATAATTAGTGGGAGTCTTTTATATCTCACCATAAAAAGACCAAATATTGTATATGTATCTTGTATTGTATCCAAGTACATGACAGATCCACATATTGAGCATTGGAAAGTGGCCAAAAGAATATTAAAATACATTAAACACAATTATCAACTTGGAATTGAGTACAAATATGGAGGAGAGCCTACTTTAGTTGGATATACATATTTTGATTATGCATGTGACATTGATCATAGAAAATAAACTTTAGAATGAATATTTCATCTTGGCTCAAGACCAATTTCTTGGAGCAACAAGAAACAATCAACAGTATCACTATCATTTGCAAAAGTTGAATATTTTGGATCATCAAAGGCATCTCAAGAAGCATTATGGCTTAGATGTCTACTTGAAGAAAATGAACATATACAAGCTTTTCCAACTATTATATTTTGTGATAATCAAAGCACTATCAAGCTAGCGAAAAATCATATATATCATGATAGATAGAAGCATATAGAAGTACATCATCACTTTATTTGTGATTTGATAGAAAATCAAGTGGTGGAGTTAAAAAAAATTTGGAATAGAAAATCAAAATTACTGACATATTTACAAAAGCACTACCTATGGTGAAATTTTTCAAATTTAGAAACTTGTTAAATCTCAAGGAAGTTGTTATATAATAATTTTGTTTGTAATTTTCCTCTCCAAATAAACATTATGGGGGGTGTTGGAGATAATATTTATTTATGGAATATATATAAAAAGTCACTAATAAAGATAATATTTATCCAATACTCCAGAATATGGAAACATCCATATTCTTCTAATTTTTTTTCTTTTTTGAGACTTCTATTAGTCATTCTAAGATCTTCTAGAGATTTTTATGAATATGTGAATATAGTAGAAACTCTTCCATTGTAATCATCAAGAAATCAACAAGCTATTAATGTATTTTCATAAAATATTCAAGTTTTTTTATTTGTTGCATTGTTATGTATTTTATCTCAAATATTTTATTTGTTCAATAATTTTATATAGATTAATATGTAAGATATATATATGATAGTTTACATGTGCAACACAATAGTAAATAGTGTTATATTAAATATTTAACAAGACTTTATATATTATATTAAACATATATATTTTACAATTGGTTAAATTAAATGATAACATTAAATTATAATATATTATAACTAATATTAGTATTATATTATTAGAATGTTATTATTAATATATAATGATATTATTATATTATCATTTAATAATTGTTAATAATAAGGTTAATATATTTAACCTTATAATGTGAATATATTATTAAGGTTTATCTTAGAAACCTAACCTTAATTAAATCCTAATTGAACCCTATTTGAAGTGTAACCTTGTAATGTACCCTAAGCCTAACCCTCTAATGTAACCCTAATTGAACCTAAACCATAAATCTAACCCTAATTGAACCTAACTCTAGCCCTAACCTTAATTAAGTAGTATTAGGATGGAATTTGAATAGGAATAAATTGGGGTTAGGATTTAATGAGGGTTGAATTATAAGCTTAATTAAGGTTAGGATTTAATTAGGGTGAGGGTTCTTTAAGGGGTATGGTAACAGTTAGGGTTAGGGTTCAATTAGGGCTAGGATTAAACTAGTGTTAGTTTTAGAATTAAGGTTAGCGTTAGGGTTCACATTATAAATAATGTTAAATTTAGGTTTAGGTTAGATTTCAATTATAGATATGGTTAAGGTTCAATTTGGATTAATATTTAATAAGGGTTAAGATTAAGGTTAGGGTAAAATTTATCTTAGTGTTAGGGTTTAGGGTAAAATCTTGAGTGTAATTAATGTTATTATATAGTTATGAAATTATAGTTAACATTAGGGTTTAATTATGGTAAGTTATATATGGAGTAGGCTAATGGTTAGGGTTAGGGTTCACTTAGGGTTAAGATTCAATTAGTGTTATTTTTGTAATTAGATTTATTGTTAGGGTTAACATTATAAATAATGTTAAAGTTACGTTTAGGTTTTTTTCAATTATAGTTATGGTTAGGGTTAAGATTGGGCATAAAAAAGGGTTAGGTTTGTTCGGATATGGTGTTGTACACCATTGCATAAAATGTTCTATTATAATGTTGTAATTAAATAATTATTTAGTTGTGATTCACCTAGGTGGTGTGACTAATCACACTAGGTAATTATTTGGGGGGCACTATGTTGTATTGTAACATTGTATTTATTATTTAATGTGTGAGCGACATGGAATCATCATTTAATATTGGGGAAATATTAAATAAAGTTAAAACATAGTACATACTATTAAATGAAGGGCTAGAGGTTTTGTATTAACATGGTTTTGTGGTAAACAATTTTGTCTTGCCAGTTCGTTGTATTTGTGTGAGATTGAGTCTATAAAAGAAATAACATTTTTAGAGGTTAAGTTTGGTTGGGTGAGTGGTCTATCATTATTGAGTCTTTCTAAGGAGTGCATATGTGAAGCATGGCATGGGATGTCTGAATTCATTATTGGAAACATGAGGATGGATTAGAGAGGCTTGATGTTTTAGAGGTATTTATTGTAACTCTTGTATTTACTTATTTTTGAATGGTAGATGGAGTAGGGATGCTTTTTCAGGCTATGTCTTTTTGTCTTAAGGGTTTTCTCGAGGTATATCTTGTGTTATTTTATGGATTGTCTTTTTGATCTATGCATTTTAACTACTTGCATGCATATTTATCTCTCATGGGGTTATGTAGGAAATGGATTAAATTTTTGGGTTATGATGCATTATTTCCTAACAAGTGGTATTAGAGCTTTATGGTTGATGGGAGGTGTGAGCTTCCATATTTTTGGTTATAACCCTTGTTTGAGTAAATTTGTACAAAGTTGAATCTATAGACATGCATGTTAGATATGAGGCATTACAAGGTATGGGACACATGTTGGAGGTGTTAGTATGTAGATTTATTCTTTTGGGTTGTCAAGATTTGGTAGTTTTATTGTACATCAGAAGCTTGAAAAAATTGGGTCAAAAGGGTCTCTTAGATTGTGCTTTCATATGAGGTTTTGTAGACGAAACTTTGTAGATGACCTCTTCAGACAAACAAAAACTCACCATTGGATCCAAGATGGCTAAGATGAAAAATGATATAAAATTTGACCTATTTTGACCAAGTTGAAAAGAAGGAAAAAAATTTCAGCCCCATCCCAATTGTACAACCATCCAAAGCATCGACCAAAATAAAATATTTGGCTTGTGAAAAAACTAAAAAATTTATTGGCCTTTCTTATTTGAAAAATCTTGCAAATATATATTTATTACAAATCCTATTGAAAAATAAAATAAAATAAATAATTGGGAACGGGGGATCCATAGACCTCTTGTACTCCCTACCGATTCCTATAGTCATAGGTGGTACTAATAGTACTGCCAATATGCAGCGTCATCCCCGCCAACAGGCCAGTCAGTACCATCAATGGTTGGGGCAAGCAACCCTTAAAGGCCTTGATCCTCAACGGGTTGTCCCATGGGGAACTAGCCCTTCCCGAGCTCAACGAAAAATAAAAACTACTTCCAATAAATTTTTAAAATCTGCCATTTGAAATTAAAACTATAAGCTATAAAATATATTTTATAAAATTTCAAATCCATTGGAAAATAGAATGGCACCCTTCTTCTGGTGCCATGGGTGAAGTGCTTCCTAGGCACTGTCGACACCCCACCGCCATCGATAGGCCACTAGTGGTTCAGTCTGGGGGCCAGCAATAGTTTCTCTATATTGCTAATTTGGATTAGTTTTTCAAACTAGCATAACTTTACCCTAGGGAACTATATTTTTTACTTCTTATAGTCATTGGACAGGTGGTTTTGAGCACTATGCAGTGGTATAGGTTTAGTTTCCTAATTTTGTAGTTTTGATCAATTTTTTAAGTTGGAAGCTAGATGTTGTTGGTTTTACAATTTTGAGCATAAATTTGTCACATGGAATTGGAGCTATTATTTTGAATAGGCGTTGGAGAGCATGGACAGTGTACTACATAGTGGAAAAATTATATTTTTATTTTGTGTTATAGGATGAGTTTGGTACTTTTTTGATGACTTGTAGGTGCCTGAGCTTTTGGGTGTGATTGCATAAGCATCTAGACGTGTAAAGAGAATAAAATTTGAGGGAGTACAAGTTTTTATTTATGATATTTATGATGGTACAGCTAATTATGAGTTTGGTGCTTCCTAGTACATGCTTATTGGTGTTTTTAGAGTTAAAATTTGATGGTGACAAGTACACATGTTGTCTTTGATTTTGAGGATATGGATTAACACGAGTGGAGACTTGGAGTCTCGTATGGTCATATTTGAGTGTAGGTACAATGTTGGGTATGGTTATGGTTTCATGGATATATAGGTACATTTCAACATTGAAAAAACATGATCATATATGAAGTTGTTTGGTGGTGAAATGGTTTGTTTTTAGGAGATTATTTTTATCTCCTTGATGCTTATTCGGTTCCTTGACTATGATTACTCATTTATGGACATGTTTAGGAAATTAGATTTGTGGTTGATTTGGTGTTTGAGTCTTTATGTCTATAGGATTATCTTCTTTGATATGCCAGTTTGCAGGTTACTAATGTGATGATGAGTTTTCATGCTTCATTATTTGGGATCTACAAGTTATGCAAGTTTGGAGATTAGCTACCTATTTTATTTTAGTGGGATGACTGAGTGTGGGCTATCCATATCCATAACATTGGTTCGGTGTTGATGCAGACTTCATTAGTTGACCTCGTTTGTGGCCATTTATGCATTGGTCTATTTATTTGGTATGAAAGGATGGATGATTAGAGTACCTGATTAGCTAGTTTATGGGACTTGTAGGATGTGGTTTTATCATGATTTCATGATTTCTATGTACATTTTTTATTTTGACACTTTGAATGGGAGCTTTTGATAGTGATGATTTGGCAATGTAGGATTGGTTCCTAATATTTTAATGGTGGTTGTGGGTATGTGCAGGATCATCATGGGCCAAAAAATGGTGATATGTAAGCCATATGATGGCCCATGTGGCTGATGACTTTTTTTTTACCCAAAATTGATGAAACGAAAAGAGTTTTTAGATGAGATTCTCAAATTTCCACCAATATAAATTATGCTTTAATTTGAATTTAATAAATAATAATTATTCATTTTCTATTAGAATTACGAATAAAGTCCCGATTGATAGGCTAATTGAAAAACATCTATAAATTTCAAATAGTATCACATTTTTTGAATCCGAAACATGCGTCACATTCTATGCTTCGCATACTATAGGAATAAAAAAAAAAAATTGAATTTCATGAATTTTTGACCAAGTTAAGGTGGTTAGATAGACGCGCTTTTATATTTTTTAAAAGTTGTAATAAAAAATTCATAATTAATTATTTACTTGGAAAACAAATTATAGAAAAATATGAATCACATCGAGACATGAGTCCTCTACTTATATCTAAAATCTTATAAAAAAATATTATCATTTTATTGTGGTTAGGGTGGTCAGACAAACACCTACTTCTTATTTTTACCCTAAAATTTAAATACTACTCCATTGAAATTTCAAATTTTCACCAAATAGATTTTTTTTTTTAAATAAAGGTCTAGTAGTTTAGAAACTACATTCAATTTTTTACATATTCTATTTTTATATTTTTTTGAAATAATATAGATAGCTTATTCAAATTTTTACGTCAAGTTGTCTAACTCTGATTTTTTGTCTTTTTATTGCCACTTAAGGGCCTATTTTTTCCATGATGATCTTGCACATACCCTTGTATCTTCTTGGATTATAGATATTGGTTTCACTTGTTCTATAGAGTTTCTAGGATTATAGTTGAGTGTGTGTGGACCTAGATTATCTTCATGGAGGAGATGGTTATCTTCATGTGACTGGATATGTGGTTTCTTGGTTTAGAGTGTGTTTGGTATTGTATCATGGTTTACTCTTGATACTAGTTTAGAGTTTTTGCATAGTACATATTTTCTTGAGACCAAGATGTATGCATTAGTACATGTGATCTCTGAGGAGGAGATGGTTAGATCATGTTGTCATGATAGGTTCCTTATTTTGTAGTTGGAGCTTTGAAATTGACCTTGGTGGCTCTCTTGATATTGAGTACATTGATCATTTTTTTGATTACTTCATGATAATGTGGAGTTTCATTTGGAGTTTAGCATGGATTAATTAGTTGGAGATTCTTATTGATACTTGGAGACATAGGTGAGGTTGGATTTCTCTTGTTATTAGATACATTTTAGGGATACAGTTACTCTTTCGAGGTTTCAACTGAAAGATCAAGGACCCTTCACCTGGATATGGACATGAGTTTATGATGGACCTATAGAGGAGATTATTATCAAAGTGATTCATGACGACTTGGTTATCTTGGAGGATCAATCTCATTCCCCTCTCTTGGTATACTCAATAGTTTATTATTTGAGAGGTACTTCTAATTATTTCTTTTAGATTTTTTATGTTTCATGCTTTGATTTCTCATGGAAATGAGTTGAATCATGGTGATTGATTTTGGGAGACTCATTTTAGATTATTTAGCATGAGTTTATGTTGATTTATCTTTCATGTATATGCATCTTGATCTATGGATAGATAGTTCTGAAGGATTCATTTTGAGATATTTTTAGCATGGTTATCTCCTCGTGCACTTGATTTTATGTTATCATTCATTGATGAGGAGTTAAGCAGATGATTAAATTGGGTTGGTTTCCTTTTTCTGAGAATGGATACTTTGAGTTTCTTTTACTTGGTTAGAGAGGCTTACATACATGATGAAGTTATACATGATTCATTTGTTGTGTTTGATTTAAGAGATTGAACATTACTTTTGGTGTTGTTGAGGCTTCTCATTTGGGGTTGTTATGAGATCATACTTGACACAACGTTGCACATTTAGGTTTTGGTAGAAGGACATGTTATGGTTTACATATTTTCTATTTTCATTAAATGGTTCCTTCCTGGAGGTTCATGTTCATATGATTTGTGAGGAGGGTGATGACATGTTGTAAGAGATTATATTGCTATTTTGGTTGTATGATGGATCATTTTTTATTGTTCTTGGTACTTCATTGTTCATCATTTATCACACCTTGATATAGTTTTTATTGGTAGAATTTATATTCTTTGACATTTCCCATGCAGTGGGAGTTCCTAGATATGCATGCTCTTCATTGATAGGTTTGATACAAGAAGCTTTTGATTGTGATTTATGGGTTACATATGTTGTTTGCATGATTTTACTGATGTTGTTGATACCTAGGAGGTATGGATGGTTGGATGTGTTAGCATGTGTTGTGGATGCTATTTCTTATCATGTGGATTTTTCACTTGATAGTAGCTTGGTTGGAGCATTTTTTATCAATTGGATTTGATTTTTGTCTTCTTGGATATGTGCATCTTCACCTAGGCATGTTCCTTTTCTTTCATAAGTGGAACATTGGAGGATGAGAGGAGTTATTTCTTTAGTTGGTGGTAAATTTTATTTTATTGTAGGTATCTTGATGTAGCACAAGAGAATGTTGGAGATCCATGTGGTTACATGTATGACTATGGTGATTTATTTCATTGATTGATCCCTTATGCAATTTATACAAAATGTGGGAGAATGTTAGGATATGGTGTTGTACACCATTACAAAAATTATTATATTATAATGTTGTAATTAAATGATTATTTAGTTGTGATGCACCTAGGTGGTGTGGTTAATCACACAAGGTAATTATTGGGGGGATACTTTATGGTGTATTGTAACATTGTATTATTATTTAATGTGTAAGAGACATGGGATAATAATTTAAAATTAGTACCCAATATTAAATTAGGGGTTAGTGGGTTTTTAATTTTGTGGTACATGGTTTTATATTACCACTTGGTTTTATTTGTGTGAGTTTGATTTTATAAAATCAAGAACATGTTTAGAGGTTAAGGTTGGTTGGGTGAGTGTGCTATCACTATTGACTCTTTTTGAGGAATGCATATGTGAAACATGGCATGGGATGTGTGGATTCATACTTGGAAACATGAGGATACATTAGAGATGTTTGATGCTTCAAATGTATTCATTGTAACTCTTGTATTACTTTATTTCAAAATAATAGATGGAGTATGGATGCTTTTGGAGGTTAGTTTTTTCCCTCTTAAGGGTTTTACCAGGGTATATCTCATGTTATTTTCTGGCTTGTCTATTTGAGATATGGTTTATGGTTACTTCCATGCATATTTATCTCTCATACAGTAATGTAGGAAATGGATTAAGACTCTAGGTTATGATGCATTATTTCCTAGTAAGGTTCATGGTTAGGATTATAGTTAGAATTATGATTAAATTAAGGGTAGGATTCAATAAGGGTTCAATCAAGGTTTAAATGAATGTTAAATTCAGTTTATGATATATTTATAGTTCAAAGTTAGAATTGAAGTCCATAACCCCTATCATAATCATAATGTTGTCCCTAACCATGATCTTTTTATAACTCTAAAACTATTTATGATAACTCTAGCTACAATCCTAATTTTAACCATAATCCTAATCCAAATTTCAATCCCAACCTTAACCCTAATCCTAACTATATTCCTAACTATAACCCTAAATGTAACTCAAAACATAATTATAAAACTATTTCTCATAACCCTAAATGTAACTCTAACCTCCATCACCATAATTGAATCGTGGTTCTAATTAAACCCTAATTAATCCCTAACATTAACCTAATAATAACCTTAACCCTAACCTAAATTAAATCCTAAACATAATCATAGCCTTAATATTTATCATAGAACCCTCACTCTAACTTTAGTTAAAAAATAACCTTGCCCTAATTATTTTTACAATCCTAACCATAAACCTTAACCCTAGTTAAACCATATATGTAATTTAATCACAAGCATAATTGTACCCCTAATTAAATCTTAATTAAATGTTAACTTGAATATTTATCATCTAACAATAAGGTCCTAACCCTATAATAACCTTAATCATAATAATAATGTTAATTTAACCAAAACAATAACCGTGACAACACACTTAATCTTATAATCCTAATTGTAACCCTACTCTTAATGAATGATAACCCTAATTCTACCCAAAACCTAATTTAATAGTAAAAATAAAACTAAACATAACTTGAATCTTAATATAAGAGTCCTAAGCCTAATCGTAACACTTAATAAATGAAAACCATAATTAAACCTATAGACAATTAAATTTGTCCTGATAATATCACATACTTGATCTCACATACTAACATCATTTTCTAGTCTATTTAAACTAATTCTTCCATTTAATTAAATAATGTCAATTATTTAGTTAAATTCATCTTTTCTCCTATTAATTAAATAGCTCAAACTTATTTAGTTAGTTCATTATTCTCCATGTTGGTTATTTGTTAAGAACTAAACTTATTCTTACCACAAACCTATGAACTTGCCAAGGAAAATTATCAGTAAGGGAAAGGATTGGCCAACACATACGTAAAGGCTCTTTAGTTATTTACTTATTCACTTTAGGCTCTGTCAAATGAGGGAGGGTAATCCCAAAACAACTGTGTTCCTAGATACTGGTGTGTCTTTAGTATCAAACAAAGGGTAAATAGATGATTCTCCTTAACTGTTTGAAAGGCATACTACCTTGAAGATTTGGCTAACCTTCACAGTAGCGACTAACCTAAACAAGAGAAGCTATAATTCCTTTAACACTCCCACACACCAATAAAAGTAATTAGCAAGTAATTTAATTATATTTATGTGATCATTGGTCAAGTCGGTTACCAAATGGAGCATGAATACTAAACCAAACTAGTGCCATATTCTAGAAAACAGAGTCAAACCACAAACCTATATGATTAGATAACAATGTTGTATTTTAGAAAATACCTACAACCTTAGAAACGCTGCCTTACAATATTCCCACCAGTTATTTCTAGAATTAGCTTATTACTACCATCCTTATACAGAGATTATAACAAACTCGCTGTTAAGTTCAAGCATTTACATACATTCCTTGAATGGAAGAGCAAGAATAAAACAACACATCTATTGGAATTCAACAGAGACAAACAAGATAGCCATGGATTATCATATTCATAGCTTGTATAATTTGTACATAGGAGAGAAATGTACATAAATTTTGGATTAGTTAGTTATCTGTAATGTTATCAGAAACCATACATAATGGTTGATCCCTTTCGAGAATGTATTACTGAAAAAATTAGTATCCATTTTCTCTTGCACCTATTTCTTTTAAAAATAACTACCTATTGACCTCCTGAATTCTTGACCTCTTGACCTCCTTTGTAAAAAATCATAAAATCCCTTTTATAAGACAAGGGAGAAACAAACACTAGGATGAATTACATTTTACATTTTCATTTCATTTCCATTTCAAAAATGAATTTCAACAGAAAAACAAGAGAATATTCCCCAACTGATTTAGGGAACCATCATTTTAATTCAAGTGAAAGAAAAAGAGTCCAAGAAACCATTAATAAGAGCAACCTCACTAGTCACCAAAAAGTGTAGTTGTGGTAGTACCAAAACATGTAAATCCACTTCACCCCTAGAAACATCCACATCAGCAAAAAAGCGTAAAATATCGAAGACTTACTTCATTATACACACTGACCAAAGAGAGCATATCAACACATAGGACAAAAATTTCGAGCACCAACCAAGGAAAGAAGCAGGGTGTTACTTTTCCTTGTCACTAAGAGAGTAGGTGTGTCCACTCAGTGTCCTTATCTTCAATGGATTAACCATCAACACCTCATCCTCATAATCATCCCAATCCTTCATGGCCATAAGATATTGATGATAGCCAGAATCAGGTTCATTTCCATTGTCAAAATAATCATTAGAGACCTCAATGGGAGAATGATGACATCCCATGTAAGCCCGGTGATATCTATTCCTTCTAGTAGCTTCCTTTTTTGGCCTCTCAACCTTCTTATCTTTTCCTTTGGGAAATTCCTTAGAGATAGCTCGACCCCTTAGGTGATAGGCATGTTTAAGAACACCTCATGTTGAATCTATGGCAGCTCTTGTCTTCTTTGTTGGTGTTACTGGTACTTCTAGTCCACCTTGCTCACCTTGAGGAGGAGAGTCTTGAAATTCAATAGGTTTGAGCCACTTGGAATGGTGGATTGGGCTGATATTCACACTTACGTTCCGCATTCTCCCACTATGTTACTTAAAGAATTCACAAAGAAAAGTCACCACCCTACTCAAAAATAACTAACTCAAAATCACAACCTTCTCTCAAACTTTATATTTTTGCAATCAAATGGTGGTAATAATCAGGCAAGTAAAACTCATTAAATAGAGAAATTGGTGTGCATCTGCATTAATTTTCTAGGAAATCTTGTGTGAGAGAATTGGTAGTCATTTAATCTATTTTTATATCTCAACCGTTCATCATACTTTGAACCAGATCAACAGTTAAAAACTCCAGAGTATTAATGATGAAAAAATTAAATGAATGCATTTGGTACTCATCCCAAATCGAAAGAGTCAAGTGAGATAAGAATTTCCTTAACTTTCATGTCAATCATACACTTAATTTCCCAAACAGATATGTCGTGTCACATTTACCCATTTTCCCGTAGAAAATAACTCACTTGTAGTTCATCATAGTAGGATAGCAAGGAACGATCATGATTTACCCTCAGAGTATCGACTAGTACCTTTCCTCACTTCAATTTTATCTTCCCACGTGTACTAGCCTTTGACAGCATTGATGGCTCTAAAATTGCTTACCAATCTCACAAGCATGTTGAAGAATTAGCTTTAACTTTGGTGTCATTTTTATCTTGGAACAATCTCAGCTAACATCTCCAACTGCATCCACCTTCACTAGAACTCTCTGAGTTTGTAGAGGTAGTTTGCATGGCACTTGCTCATGTGCCTATCAAAAGACATAGGACATGGGCGGGGATCATATGGGATAATGAGGAGTGGCTAGGATTGAGCCACATCACCTTCCATCAACCGTTGATTTCAATTCATATAAGGAAAAACACAATTCCCAAGATCTAGCAGATTATTCATAATGACAGATGTTACTACGCTCGCGAGCCCTTTGTGACCATTACTCCTTAATGTTTAAAATATATGAGCTCATAGGGAATAGCTTTGATTAAAACACGTTCCATGAAATCTACCATTGATTGTGCCTTGAACAACATCCACCACCCTATGAGGATTCAACACCCGCTATAAAGCAGCACCACGTGGCTATTGCCCACTAGCCAGTATCCTTAAAATAATATCAAATAGAACAAGATGGTGTTGGGTCAGAAGGCAAATATATAACAAGTTAAATGTAGATTTGAACAATAAAATAGAGTAATAAAACACACATAGAAGACAACACAAAGAATTTAATGTGGTTCACCCAATCTAGGCTACATCAACAAAACCATAGCCATCTAATGATTTTATTATCTAGTGAAAAAACCTATTACAATATTGTGAATAATGCCATGGTACAACTCTTCATCCCAACTGCTTATAACAAGCTTTTAGAAGCTTCCAAAAAATTAGGGTTTACAAAGTTGTCCTTTTTCTTTTTCGGTGACAAAACAAAAAAAAGGTGCTAAAAAGTGTACAGTATAGCATGATCAGTCACCACATACCAACAATCTCCCATTTGGAGACTGATCAGGCTCCATACCAACACAATCTCCCACTTCGAGACTGATCTTGGATGACACCACTGCACTTACAACTCCCACTGGAAATACACACCTTGGACCTTGTTGCTTTGTTATACTTGAATTCAACCTTGAAGGCCAACTGAAGCTGAAGAGGACCTGATATTCTCCCTTATCACTACCTTGGTAAACATATGCACTGGATATTCATCTATATGTATGTTTTCCAGCTTTACCTATCCATCCTCCAATACTGACCAAATGAAATGGTATCTCAGCTGTGTGTGTTTGGTTTTAGAGTGCAAGGCAAAATTCTTTGCAATATGTATAGCACTTTGGCTATCTGTAAACAAGTGATTTTCAGCCTATGTTTTTCCCAACTCTTCCATGAAGGCTTGTAGCCATATCATCTCCTTTGATGCCTCTATTGCAACCACATATTCTGCCTCTGTTGTGGATAAAGAAACCACCTTTTGCAACCAAGAAATCCAACTTGCGATTGTCCCACCAACTATAAATATACAACCTATGGTACTCCATCTGATATCTATATCCCCTGCCAAATCTGAGTCAACATAGCCTTTTAAATCTATATTAGAGCACAAAATATAAACATATATTGGATGTACCTCTCAAGTACCCAAGAATCCATTTTATCACATTCCAATGCTCAACTCCAAGATGACTCATATACCTACTAAAAACTCCTACAACATGTGCAATAGCCGGTCTTGTGCATACCATGGTGTACATTAAACTGCCTACAACTGAAGCATATGGTACCTTGGACATTTTTTCTTCCTCTTATGTCTTTGGACACATATCCTTAGTCAATTTTACATGATTGGGCAAAGGTGTGCTGGCAGCTTTTGCATTCTCCATATGAAATCTTTGCAACACCTTTTCAACATAATCAGCCTGAGATAAAAACAATTTCCTATTTTTCTAATCTCTTGTAATCTTCATACCAAGGATTTGTTTTGCTGGCCCCAAATCCTTCATAGCAAATGAATTTGCTAACTATTGTTTTAACTCCTTTATGTGATCCATGTTAGACACTGCTACAAGCATATCATCAACATATAAACATAAAATAATGTAGCTATCTTCACCTAACATCTTAAAATAAACACAATGGTCAGAATTACACCTGGTGTAGCCTTGCTCAGCCATAAAACTATCAAATTTAAGATACCATTGCCAAGGTGCTTGCTTCAAGCCATATAAACTTTTCTTCAATCTGCACACTATTTTCTCCTTACCTTTGACCTCAAATCCTTATAGTTGTTTCATATATATTTCCTCTTCCAAATCACCATGGAGAAAGGCAATTTTAACATCAAGCTATTCTAAATGCAAATCTTCAACAACCACAATACTTAAAACAGTGCGAATAGAAGTCATTTTAACAACTAGAGAAAATATTTCATCAAAATGAATACCTTTTTTATGTGAAAATCCCTTTACAACTAATCTGGCTTTAAATATTTTCTTACCTCCATCCTCCTCTTTCACCCTATAAACCCATTTCTTTGGTAAAGAGTTTTTTCCTGTAGGCAACTTGTGTTATTCCCAAGTCTGATTTTCCAACAAGGATTCCATTTCTTCTTCCATTCCATGCTCCCACTGAACCGTGGTATCCACCTGCATAGCTGCATGATAACATTCTAGTTCACCGGCATCTGTTAATAAAATAGAATACAAAGAGGGAGAAAATCTTTCTGGAGGTCTACTTATCCTTCAAGATCGCCTAACATTCACTGGATTTTGTGGTATTTCTTGTTGTTGCTGTTGCAAAGCATGAGAAACCACTGGAACATTGTTGTTTGTAATATCATGCAACACTGCATAATCCTTTCCTGTCTTCTCATGTTGCTGCAATAGATCTTTGTACAACACTTTCTCATTGAATATGACATCCCTAATTCTCACAATTTTCTTATTTTTAAAATCCCAAAGCCTATAACCAAATTAATCAATGCCATATCCAACAACTATATGTTTCTTTGATTTTTCATCAAGCTTGATTCTATTTTCATAATCTATTTGTGCAAACTCTTCACAACCGAAGGTTTTGAGAAAAGAATAACTCACCTTCTTACCTATCCATGCTTCCTCTGGAATAGCACAACCCAAAGGATTAGAGGGACCTTTATTAATTAAATAAATATTACTATTTACAATGTTTTCCAACATGTTTAAAGGTAGCCTAGCATGCAATCTCATAGTTCGTGCATTCTCCATTATTGTTCTATTCATGCGCTCAACTACTCCATTTTTCTATGGAGTCCTTGGAAGTGTTTTCTACCTACGAATACCATTAGAGGAAGAATAATCTTCAAACTCTTTGCTGCAATACTCACCATCATTATTAGATCTGAAACATTTTATCTTTTCACCTGTCTCATTCTCAACCAAGCTTCTCCATTTTTTAAAAGTTGTAAATACATCATATTTCTTCCTAAGGAAATAAATCCATACCTTCCTAGTTGCATCATCAATGAATGTAACATAATACTAAGAGCCACCGAGAGAATATAATAGAGTTGGTCCCCATAAATCCTTCTGATAGAGGTAGCCCTCCATCCACATCTTCCATAACTGATAGTTTTTCCCATTGAACTTCTCAACCTTCAACTTACCCTCGTCTTCCATAGCTCCCACTTAACTATGAGACTCCCACTCAACCACGAGACTTTCTTGCAGACGATAATCGAAAACAACCCACTTTGATTCCACTTGTTGGGTTAGAAAGTAGATATATAAAAAGTTAAATGCAGATTCAAACAATAAAATAGAGTAATATAACACACATAGAAGACAACACAAAAAATTTAACGTGGTTCACCCAATCTGGGCTACATCCACAAAATCGTAACCATCCAATGATTTTATTATCCAGTGAAAAACCTATTACAATATTGTGAATAATGCCATGCTACAACTCTTCATCCCAGCCACTTATAACAAGCTTTTAGAAGCTTCTAGAAAATTAGCCCTGGTTTATAAAGTCAACCTTTTTCTTTTTTGGTCACAAAACTAAAAAAAGGTGCTAAAAATTGTATAGTATAGCATGATCAATTGCCACATACCAACAGATGGGCTTGTGGGGATAGGTATAGATATGGCCACATCTTTCATCAATCAACAGTGGATCCTCTTTGGAATGTACCAGTTATCTTTACCAAGGGGATTGCATCCACCATTATATCAGACACGTATTCAAAGCCCACTAGCCCATGTGAATAAAATAAGAAGCAATAAACTACCATGGGCATATGAGAAACAATTGAGATTAATTGCTTTGATTAGATGACCCATATGAAGATTTAATTCTTCATGTCATAAAAGTTATTCATAAAAAGGGGGACATGACTAAGTGAATGAGATACTGAACCATAACAACAAAGGCTAAGGATTTAAAATTTTAAGATCAAGGCTTCTATTATAGGGAAATTTGACATTCGAAAGAATCAAGGTGATCAACAAACCTAAGATCAGGGGCCGATAAAACAATGACCTTAATGGCACAAGTGACAACTTAGGTGACTAGGAATAGGGAAAAAAAGGTCAATGCAATTTTAAAATGACCAAGGGTTTATTTGATTTACAGGCCAATTTTGGAAAGTTTCATGGATACAAAACCCTATTACAGTGATGAGGACATGACCTTAAATCAGGCACAAAGGACCAAGCTAAAGTTTCACAATTTTTTTAGGATGGAACCAATTTTTTTTTTAGGGGTTCAATCAGTGGCTCTTGTTGGGGACACATGCCTCACATAGGCATAGGGAGATCCTAGAATCTATGGGAGAGCAGACCAATTACTAGAACATTGGGTGGCAGAACTTTATTCAAAAATTCAAACCACATTTGATGGCCCTGGGCCACCAAATGAGAAAGAAGAATCCATGTCTGCCTCTATCAAAAACATTGTGCTCAGTTGTCTGTATTAAGTCCAATCTGAAAATATTGTCCTTGTTTATCTGAAGACAAAAATCACCCTTGGCATTCTTGATATCATCACTAAAAATTTCATCAACAAGATTATTCTCATGCACAATTACTTTCGTGTCAAATTTGATGGGAAAATGGAAAATTTCACAATGTGTTTTAAAAGGTTCACTTTGAGACTTCCCCTCATCATTCATCTGCACATCAGATCTGGAACTCTCATAGTGGTTAGGCTTAATAAAGACATCACACTCTACACAAAATATGCAATTCTCATGTGTGTTGGGAAAATAATGCTCACACATTTGAAACTTCTTTAATTGAATTGCACCATAGGTCAGTTTATTATCATTCCAATAACATAAATCAGTCACATCATCACATGCCTCAAGGTTCTAAAAATTATATTTTTCAAAACCCTCAATATCTTTATCAGAATCATTTTGAATGTCATCACTTTCAGGATTAATAGGATTAATAGGATCAGAAAAAACATTGTCATGTGGACCATAAATTGATAGGAATATTGCCCTATATGTCAAAGACTCACTATTATTTAAAAATTTCTCATTAGCCTTTGAACAAGTATCTTCATTTTCTTGAGCACAATTGTTTTCCTTAAGTATTAGATGAAAACATATCCATAATCATACTATGAAGATAACTTGGGACATCAACAAAGAATTCAATCTCACATTCACTAACATGAGATCCACCATTGTTTACACCATCAAGATATTTATCATTTTTAACATTGTGTATAGGTTCAAGATACTAAATAGACAAGTTCTTATTTCAAAGTGACCATCATCCATTGAATTAGTATGCTCTAGTGATAACAAACCTTAACTATATTCCAAGTATTCATCATTTGAAATGTGTTCACTTACTTGTGAACAAGCAATCTCATTATCATTATATCCTTGAGGTGAATAAAACATCTCTAGCTCATCATCATAGGAGCATTCATAACTCTCCAAAAAATAATCAGGTTCATTGTCATCATGATCTTCATCATTGCATAAATTTGTTGGCCCATAGTTGTCGTTGCACCAAATGATCGGCCTGTTAACGCCTGAGACAACTGCCTGAGTTAACGGATCCACGAGAGGCAGTTAGTCCATGTCACAAATCCTAGAGGGAGCACTCACCATCTGCCAACAAAATCCCCCTCAATGTTACCTGAGGGGATTCAAACCCGACACCTTTGGATCTTATACCACTTGTTAATAAGTAAAAGCTTTGTCCAAGCAGATTCACTGTCATTCAGAGACCTGTTAATCAAATGACTACAAAAATAAAACTTCTAGAATTAGTAACATTTTTAGATGTATCATGGTCTGTCCAAATAATGGTATTTTTCAAACACCCCTATATTGAAGCTTGATGTATTCTATATTCGGGTATGTGTAGGATCATCATGGAAAAAATAGGCCCTTCAGTGGCAATAAAATTCAAAAAATCAGAGTTAGGCAACTTGACGTAAAAATTTGAATAAGTTATCTATATTATTTCAAAAATATGTAAGAATAGAATTTGTAGCAAATCGAATGTAGTTTCTAAACTACTAGGTTTATTTTTAAAACATAAATTTATATGGTGAAAGTTTGAAATTTCAATGCAGTAGTACTTAAATTTTAGGGAAAAAATAAGAAGTAGGTGTTTGTCTGACCACCCTAACCACAATAAAATAATAATACTTTTTTATAAGATTTTAGATATAAGTAGGAGACGCATGTCCTGATGTGATGCATATTTTTTTATAATTTTTTTCCAAGTAAATAATTAATTATGATTTTTTTGTTACAAATTTTAAAAAATATAAAACCTCCTATATCTAACCACCTTAACTTGGTCAAAACTTCATGAAATTCAGTTTTATTTTTTTAATCCTATAGTATGCGAAGCATAGAATGTGACGCATATTTCATATTCAAAAAATGTGATACCATTTGAAAGTTATAGATGTTTTTCAATCAGCCTATCAATCAGGACTTTAGTCGTAATTCAAATAGAAAATGAATAATAATTATTTATTAAATTCAAAGTAAAGCATAATTTATATTGGTGGAAAGCTAAGAATCTACTTTAAAAACCCTTTTCATTTCATCAATTTTGGGTAAAAAAAAGTCATCATCCACATGGGTCATCATATCACTTAGATGTCGCCACTTTTTGGCCCATCATGATCCTGCACATACCCATTCATTGAAAGTTAAGGCACTCTAAAAGAGATAGAATGGTATCCAAATCAAGAAATCAAAGTGCTTAGACATCTTATGTTTAAGAGCCAATAAAATTTTTACTGATATCACTCAAACAAATACCCTATACCACCACTACTTGTTATGATATGCTTGCTTTCAAGACCTTGTAGTCCTTGTTTGTTCACTATGACCATGCCCATCATTCTCAGGTCAAGATTTCATGTGTACAAGATGCAAACTGTCAAGAGAAACCAATCCTCACATTGTAAAACAATAACATATTAACTCTTTACCCATTTGTTGAAAATAGTCAAGGGTTTCAAACTAAAAACAATGTCATTAACCTCAGAAACTACAAAATTATTTCCTTAACAAAATGTCTTCAACCAAAAAGATTTATTCATAAACCCATAATAACCAATCTGCCAAAATTGCCAAGAATGATTTTAACAAATCAACATATTCCTTTTCTTAACAAATTATTTCAAAGCCCGTATTAAACAAAAAAATTAAAATACCTGATTATGGAGGAAGAAACCGAGTAAAAAAACATGATGACCTATCAAGAAGATCCTAATTACCCAACTAGAAAGATACCACTAAATCTTCTTCCACATTCAAGCTCTTAACCAATGAAATTCATCAAACCAAAAGACCATTCTCATCCTAGATCATATAGTGAGCTTATTTTACTGTCTACACCACTTCGACAAAGAAGAATTTACTAGAAATTTACATTCTCAAAATACCCATGGTGGCGACTAGGGTTACAAAAGTTTGCACATTGAAAAGAAATGACTTTTCCCTAGCTTTATTTTCCTTCAAATATTTCATAGACTTCATCAAAAGTAATAATGCTTTGAAGTCTGGTATAACAAAGCACACTATAATGCATATGATTAAACAAAAACATCATAATGCTTTTGAGTTTGATGCCAAAACTTTTACCATGAATACTAAAAACATTATAACTTATAAATGCAATGATTTGATCAATACCACACAAGCTGCCAAGGATGACTGTCGTTCAACATAAACATGATACCACATAAAGCCTAGACATTATCACCTTGTAAGCATTATTTCCAAATCAAAGACTTTAAAAAATATCGACATTGATAATTATTGAACCAAAAATGATGGTTTCCAATTACTTTGTCACTACCATGTGACTTTCAAACAAAGTCAATTTCCTTTGTAATAAACCCATATGACCAACATCAATCAACAATGCATGGTGATTTTTCTCGATACCTTTTTCAAGGTAATTGCTAGCAATATAATACATAAATAATGAAACATGTATATTGACAATGCCAATGCTTCAAACTCAAAGACTATAGTATTTCCTTGTCATAATAATAAAATTGTCAACATCAATATGTACCAAGATTATCAATGTGTATCATATCTTATCAAAGGAATTCATGTAAAAACAACAAACTGGAACTGCATGTGAAAGCCAAAAAATTGACCCAAGTTAAACAACTGTGTAAAGCATCATATGCAACCAAGATGTGTCACCAAAACCATCATGTATCACCATAATGTATCATGTATTACCCAAGCCATTTTTTTCATCAAGGACAAACAAAACACAAGAAACAACTGAAAGATAACAAACTCCCCCTTTGTCCTTGATGGAAAAACACATATCATCTCTCCCCCTTTTTTCCTCAATGAAAAATAATGAAAGAAGAGAATGTGAGATGCCATGAATATAAACAACTAAGACCAACCAGCATAGTAACCATCTAGAAGGAGAAATCAAGAATCAAATACTATCAACATAGCATTACTTCAGCCATAACCAAATAACTCTGTGTCATAAATCTCCTTATGTTAATCACATGAGCAATAAATAAACTTGTTTGCACTAAATATCAAATGTATAATCAATTTTACTAGCATGAATAACCATGTACCAAGGCATAAACTATACACTTCTCAAGAAGTTTTGTCACTTGTAAGGTAGCATCTACAACATATAATCTTCTCCCCATATTTGAAATAACAAAGCAAACAAGATTCTCAAGAATCTCACTACAAATCTCTTTCAAGCATGGTACTATCATAAAACATGATACTATTCAACATCTATCACAATGTCACAATAATCTACATAAGCTTAAAGCACACTGTGAGAAAGAGAATCTCAAGATACTCTTACCAATTAGCCTTGCTCCCCGTTTGTTACTTACTTGGCATAGATATCATAATCATAAACAAGTTGATCATTATCTTGACAACATAGAATCATCACTTATGCTACTTGTGTTTTGTTTGTCCTTGATGACAAAACTAGCTTGGGTAATACATGATACATTATGGTGATACATGATGGTTTGGTGACACATCTCGATGGCATGTGATGCTTTACACAGTTGATTTACTTGGCTTAGTTTTTTGGCTTTCACATTTAGTTCTAGTTTTCGCTTGTTACATGAATTCCTTTGATAGGATCTGGTACATATTTATGATCTTGGTACATATTGATGCTGACACTTTTATTATTGTGATAGGACAATACTAAAGTCTTTGCATTTGAAGAATGTGCATTGTCAATATACATGTTTCATTGTTTATATATTACATTGCTAGCAATTACCTTGAAAAAGGTATCGAGAAAAATCACCATGCATTGTTTATTGATGTTGGTCATATCGGGTTTATTACAAAGGAAATTGAAATTGTTTGAAAGTCACATGCTAGTGACAAAGTAATTGGAAGCCATCATTTTTGGTTCAATAATTATCAATGTCAGCATTTTTTAAAGTCTTTGATTTGGGAATAATTCTTACAAGGTGATAATTTTCAGGCTTTATGTGGTATCAGGTTTATGTTGACTGACAGTCATCATTGGCAGCTTGTGTGGCATTCACTAACTCATTGGGTTCATATGTGGTAGAAGTTTTGGCATCAGACTCAAAATAATTATGATTTGTTTGTGTAATAATATGCATTATAGTGTGCTTTGTTATACCAGACTTCAAAGCATTATTACTTTTGATGAAGTCTATGAAAGACTTGAAGGAAAAGAAAACTAGGGAAAAGTCATTTGTTTTCAATGTGCAAACTTCTAGAACCCTAGCCACCACCATTGGTATTTTGAGAATGTAGATTTCTCATAAATTCTTCTTTGTCGAAGTGCTATAGACAATAAAATAAGCTCACTATATGAGCTAGGATGAGAATGGTCTTTTGGTTTGCTGACTTTCATTGGTGAAGAGATCCAATGTGGAAGAAGATTCGGTGGTATCTTTCCAGCTGGCTTGTTAGGATCTTCTTGATAGGTCATCATGTTTTTTTATTTGGTTTCTTCCTCCATAATTAGGTATTTGCAATTTTTTTTTAATATGGGCTTTGGAATAATTTTTTATGCAAAGTACTATGTTGATTCATTAAAATCATTCTTGGTAGTTTTGGAAAATTGGTTATTATGGTATTAAGAAATAAATCTTTGTGGTTGAAGACATTTTTTTAAGGCAATAATTTTGTAGTTTCAGAGGTTAATTACATTGTTTTTACTTTGAAACCCTTGACTATTTTTTAGAAAATGGGTAAAGAGTTAATATGTTATTGTTTTACAATGTGAGCATTGGTTTCTCTTGACAGTTTGCATCTTGTACACATGGTATCTTGAACTGAGAATGATGGACATGGTCACAGTGAACAAACAAAGACTATGAGGTCTTGAAAGAAAGCATATCATAACAAGTAGAGGTGGTATAATGTATTTTTTTGAATGATATCATTTAAATTTTTCTTGGCTCTTAAACATAAGATGTCTAAGCACTGTGATTTCTTGATGTGCATACTATTATATCTCTTTTAGAGTGTCTTAACTTTCAATGAATACAAAATACATCAAGCTTCAATACAGGGGTGTTTGACAAATACCATTATTTGGACAGACCATGATACATCTATAAATGTCACTGATTCTGGAAGTTTTGTTTTTGTGGTCATTTGATTAACATGTCTCTATATGATAGTAACTTTTATTGGACAGAGATTTTACTTATTAACAAGTGGTATTAGAGCCAAAGGTGGCGGGTTCAAATCCCCTTGGGTAACACTAAGGGGGAGTTTGTTGGTAGATTGTTAGCACTCCCTTTGGTATTCGTGATATGGACTAACCACCTATCATGATTATGTTAACTCTGGTAGTTGTATCAGCCATTAACAGGTCGATCCTTTTGTGCAACGACAACTGTAGGCCAACAAGCTCTCCCTTAGTGTTACCCAAGGGGATTCCAACCCGACACTTTTGGCTTTCATACCACTTGTTTTCCCATAGTTATCATTGCACCAAAAGATCAACTTGTTAATGTTTGGTACAACCTCTAGAGTTAATAGATCCATGAGAGGAGACTAGTCGATGCAACGAATCTCAAAGGGAGCACTGACCATCTACCAACAAAACTCTCAGAGTGAATGCTTAAATTTTCATCTTCAATATCTTGACCAGTGACTTGTGATGAGAAATCAACAACATTTGCAAGTTCATCTCTATCTCCATCACTAGTATACATATTTTCATGTATGTTTCTTATATTTTGATTATAATTACTATAATCATCTATATAACCAGGTGAAGTTTCATTTTATGGTACACCATTTTCACTTTTGTACATCAAGTTTTGATTTTCCATAATGGGATAGTTTATATTAACATCTTGAGGTATCATACTTTGTGCATGGTCAAAGTTGGTTCCTTCAATACCCTTTATCCAATAAAGTATCTGATTAAAATTGTGAGGTTTCAATTCTTTTGGCAAGGTACTCAACCTTGGCTCAAAGAGTTCACAAAATAAATCAATGCATGTTGATTCCTCGGGTCTAAAAATTGTGGGGACTTCCAATAAAGTATTTAGGAATCTTGAGAAAAAATCATAAGGTGATTCATCCTTGTACCTCTTCATTTTAGACAATTCTTTAACAAAAGATATTTGATAAACTTTTCTCAAACTTTGTTGATGTTCAACTTGGAATTCATTATGATCAGTGTGTTGTAGTGATGGGAAAATCAAAATAAGAGAAGTACCATCATCTTGAAAATCATTTCTATTTTCTAGTCCATGAGTTCCATTTGTATGAGGGGTGCTAGAATAACCAACACTTGCAGCCATGCATCCTTTCATCATTAAATATTTTAGATTGTTCTCAATATCCATGGCTATTTGGTATGCCTGATATAATGTTGTAGGCTCCTTATCTCTTAACAAATAGCTCATTTCTTCATCAAATGCATCAAAATATACAATCAGACATACTGCATCATTTTGTTTCAAAAATTTTGGAATGCCATTTAATGTTTTTGAAAATCTTAGATTGAAAGCTGGGACCAACTCATCTTCTTCTTTTTGGATGTTGTTAAATCTTTGTCTTACCGAGTATGGATTGATTCTTTCTCCAAACTATTCCATGAATACTTCCATGAATTGATTCCATGAAGATATATAACATTCTAGTAAATATGAAAACCAATCTCTAGAATCTCCCTTTAAATTTTGAACAAAAAAAATCATAACAACATCCTCATGACTTATCTCATTATCTCCCATTAAATCAGAAAATCTTTGTAGATGTTGAGATGTTGATTCTAATCTTTTCCCTTTAAATTTTGGCAAATGTTCTTTAACTTCATTAGGGATAGGTTTTGGGAAACCTTGAATACCATTAAATTTCAATAGTCTATATCGTTCCATAGAGAAACTTCTTTAATGACATGACAAGGGGTGCACATTTGAATGATACATTTTTTCCACACCCATTTACAACTTATAACATCAACTCTATAGTTGATCACAACCCTATTACATACCTTTATCATGATATTAAAATGTTTATAATGCACAACTTAAATATAAATACATCTAAGATCTCTCAAATTGGTGGATTTCAATACAAGTATGCTTCTTATTCTATATATTACAAATTTCAATTTATGAATCATGTAGAGAAATCTTCACTATTCCCTTTGTTAGTGCTTTACTTCACTGAATTGGGAACTCATCATTACTTTTATATTTCTTAAAAATGGCACCCATATAGATCTATTCTCTTTTGCAGGATAAAACAGGGGAAAATACTTGGATATATTAGCCAGTATCACACTTTATTAGATTCTTTTAATAGAGTCGCCACCTCTTTTGTAGAGGACCAAACTTCAGTAGTATTTTTCATTGGTTCAAAATTCTTCGGAGTCACCACTCACTTTTAATGAATTTTTTTAATTCAAAACTTTCCATACTCTATCAAGGCTAGATCATCTACTGCAGGTACTTCTTCAAATTACTCCCCAGTAGAGTTTCCATTTCTATTGGCTATTTTTTAAGAACCAAACTTATTATTACCACAAAGCTATGAACTTGCAAAGGACAATTATCAGTAAGGGCAAGGATTGGCCAACACATAAGTAAAGGATTTTTAGTTCTTTACTTCTTCACTTTAGGCTCTGTCAAACTAGGGAGGTTAATCCCAAAACAATTGTGTTCCTAGATACTAGTGTGTCTTTAGTATCAAACACAAGGTAGACAAATGATTCTCCTTAACTTTTTTAAAGGAATCCTACCCTAAATATTTGGCTAACCTTCATAGTAGCGACTAACCTAAACAAGAGAAGATATAATTCCTTTAATACTCCCAAAAACCAAGAAAATAAATTAGCAAGTAATTTAATTATATTTATGTGATCATTGGTCAAGTCAGTTACCAAATGGTGCATGAATAATAAACCAAACCAATGCCATATTCTGGAAAATGGAGTCAAACCACAAACCTATATGATAAGATAACAATGTTGTATTTTAGAAAATACCTATATCCTTAGAAACATTTCCTTACAATATTCCCACAAGTTATTTCCATAATTAACTTCTTACTAGCATCCTTATATAGAGATTATAACAAACTCACTGTTAAGTTCAAGCATTTACATACATTCCTTGAATGGACGAGAAAGAATAAAACATCACATCTATTGGAATTCAACAGAGACAAACAAGATAACCATGGATTATCATATTCATAGCTTGTATAATTTGTACATAGGAGAGAAATGTATACAAATTTAATATTAGTTAGTTATCTGTAATGTTATCAAAAACCATGATATGTAATGGTTGATCCATTTCTAGAATGTATTATTGAAAAAATTAGTATCTATTTTCCCTTGCATCTATTTCCTTTGAAAATAACTACCTATTGACCTCTTGAAATCTTGACCTCTTGACCTCCTTTGTAACCAACCATAAAATCCATTTTATAAGACAAGGGAGCACTAAGCACCAGATTGAATTAAATTTTACATTTTCATTTCATTTTCATTTCAAAAATGAATTTCAATAGAAAACAAGAGAATATTCCCCAGATGATTTTGGGAACCATCATTTTAATTCAAGTGAAAACAAAAATAGAGTCCAAGAAACCGTTAATAAGAGCAACCCCACCAGTCACCAAAAAGTGTAGTTGTGGCAATACCAGAACATGTAAATCCACGTCACCCCTAGAAACATCCCCATCAGTAGAAAAGAATAAAATACATGAGACCCACTTCATAACACACTGACCAAAGAGAGCATATCAACACATAGGACCAAAATTATGAGCACCAACCAAGGAAAGAAAAGGGTGTTACTTTTCCTTATCACCAGGAGAGTAGGTGTGTCCACTCAGTGTCCTTATGTGCAATGGAGTAACCATCATCAACTCATCCTCAAAATCATCCCAATCCTTCATGGCCATGAGATATTGATGATAGCTAGAATTAGTTTCATTTCCACTATCAGAAGAATCATTAGAGACCTCAATGGGAGAATGATGATGTCCCATGTAAGCTCGGTGATATCTATTCCTTCTAGCAGCTTCCCTTTCTAGCCTCTAAACCTTCTTATCTTTTCCTTTGTGGAATTCCTCAGAGATAGTTTGACCCCTTAGGTGATAGGAATGTTTAAGAACACCTCGTGTTGAATGTCTAGCGACTGTTGTCTTCTTCATTGGTGTTACTGGTACTTCTGGTCCACCTTGCTCACCTTGAGGAGGAGAGTCTTGAAATTCAAGAGGATTGAGCCTCTTGGAATGAAAGATTGAGCTAATATTAACACTTACCTTCCCCATTCTCTCATTTTGTTACTTACTTACAAAATTCACAAAGCAAAGTCACCACCCTACTCAAAAATAACTAACTCAAAATCACAACCTTTTCTCAAACTTCATATTTTTGTAATCAAATGGTGGTAATAATCAGGCAAGTGAAAGTTATTAAATAGAGAAATTGGTGCGCATCTGCATTAATTTTCCAAGAAATCTTGTGTGAGAGAATTGACAGTCATTTAATGGGTATGCGCAGGATCATGATGGGCCAAAAAGTGCCAATATGATGGGTATGTGGCTGACGACATTTTTTTACCCAAAATTGATAAAATGAAAAGGGTTTTTAAAGGAGATTCTCATCTTTCCACCAATATAAATTATTCTTTGCTTTGAATTTAATAAATAATTATTACTCATTTTCTATTGAATTACGACTAAAGTCTTGATTTTTAGGCTAATTGAAAAACATCTATAGATTTCAAACAGTATCATATTTTTTGAATCCAAAACATGCGTCACATTCTATCCTTCGCATACTATAAGATTAAATAATAAAAAATTGAATTTCATGAATTTTTGACCAAGTTAAGCTGGTCAGACATACGAGTCTTTATATTTTTCAAAATTTGTCATAAAAAAATTATAATTAATTATTTACTTCGAAAAAATCACAAAAAATATGCATCACATCGAGACACGCGTCCTCTACTTATATCTAAAATATTATAAAAAAATATTATCATTTTAATGTGGTTAGGGTGGTCAGACAGACACCTACTTCTTATTTTTTCCTTGAAATTTAAGTACTACTGTATTAAAATTTCAAATTTTCACCAAATAGATTTTACTTTTTGTAAATAAACCTAGTAATTTAGTAACTACATTCAATTTTCTACATATTCTATTCTTACATATTTTTGAAATAATATAGATAACTTATTCAAATTTTTATGTCAAGCTGCCTAACTCTGAATTTTCTAAATTTTTTGCCACTTAAGGGCCTATTTTTTCCATGATGATCCTGCACATACCCTAATCTAGTTTTAAATCTCAACCATTGATCATACTTTGAACCAAATCAATGATTAAAAACTCCAGATTATTAATTATGACAAAATCAAACGAATTCATTTGATACTCATCCCAAATTAAAAGACTTGAGTGAGACAAGAATTTCCTTAACTTGCATGTCAATCATACACTTAATTTACCAACCAAATATGTCGTGTCACATTTACCCGCTTTCTTGTAGAAAATAACTCACTTGTAATTCATCATAGTAGGACAGCAGGAAATGATCATGATTTACCCTCAGATTATCGGCTTGTACCCTACCTCACTTCAATTTTATCTTCCCACATGTACTAGCCTCGAACATATTTGATAGCTCTAATTATTTTTACCAATCTCACAAGCATGCTAAAGAATTAGCTCTAACTTTTGTGCCATTTTTATCTTGGAACGATCTCAGCTAACATCTCCAACTACATCCACCTTCACTAGAACTCTCTAAGTTCATAGAAGTAGTACGTGTGGCACTTTTTTGTGTGCCCATCAAAAGACATAGGACATGGGTGAGGCTCATATGGGATGGCAGGGAGTGGTCAAGAATGAGCCACATCACTAGTCATCAACCATTGATTTCAATTCATATAAGGAAAAACATAATTCCCATGATCTGGCAAATCATACATAATGACAAATGTTACTCTGCATGTGAGCCCATGTTACCATTACTCCTTAATGCTAAAAATATATGGGCACATGGGGAATGAATTTGATCATAACACATGACATGAAATATTTCATTGATTGTGCCTCAAACAACTTTCACCGCCATGTGAGGATTCAAGACCCACCTTAAAGTAGTACCATGTGGCTATTGCCTGTTGGCCCATATCTTTAAAATAATATGAAATATAACCATATGGTCTGATAGGGAGCGGTACAAATATGGTCATGTCTTTCATAAATTAGTAGTTGATCCTCTTTGGAATGCATCCATTCTCTTTACCAAGGGGACTGGGTCCACCATTATATGAGACATGTGGTCGAAGCCCACCAGCCCGTGCAAATAAAATAAGAAGCAATAAACCAACATGGGTATATGGGGAACACTTGAGATTGATTCCTTTGATTAGACGACCCATATGAAGCTTTAATTCTACACATGCCACAAAATTTATTCATAAAAAGGGTGACATGACTAGGTGAATGAAATACTAACCCATAATAACAAGGGCTAAGGGTTTAAAATTTTAAGATCAAGCCTTCGATTATAGGGAAATTTGACATTTGAAAGGATCAAGGTGATCGACAAACCTAAGATTAGGGGCTAGTAAAACAACAACCTTAATGGCACAAGTGACAACTTAGGTGACCGGGAATGGGGAAAAATAGGTCAATGCAGTTTTAAAATGACCAAGGGTTTATTTGATTTACAAGCCAATTTTGGAAAGTTTCATGGATATAAAACCCTATCATAATGATGAGGACATGACCTTAAATCAGACACAAAGGACCAAGCCAGACTTTCACAATTATTTTAGGATGGAACCAATTTTTTTTTTTTAGAGGGGTTCCATCATTCCACACTAATTTCAATCTCATTTAATTAAATAATTCCAAATATTTTATTAATTTTCATCTTTGATACTTTGATTAAATAATTCATAATTATTTAAATAAATCATTTCTCTCATTCATTTGCACAACTAAACAATTTTAATTAATTTTTTAATTGGCTAATTTATTTAAAATCCTCTAACTTTTCCCACTTGCACAATGAATATTCTAAGGGAATATTTCATTTTCAAATTCAAATATTTACCCCCAAATTGAAATATCTCCAACATATTTCCTAATAAATAGGGAATTAGTTGGGTCTCTCATGGATCTTGAGCCCTTGATCTAATCTTTGATATGTGCCTCACAGATTATCAACTATTGGGTTCATCCTTGATCCATGTTCACTCCTTCAATTCAATTTCATCCATTGATTATAAAAATTGATCTTCACCATTATTCCAATTTTGAAAATCTATAAATAGTAAGCCATTTCTTCATAATAGGAATCCACAAGCTTTAAGTAAACTTATTGTCTTGAATTGCATCCTTAATTTGATCAATTTGAGATCTTGTGAGACCATTGAATTCTGAATTTCATCCCTTTTTCTTTGTATAATCATGGATATTTTCTAAATTGCATCACTTCACATCCATGAAGGACATTATCCCCCAATGGGATTAAGGTTTGCACTTGTTTGATTGATTTCATTTGATCTTCATTTGATGTTTCATACTTTGAAAGATAGTTTTCTTATGTAAACAATTTCATTGAGATTTATATGTTTTATTTATCATTAGCTTGTAAATATTGTTCAATTTAACTTTATTTGGTCAATTAAGTTTATAAATATACAAATTGGCATACTTGGTGGGACCCTTGTCCCTATTAACAATTTTTTCTTTATATTTTTGTGTTGCGCAAGAACCAGAAGATGGTTAGTGAACTTCTTAGATACAGAGTTGCACACTTGTTTTATTACAAAATAGTTAAATATTGGAACACACTTATTGCATTATAGTATAGTTATCTTATCAAAGGATCACATAGTTTTTTATTGGAATGCATTTGATTTTTTTGTGTTTATGTTTTACAGGTTTGACATAGTAGCACACTTGATATTACAGTGCACTTGTCTAGAGGTAGATCAATGCACTTATCCATGACAAAACAATGCACTTGTCTGATAAACCAATGCACTTTTTTGATAGATTCACACACTTGCAAGTATAATAAAGAGTTAAATTTTACATGTATCATTTTAATTTCATGATTATTTGATTGCTAACCCTAACTTGGTTTGTTGTTTTTTATTTTTGTATGTCTAATTTTTTTGGAGAATTCAAAGGAATCAAGTATTGAAATCAAGTGATAATATTAACAAATCTTGAAAAAAGGGACCGTAGGAAACAGAGCAATGGATTCCTTGTGAACGGTAACTTTTCAAAGAATTCTTACCATTCTGGAAGTTCCTTGACTCTTCATGGAGCATATTGGCATAGAAGTTGGCATAGAAAGGGTGATCCATTGGCCTCATTCAGTACACCATATCATAGATTGTCACCTAAGGCATTGGGAAATACTTTCACTAGGCATCCTAATGGAAAGAGCCATTCGATTTTCCATTTCAAGAAAACCCATAATTGGGAAAAGAAAATTTCGTTTGAATATTTTCCCTTTTAATTCTCAGTCTGATGGAGATCCTTGAGCTTGGTCGGATGTGGTTTCTAATTGGAATTTAATTTCATCTTTTCCTAATAATATTTTGATCACACATGGAGCTTCCTTCAATCCAAAGGTAGCAACTCATCTTCAATCCTCCAAGGGTTGCTATGGATCTAAGCCTATGAATGAATAGTTTTTTCTCCATGGTGGATACACCTACTACATTTCCCGAAATCATGTAGATTGTTATCAGGTTATACATCTAAAAATGATGAATACACATAAAAATAAGGTAAATCCTCTTACTGGGCCCAAATCTCTTTCTAAGAATTCTATTTTCATGAAGGATACACCTGCTATGTATCCAAACAATATAGCTCAAAGGCACAAAGCTTGTAATGGGATTCACCATCTGCAACTAAAGAATGTGCGTTGTAATAAGGTAGACCCTTTTTCTCCAGCTGATAAATGTTTTAATAAATTTCTTTCAAACAATGTTCTTTTCATGGAAAATGTGCAACGAAGAGTAGACAAGAAAAAAGAATGTAAGAAATGGATTCGTAAAGGATGCCCTTCTCATTATTCTATGAAAGACTTTGAGCCTAGGGATTTAGTTCAAATCTCACTCCTAGATGAAAATTTAGATGCATAAATATAGGATCTTAAAGATCATGTATTAATATGTAAGTTTTGGAATTTTTTACCTAGTATTGAAACACTAAAAGGTCTACTTTTATTTTATTGGGATGGGGCTAATCAGGTTTTCTACATAGATCAGGGAAATGGATTTTGCATTGTCTTTTTTCACCAAGAAATAGAGAGATTTAATCCCCGGTGATAAGGTGTGGGTTTTTGAGGGATCTAGGTTGTTTACTCAAGCCTAGGTTCCAAATTTTAATCCTTTTTCTGCGGTTATAGAATTTTTTCCCTTTTGGATCCAACTTCCAGCAGTTCGTTTAGAGTATAGGGAGCCAACTATTATGGAAACAATTACTAATAATTTAGGGGCTTTTGCTTGTCATGACATGGATTTTTTCAAAAACCCAAATAAGCCTATAGGGTTTGCATTTTGTTAAATATTTTGAAGGCATTTCCCTCATCACTTATAATAAATTAAAAAATGGTTCTTGGAGGAAGGCAATTCTCATTGAAAACCCAAAAAATGTTTGCACTTCTTGCCACCTCTAGGGTCATTCATCAAATCACTATGTACAGAGCATGGCTAATCTAGGGAGCTCACCTCTATCTGATAGTAGCCTGCTAGAAGATTACATAAATTAAAAGAATCTAGTTGTCCAACAAAGTGCTTCTGGCTTAGTGGTCTATAATGCGACATTGGGGTGGGATTTTAATGATGAAATAGTTAGGAAGGGTAAATCGATAGTGATAGAATATTTCTCTTCACAATTAGTACCCTTAAAAAGTGCATCAAATACTCTTTCATCGGCCTTGCTGGATCATAATTCAGGGAGTCTCATTTGTAATTCTTATTAGAAATCTTCCAAGAATACTAGGTTGTTTCAAAATGACATGGTTATAAATTTTGTTGTGAATTTACCCAAGGGTTGGCAAAAAAATATTGTTTTTTTTCCTTGGGAAAGATCCAAGTGCTTATATACTCCAAGCCTCTCAATAGGTAGTAAGCAGTAGTTAGATGAAATTGTCTCTAAGCTGATTTGGGATACTTCTCTACTACCTAAATCTAGTATCCAAAAAAAAAACTTAGAGAGATGTGATCCAAATTTTCCTTCCCATAGAAACAACTCCATTGATGGATTGGGATTACATGATTTGGATGCCATGGACGATCAAGATAGTTTGGAGATTTGGTCAGAATATATTACAAATATGGTAGGGTCAAACCTCTTTGATGAAATTATAGAGGAGGTAACTACGAAAGAAGGGGAATTTTTGACAGAAAATTATGATAGTATTTTGCTAGCTTCTCCAACACTTGCAGATGTCACAGAAGGAAGAGTTGAAAACGTATCATTGAGTAATGGAATTGAAGTTAAGGACAATAATGGAGCATATGGTACTGCTTTTGAATTTTCATAACACCTTTCTATCAGTCAAACTCCTATTTCCTCCCCTACAATTAAATTGCCTACTAAGAGGAAGGAATTCAAATGCAGTTAAATTGCAGGATGAAATAGCTTCAGGATTATAGTTAACCTTAGATGGAAAAATAAAGAAAAGATTGAGGGGAGCAGGGTGCTCTCCTCAATCAATATGAAGATCATTTCTTGGAATGTTAGGGGCTTAAATGCCCCTAACAAATGAGCCCAAATCAAACAATGAATCAATTCATCAAGGGCTGATATTTTTTTATTACAAGAGTCAAAGCTTTCTAATAAAAGTTATGAAAGTATAATTGTCAGGTGGACTAGTTGAAAGTCATAACATTTGGTTGCTCAAGGAGCATCTAGAGGATTTTTAACATTATGGAATACTAAGTCAGTTCAGATGGAATCCATCACTAATACCCCACATTGGCAGTTGGTGTGTTAATCATTTTGATTTATCCTTTTTGTTGATTAATGTCTGCGCCAAATTCAACAACATGCAAAAGAAAGCTTTGGAAGGAGCTTGAATTAATATTTGAACAATCAGGGGTGGAAAAAATAATACTTGCAGGTGATTTGAATGCAATATTGTCTCATCATGAAAAGATAGGAGGTATCATATTTCCTCAAAAGTCAGTTGAAGATTTTAAGAAGTTTGTTGATGATAATGCACTTGTGGATGTACAACCTGAAAAGGAATGTATACATGGACAAAGAAGAGATGAGATTTTTTGCAAATTATTGTATGACTTAATAGGTTTTTTGTCTCCTCAAATTGGGTAGTAGGTAAGTATGCTCATATGTCAAAGATGCTACCTTGGTCTGGATCTGATCACTTCCCTACTTCCCTAAATTTTGAAGCCTCTACTTCTCCTCAAAAGTGGGCTGCTTCTTTTAAATTTGAATCGATGTGGTTCAGACATAATGACTTCTTGGCATTATTGAGAACATGGTGGATGCAAGCACTGTATGAGTCAGGTTCCATTATGTATATATTTTGTAAAAGAATGTAATTTTTGAAAGGTAAAATAAAAAAATGGAATATACATGTGTTCAATAATATATTCCATCAAAAGGAAATAGTTTCAAAAGAATTTGCTATGGTGAATGAGAAGATTATAAGCCAAGGTTTAACTCCACATTCTTTTGAGCATAAAAAATGATTACAAGTAGATTGGGAAGAGTTAGTGCTGGGTGAGGAGTTGTATTGGCAGAAAAAACCGTGAGATGTGGCTTAAATAAGGTGATAGGAATAATAAATATTTTCATATGTCAGCTCGGATTAAAAAAGATAAGAATATAGTGTTTCACATTCAAGAAAGTTCTTCAAGAAAATGGCTAAAGAATGAAGTGGACATTCAGAATGAAGCGGTTAAATTCTTTTCCAATTTTTTATCTGCACCAACACAACAAATAGATCAATATGGCGCTGATAGAGAGGAAATGCTACAAGCAATCCCCACTTTAGTCACTGAACAAGATAATGTACAACTCAATAAACCTTTTACTCTGGATGAGGTGAAGGTGGTTTTTTCTATCTAAAAGAAGATACGACTCTAGGACTTGATGGATTTACAACATTATTCTTTGAAAAATGTTGGGACTTCATAGGAAATGATTTTCTCAAAGCATTGGAGGAGTCTTGAGCCTCTAGTTCCACGATCAAACAATTTAATTAACACACATTGCATTAGTTCTAAAGGCAAAGGACCGTAATTATTTCTCAGAATTCCACCTTATTTCTCTTTGCAACATAGTTTATAAGAATTTTACCAAAGCAATCTATCTTCACTTGGTACCCCTCATTCCAAAGCTAATATTAGAAGAAAAGGGTGGTTTTATCCCAAGCAAGTAGACAACTAAGGGTGCACTAGTGGCCCATGAAATTTTACATTCTATCTCCTTGCACAAAATTCCTTCATTTATCATCAAGCTTGACATGATGAAAGCTTATGATAAAGTGGATTGGACTTTTTTGATGCATGTATTAAGAAAATTTGGTTTTACCAATAAATGGTGTAAATGGGTCCTATCTTGTTTATAGGGAGCAAAGTTTTCAATATTAATTAATGGCACATCTTTAGGTTTTTTTAATTCCACTCAAGGATTCAGGAAAGGTGATCCATTATCACCTTTTTTATTCATAATCCAAGTTGAAGCCCTTAGAAAGACAATTAAAAACTTTCATTCTTAGGAGATGTGGAAAGGTATTGCAATTCCTTTTACTGATTTATCAATAACTCATTCTTTGTATGCAGATAACATGCTATTATTTGGCACAACTCAGATTCAAGAGGCCAAGCAAATCAAGTGTGTATTAGATAAATATTTGCGTGCTTAGGGTCAGCAAATAAATGTAGACAAATCAAAGATATATACTTTTCAAATCAAATCAGGTCTACAAAAGAGAATTGTTAATATTCTTGGGTTCCAAATAGCTAAATTACCTTGTAAGCACCTTGGAATTCCATTTTTTTTAGGGGCAAGAAAAATTTCTTATCGGGCTACCATTATTCAAACTATTTAAAAGAGAATAGCATCTTGGAAGGGTAGTTGGTTGTTTCTATCAGACAGAATGTTATTGATAAAATCTATCATTTTGGTCATTCCCAATTAGTTTATGGTAGTATTAAAAGCTCTAAAATATGTGATCTTGCTAATTGAAAAGAGAATTAGAGATTTTTTATGGAAGGGAAACATTGATAAAATAAAGAAGATCTCTCTTATCTCATTAGAAAACTTGTGTATTGAAAAATCCAAAGGGGGTTCTAGAGTACATAACTTATCAGCTCAAAATCAGGCATTGGGGGCAAAGCTAGTGTGGCACATGTATGCTAGCTCGCAATCAAAATGGTGCAAATTCATGCAAGCCATGTACTTAGATAATATGGATCTAGAGAGAATTTTTATAGTTTCAAATCCTCCACAAGGTTCAACAATGTGGAATTTCCTGGTCACCTGTAGAAAGGTAATTTTACCCTACCTTGGGAAATTCATGATAGTTTAAAGGAATTTTTTTGGGAAGATTCATGGGGATGTCACGCACCTTTAGATTCACTTAATAATTTTCATAATATCAAATCACAACTCAAGTCAAGTTGGTGGGATAAATTTAGTGATTATTAAGACAACGTAGATGATTGTACTTAGAACATTAAATGGAAAGATGTCTCTGCAATTGATTGTCCACTTGGACAAAAAGAGGAATTAAAAAGTTATATAGGTCAGAGGATTGTATACTTTTCAGGAAGGGAGGATAAGTTGTTATGGGCTCCTTCTAAAATTAGAAACTATATAGTAAAAATGGGTTATATGGCAATAATGAATCAAGGGGAGAGTATCATGACACAAAGAGAATTATCATTCTATTGAGACCCTTCAATACTTCTAAAGGGTGGATTTTTTTCATGGTTGGCCATCAAAAGAAGAATATTAACAAGTGAGAGGCTTGTCAAACTTGGAATTATAGACCAATTTAAATGTGTCTTGTGTGAAAATGAGAATGAAGAAATAAATAACCTTTTTGTTCATTGCCCTTATTCTTTTCAATGTTGGTCATTTACTAAAGAAATATTAAGCTAGTCTGCTCCACTGCCAAAAACTTTATGGGATCCTTTCTCAAGCTGGCCCCGTATTGTATAAAACTACATTTTTTTCTTCCATATGGAGAGTAATTCCCTCTATAGTCTTATGGACCATTTGGTGGGAATGAAAAAAAAGGATCTTTAGATATGAAAAAATGAAGATTGATCAATTTTTGGAAAAATTGGAGTCTTCAATATTAGAGATATCAAACAAATATGTTTTAAAGGCTAAACATGTTGGTTCATTGTTCACAAATTGGGACTCAAAGGCTATGCAGAAAAGGAACAAGATTATTCTTCCATTTAAGGGAAATCTACATAAAAACCCAAGTCCTAAAGTGGATAGAAACAAAATTCATTGGACTCCACCTATGGAAGGATATTTCAAGGTAAATTTTGATGGTGATTCATGAGGGAATCCATGTTTTTCAGGGGTGGGGATTGTAATAAGAGACCACAAAGGTATCCTAATCACAACAATGTCAATAAAAATACCAAAGGGTACAAATAATGTTGCAGAAGCACAAGATTTACTTCATGGCTTGCAGCTAGCATATGAATTGAAGCTTAAAGACTTAGTAATTGAAGAAGATTTGTTAATTATTGTAAATGTGTGTAAGGAAAAAAAATCTCTTGTTGGAAAATCAGTTATGTGATGCAACAAGTATGGAAGTTGTTGGAAAGTTCAGGTCTATGTAGATAAAACACACTTATAGAGAGGGAAACCTAGTGGTAGATAAATTAGCAAATGTTGGGTGTGATCAAACTCAAATTGAAAATGTCTATGAAATTAAAATGGAAAATATTACTTAATAGTAAGTGAATTGGAGGAAATGTTAGTCATGAATGTTAATCCATTTTATCTATTTAATATAATGATTTCCAAAAAGGAAATATTTTTTATTGATGCAATTTCCTTACAATTAATAAAGAGAGTGGAATTCTATTTGGAATTAGAATTTAGTGGCATGACTAAAAATGTAAAACATGGAGGGAAGTCTAATTCAAATAGTGGCACCGTCAACTGGCTTTGTAATCTGCACATTTTTCATTCCTAAAAATGCATCATTTCAACTTTACAACAACAACTAGCTCATTGCTATCCATGTCAAGTTTATAGACATTTTTCATTCGCTAAGCTTGTGTTAATCTTTGATTTTGTATCTAAATAAAGATTATCCAATACAACATAAGTTAATTATGCAGAATAGATAATCAATACAAGTTAATTTGATAAAATAGATGATTAGTTCACATGTGCTAAACCCATGGGATGTTTATCTCACATGATCAAATGTGTTGGGAACCGAATTTATTAAAGAAATTTAATCTCCATCTATATGTCCATAGAAAAGATATTTGTTTGCTAACAAGTGTAGGGTCTCTGTAGGTATTTTATGGTGACCATGACTCTATCATCAGGAAATAAATCAATTTCAAGTGTGGGATAGGATGCTCTCACATGTGGAAAATTTCATATTACCGTGGCTCTAACATCATGAATCAAAGCTACTTCACTTTTGCATCTCAAAAATTCCATTTACTCTTTGTGATTTTGGAAGTAAATTAAGGTCCAGCTCTATTAAAGTGCATGCCTCTATTTTATTCCGCACTATACAAAGATGGTTGCAGACAAAATCAAGGTTATAAAGTTGTATTGCTTGGCCCCTGCTCATGGTTGGTGTGTTCTCATTACAAAAATTAGTTGAAGGGCTTCATCATGAAAGTTTAAGAAGCATGGAGGTCTACTATCAGCTAGCAATTACTTGTTTTTGAGAATATTGAATATGGTATGTTCTTATAAGACTATTTTGGGCCTGTTGCTATCCAATTTCTTGTTTCAAAAATATTTTCTTGAGGTTGCATGATGAAGGAAGTGGTGCATAGGTTCAAATTATAGGTTGCAGAAGTCCAAATTTTATTTTGCACGTTCTTCTAGCCTACATTTCTAGTTTTTAACTGCTTTCACTTTAACTACATTCTCTACATCTTTTTAGGTTGCATGATTACTCAAAAGGAGTAATTATTTTTTCAAAGCTCCATTGTGCTCAAATCTAGCTTCTAATTGTCATCTCTTCATCCTTGTCAACACAAAAGACCATGGATTTCATGCCTAGAAATCACAAAGATCCTTTTCCCATACTTGAATGGGAGTTTCCTTTCTCTAAAGGCTTGGAAAGACAAATATTTTCAAAACTGAATGCTCGTCTATGTATAGGTCCTTGAAAACTCTGATAGGAGATGACATATTACACCCGTCTGCTCAAAGATTGATATTTCCTTTAGATCTCATGTCAATTTTTGTCTCTAATGTGTTGGATTCGAATCCAAACTATCAAGATATGGTAAAAATTACAAGTGCAGTCATTCAGGATGTGTTCTTCCATGATAATGCTCTACTCAAGAGCATACAAAAGTACAATCTTTGGAAAAGTGAAGCATATTTGGATGGGATATTCCCGAGGCACTACTTAGACCACAAGGAATGCTACAAAAATATATACATTGCAATTAAATTATCTCTGGAGTATGACACACCCAACCACTTCTATAGAGTGATTGCTCGACATCATTATGAAGTAGGGGATGACATGGAGAGAAACTACAAAGCCAAATATCATGATTTATCACTTCTCCTCACACATCACTATCATCAAGTAGATAATGCCAATAAACAAGTAGCAAAAAAAAAGAAGATGGTGGAATCTACAGATTCACAAGCTGAGGAAAGAAACATGCAAGTTCAACTGGTCAAGCCTCTACCACAAATCCCTGACATGAACATTACAAAAAATTCTCATTCCACTCCATGCACAAAGAAGACAAGGTGGAGAGTTAATCTATAGGCAATGCTTGATAACAATATGCTCATCAACAACAACTTTTGCATATATGATAATTGATATAAGCATATTATCTACATATAGTCAACAATCAACATATAATCAGCTATTTTGTGTACCAAAAAAGCTAATATTTTGAATATTGCCAAGTCAACATATAGTTAGTTTTATTTATCTAATGACAAGATGAAAATCTCTTGGATTTGATATCTTGAACATTTTTGTTTACTGCAAAAAAATATATTTACAACCATGAACAATGTTTTTGTAATCTATTATATTATATAAATAAATAAAGTCAACCACAAGCCTTTTTTTTTTTTAAAGTATTGAAATCAAGTGTTTATCAACTCTTTATCATCATGAGTTCATCAAATCCTATAAAAAAATTTAACACTTATGTGAAGGATAATATAAGAGAAATTTAATTCAAGTTTTAACATAGGTTAACACTTTATTTTGTGCTTGACACATCCAATAGAATAAAAGCAATTCATTTTTCTACTGCTTAAAACGAAACCCACTCTTCTAGATATAAGAGCTACAATCACCCTACTATATGTAACTTAATGAATGTGGGGTTGGAACCTATTAAAAATGAGGGATTTGTTTGTTGGTGATTAAGTAATATCACACCCACTTTCAAGATGGTTCCACTCAAGGATAACCCTAGAGATCTCAATGCAAAGGAGAAAGAGAGCTAGTAATAGGATTATTCTAGATGTTGAGTATGATCTAATAAGGGGTTCACCACCAAGTTTAGACTTGGAAAATATAATAAAATGAAAATCCCTAATTGAATTCAAAGTAACACTAAATGACTTAGAAAAGTGAATGAAGCAACAAAAAAACTACAAAACATAATGTGTGCACCTAGAAATCTAGAGATGGCAAGATGGAGGTCTAAATCACTGATAATTTTGCTTCTATTACTAACTAGGACACATTCACCAAGTTGGGTAAATCAGTCATATTTCTGGAAAACTGTACAGGGGCTAGTTTCAGACAAGAGGGTATTTGCATATGCAAAGATCTTTGTCAGACAACTACAGTGGGATGCATTCACCACTTGTGGTGATCAGTCCACTTCTACTTTTTTGAGAATTCAAGATTTGGATTTGTGCCTCTCATTCTACTTTATTCTTCTTGATTAGTTTCCATCTATCTAAAAATACAATTTGTGACCTATAGGTGATCTCCAAATACCCCCACAGCTTACTGACAACTTTTACAACTTCGAGCTATTGAATTTTTTTCTCCAATCTTACTCCTTAGGAAATTTACAACCTAGACCTACAAATCACACACTAAGGAGAGGAAAAAATGTTGTTGTGTTAGTGGTTATGGGTTTGAATTGGTCAAACCCCTTGTTGGTAATTGTTGGATTGGTCAAACCTTGAAATGAAATCAAATATGAATGGAGAATGATGAATGAACAAACAACAATGTTTTAAATCACCAAACCCGTGTGATAAAGTGCTGCAAATTTGATTGAGATGGTTGCAAAGGATGTAGATCTTGATCCTTGCTTGAATGAAGTTGATCTTGAAAGAAACACTTTCTTGAATCATAAACCCTACATCACAATTGTTAGCACAATGAAAAACATGATGCATGAAGTCTTTGACATGATGATTGATGTTAGAAGAATTCTTTAAATTTTTTGATAATCCACCCTTGAATTATATTGAATGCTCTGACAATAGTCTTAGGTCACTTAATTCTTTCTAGGATGAAAATGAGTGAAAGAACCCCGTATTTATACTCAACTGTGCGAGAATTCATGAAATTACAACACTACAATCTGACATCAGATCTAGGAAAATAAAATCCCACCAATAATTTGAATTATTTTTGGTTTTGGGCCACATGGGACTCCTTCGCCTAAGGTGGTGAATGAGTCCCACCAAACTTAATTTTTGGGACCATTTTTAAAAATTCTTAGAAAGGTGTGAAACCAAGTTTGGGGCCAAAAGATCCAGGTAGGAATAATTTTCCCAACGTGGTGAATGAGTCCCATATCGCTAAATCTAGGCCATTTAAACTTGAAACACCTAAATTATGATTGGTTATTGATTGGTCTTAGGATTATTCTCAAAATTATGTAATAAATGAGGCTTGTGGATGCAAACTGGGGCCAATTAAAGCATAATAAATCTCAATTATTAGTGAAAAGCCTAGAGAAGTGTGAAAGTATGTTACAACACTTTACAACATCCCAAATAAGGCAAGATTATGATTAATTTTGATTAAAAAGAGGATTATTAGGTTGATAAGACCTTAAAAAAGTGTGAAAGTATGTTGCAACACTTTAAAAAGGTTCCATTTAACATCCATTAATTCAAAAGGGCCCAAGACCTAATGTGAATGTGTCAACCACATTACAACACTAAATCAAGGCAACATTAAGCCTAACTCACAAGGACGACCCAAACAATCTAGGAAAAGTAGAAGGGATACTTTTTCCAATACTACATTTATCCCCCACTTTGATGAGAGGTTGAACTTGCTTCAAACTCACACTAAAGTAGATAAACATGCATCAAGAGGGGTTCAAGTGTACCAATGCCAACAAGATGAGACAAGAATGATCAAGTGGAGTGATCAAGCCACTAGGATCAAGATCCCAAGGCAAAGCAACATAGGTACAAAAGAACACACATGAGAATGATATAAATATCAACAAGAAAGCACAAGCATGCACTGTCAAAGATGGAAGAGAGAAAAGGTAAGAATAAAAGAGAGTTGGATCAAGCTTTGACTATTTTTCCATTATGATGTAGATCAAATCTAGGCTGTTTTTTTCAAAAATACACACTCACTCTATGGGAAGGATGAAGATATTGTCAAGTTTTATGCTAAGAGTGATGAAGGAATCTTTCTGGGTTACTCTATTAAAAACAATGCCTACCAGTGCTATAATAGAAGGCTAAGGAAAATGATTGAAAGTACAAATGTTAGAGTTGATGAAGACACTGCTAGATCATCTAGATACTATGGATATGATTCAGATGACCAAAATGATAGTACTAATAATTCAAAGAATTCCCGGACACAAAATCAAGTTCAAATTGTTATGGTGAATCAAGAGAAAAAGGAGAAGCAAGTGGAAGTGCAAAAGTAAGAACAGAAGAACCAGAAGTTCAAGAAAATACTCAAGTTCTAAGGTATGTAAATCTAAATCATTTTGAAAATTAGATTATATGAGACAAGAACAAAGGTGTGTAGGCTAGAAGAAGAATTCAAGAAGAATATTGTCCGATTTCAAAGATTGAGCCCAAAAATTTCAATGAAGCATGTAAAAATTAATATTGGATGGAAGCAATGAAGGAATCTCATGTGACCGTTGTGAAGAGAATTTTTAGATAATTGAAAGGGACAGTTGATTTTGGTCTTTGGTATCCTAAAGATGATGATCTTACCTTTAACACCTTTACTGATGTAGATTGGGTAGGAGATGTGGATGAAAAATAAAGGTACTAGTGGTGGTGCATTCTTCTTGGGGAAGAAATTGGTATCTTGGTTAAGTAAAAAGAAAAATTCTATTTCCTTATCTACTGCTAAGGCAGAATATATTTCTGTTGCAAACACTTGCACTCAATTAATATCGATGAAACATATGCTGAGAGATATCAGAATTCAATATAATGAGCTTGTTGCTATATTTTGTGACAATTTTAGTGCCATAAATATTTCTAAGAATCTGGTGTTGCATTCAAAGACAAAGCATATATCTATCAAATATCACTTTTTGAGAGACAAAGTGAGTGATAAAGAAGTAAAATTGGAGTTTGCACCTACAAAAGAATAGATTGAAGACATCTTCACATCTCAAAGGGAAGTTAGGGGTGATTTCCCCTCCTAATCTGAACTAATATGTAAGTCTTTGCATCAATCTGTGCATTCATAGTCATATCTTGTTTTGGATTGATGTTGTGGTGGCTGCTACTTAGGGGGAGTAGTTAGATGATTTAGATATGTGGTTCAGAGCTTGTGTACCTTTTCCATTGATGTCAAAGGGGGAGAAGTGTAATGTGAATTTTTTTGTAAAAAATCTTGGGGGAGAAGAGCAAAACAAGAAAGCGAGAAGACTAATGTAAGGGGAAGAAAATGGTATGAGAAGAAGAAAAGTTTGTTGAAAGAATAGTTAGTTGTGTTGATGGTATTTTTCACATCATGTGGTGCCGTCAATGCTAGAGGGGGAGATTTTTGGATGTTGTGGTTGAGTTGGTGATATGTGGTTTTCATTGATGTCAACACTGGGTGATCCCACAATACTGGTTTACAATTTTTGGGCAAACTGGACACTGAACTGATTTTTTTTAACTAAATCTTCACTTTCGTGCTCCTATAGTGGCTAAATCATGAGGAATTTGAAGATGATGCAAACTAGTGTTTTTTTAGGTTTTGTCTATAGATTCTAAATATATATTTTTTCAAAAAAATTGGAATTATATTGCACTTCTTTTTCCATCTCCTTCAAAAACTAGCTTTAGAAAAACAACAACATTTTTAAAGAGTGATGCTCACCATATACAACATAAATTTTTTTGTATGAAGGATAAAATTCTATTTTTTTTTAATTTATATTTGTAATTATGATATCTAGCACTTTCATTTGGTTTCATAGTTTTTTATTAAAAAAAAAATTCCTTAATCAAGTTTCAAAGTCAAACCAATTACAATTGAAACATAGGCGGACTATATAAAACATAACTTTTTTTGTATGTATCGAAATTCAATTACTAATTTTTTTAATGGATCAAGGACATAAATACCCAGCCTGAACATATTTTTTAAAAATTTATTTTGATAATATGCTGTTTTTCCACATGTGTAGAACAAAGAGCTTGATTTTTGGTGAAAAACCTATGTTTAATAAAACTAAAAAAACACATACATAATAAAACCAAAAAATATTAAAAATATATTCATTGGATAGATTGTTCCAAGGACTACCATGATCATTTGAAACAAATTTTAAATGAATTCATTTGATCCCCCAAAAGGTAAATCAAGAGTGATTTTTTATCAGCATTTTGATAGGTGTAAAGGAGACTCCGTTGTAAGTATGGTATAAAACTAGCGGGGTTCTATCCAAGGGGGTTTGATCTAAGGTGGTTTGATCAAACCCTTTTCAATTGAAATCCTTAAAATGGAACTTTTAAAGGCTTAAATCATTATATTTTCTAAAAATATGTGATTTCAGCAAAATTCAGAATCTCCCAGAAATTGTAAACTAGCTTTTGGGATCACCCCACTATTAGCATTGATGATTTTGAAGGCTATATATGTCAAGGATATTGAGAAAATTATAATAAATATGTTGAAGGTTGTTTGTGAAGTTGTGAACTACTGTGAAGTTCACTTTGGTGGAAAATTTAGTATGTTTCTATTCAGGTGTTGCACTTTAAAGGGTTTGTTGCTAAGCCTATCTAGTTTGTATTCTAGAATTTTTAGAGGTGCACATCAAGATTTGTGAAAGTTGTGTGTTTGTGTGTTCCTACAATTATTTTGTAACTATGGTTGATGTTTCTAGACAAAGAGAACATGATTATGGTAATTTGAGTATTTTAGTATGCTCGTGCAATCTTTGTTGATGTTGTAGATCATGATCTATCCTTGTTGCATGTCTATGTTGATTAGTGTGATCATGATCAGATATTTTTCCGTTGTGTGTTCGGGTTTTCATATTCTTGGCCAACATGGTGGTTGTAGCATGTTTTGGATCCTTGTGGATTAATCTTTAGTGTTTGGAATGTTCAAGGAAGTTGTTTTAGGTCTTCATTATGTTGTGACTGACTTTGGTTGGTGCACATTGAAATCTATTCATGAATTGGGCCGATAGTTTGTAATTTATTATTTTATTTTAGGTAGACAAAGTTGATTTAATTCCATGTAGTGGATATATAAGAGCTATTTTTTCTTCATTTTGGAGTGTGCTCAATGTATGTGAATAAATATCAGATCATTCAATTATAGAGAAGAGTGTGAAGAATATTGAGCAAAGTGTGAAGAAGTATTTATGTGCCTAACTGGAACTATCATCAGGCTTTTGCAGAAGCTAATTTATTAGCTCACATTTTGCAGATGGTTTTAATCTAAAAGTTTTGTGTAAGATAGTGAGTCTTCTTTGAGCAGTGAGCTCTAGGTAGTGTGCATGAATACATGTGTGTTCCCAGTATTCATCTTTATACTTTTAACATGATATAATCTTGTGGACTAACATCCACCATGATTTTCCCCTAATAGGGTGCATATAAAATCTTGGTGTTCTTGTTTTTCCGATGTGTTGTTGATTCATGCTTTCATTGTTAATTATTAGATCTGGGATTAAAGGTTAATAAGGATAAATAAGTGTTAAATTATGTGATAACTAATTCACACCCCCCCCCCCCTTAGTTGTCTATTCTTTTTTTTTCCAACAATTAGTATCAGAGAAAGTTCCTCTGAAGAAGTTTAATAGCCTGAGGTGATCTAAGATGGAATCATACAAGAAGGATAGTCCTAGATTCAATGGAACAAGCTACTCTCTATGGAAGGCTAGAATGGAATGTCATCTGAAGTGCATTGTTGATCCCTTCTGGAAGATTACAAAGAAGAAATATATTTTTCCTCAAAATGGTCCCTCTACTCCTGCTGAGATTAAAGAAGTTGAAACTAATATCAAGGCTATAGAAGCATTATTGAGTGTTGTGACTGATTTAGAGATGACAAATGTAATCAGTCTAAAGGCACCATATGAGATCTCGAAGAAGCTAGAGACATTGTATGAAGGGGATGCACAAGTGAAAGTTTCTAAGCTATAAAGTCTGAAAGGTAAGTGGGAAAACATGAAAATGAGTGAAGATGAAAACATTATTTCTTTCATGAAAAAAGTGAATGAACTAGTGATGGGTATTAGATGTGTCAGTGGAATCTTGGATGAAGAAGATATTGTGGTTAAAGTACTCAGATCATTGCCTACTTCTTACAAAACAAAAGCTCATGCTATTGAAGAGCTTGGGATAGTAACAAATGTGACAAGAGACATGCTAATTGGTAAGCTTTTTTCCTCTGAATTAAGTGAATTTGGTGAATATACTCCTAAGATAGAATGTGCATTTAAAGTTACTCTATCTGGAGGAAACCAACAAAAATATGATCCAGGAGAAAGTTCTAGAAATAAATTAAAGTATGAACATGAGATGAAATAGATTGACGATGAAGAAAGAGTGTTAGAAGACTTGGAAGCTTTGATTATGAAGAGAGAAGCCAGAGGACAAGGTAAATATAAAGGAAAGTTGACTATTAAATTTTTCTCTTGCAATAAGATAGGTCATTTTGCATCAAGGTGTCTTGAAAGAGTTCCTAGGTTCAAAAGTGATAAGCCTAGATTTCAAAAGAAATGTTATTATGTTGAAGAAGGTGTTACTGATGATGAATCTGATAAAGAAAATGGAAATGAAGATGGATGGATATTCATTTCTATCAAGGAAAATGGTATGGTGTCCACTAAATATGCTAGTGATAAGAATATTGAGAAAGCTCTTGTAGAAAAAATTAAAGAAAAGGATGAATGGGTGATTGACAACATATTTTCACATCATATGACTTGTGAAAAAAGAAAGTTTACAAGCTTGAAGAAGTATGAAGGTTGTTTTGTAAGATTTGGAGATAACAATGCTAGTGTGATTTGTGGCATAGATGCTATTTCTCTTTGTGGTAAATATAATATTTATGATGTCCTTTATGTTGAAGAATTGAAGCATAACTTGTTGAATGTTGGAAAAATGGTAGAAAAGGGATACAATATTTAGTTAAAATATGGTAAGTGAAGGATATTGGGAAGTTTTGGAAATATAATTACTTCAAGTACAAATACAAGAGGTAATATTTGTCACATGAGTGTTGCTAGTTAAATTTGTTTAATTTCTCAAGTTGATGTAAGTTGGTTATGGCATAGGAGGTTGTGTCATGTGAATTTTGATAACATTGTCAAAGTAAGCTCCACTCAAGTAGTTAGATATCTTCCTAAGTTAGTGAAGTCTACTAACACCATATGCAAGGAATGTTAGATGGGAAAGCAGACAAAAAATTCTTTTCGAAGAAAATAAAATCATTCTAATGGAGTACTGGAGCTAGTGCAAACTAATCTATGTGGTCCCTCTAGAATCAGAAGTCTACAAGGAGAAAGGTACTTTATGTTTCTAATTGATGATTAGTATAGGATGATATGGGTTGCCTTATTGAGAGAAAAACATGAAGCATTAGAAAAAATTTAAAGTTTAAAAGCTATGGCTAAGAATGAGATAGGATTGAAGATTAAATTCTTAAGGTCAGACAGAGGTAGTGAATTCACTTCCTGATAGTTCAATTCTTTCTATGAAGAGCATGGAATCAAAAGACAATAATCTCCTCCCCAGACCCCTCAATAGAATGAATTTATTGAGAGAAAGAACAAAATAATTCTAGATACTGCTAGAACTATGATGTTGGAAGGTAATTTACCTCATATATATTAGAGAAAAGCTATAAGCACTGTTGTATATACTATTAACTGGGAAAATTTCAATGGTAATTCTGGTAAGACTCCTTTTGAGCTTTGGTTTGGTTATAAGCCTATTGTTAAATATTTGAAATTCTTTGGAAGTATATTTTATATCAAGAGAGATGAAGATATTGGTAAGTTTAATGCTAGGAGTGATGAAGGAATATTTCTAAGTTACTCTACAAAGAGCAAGGCCTATCGGTGCTATAATAGAAGGCTAAGGAAAATGGTTTAAAGTGAAAATGTCAGAGTTGATTAAGAGACTTCTAGATCATCTAGATACTATGGATATGATTCAGGTGACCAACATGATAGTAATGATAATGGAAAGAATTATCAGACACATAATCAAGTTCAAATTGTTATGGTGAATTAAGAGAATCAATAAGGAGAAGCTAGTGGAAGTGTAGAAGAAAGAATAGAAGATCCAAAAGTTCAAGAAAATCCTAAAATTTCGAGGCATGTAAAGCTAAATCATTCTCAAAAATCAGATTCTAGGAGACAAGAACAAAGGTGTGCATACCAGAAGAAGAATTGAAGAAGAACATTGTCTTATTTCCAAGACTGAGCCCAATAATGTCAATGAAGCATGTAAAGATGAATATTGGATGGAAGCAATGAAGGAATCTCATGTGACTGTTGTGAAGAGAATTTTCAGATACTTGAAAGGGACAGTTGATTTTGTTCTTTGGTATCCTAAAGATGATGATCTTACCTTGAGTTCCTTTATTGATGTAGATTGGGCAGGAGATGTGGATGACAGAAAAAGTACTAGTGGTGGTGCATTATTCTTGGGGAAGAAGTTGGTATCTTTGTTAAGTAAAATGAAGAATTCCATTTCCTTATCTACTGCTGAGACAAAATATATTGCTCCTGCAAACAATTGCACTCAAGTAATATGGATGAAGTAGATGCTGAGAGATATCAAAATTGAATATAATGAGCATGTTGCTATATTTTGTGAAAATTAAAATGCCATAAATATTTCTAAGAATTCGGTGCTACATTCAAACACATAGCATATATCTATCAAATATCACTTTTTGAGAGACAAAGTGAGTGATAAAGAAGTCAGACTAGAGTAGGTGCCTACAAAAGAACAGATTGCAGAAATCTTCACTAATTCATTTCCTAACGATAATTTTGAGTCTCTGAGAGGGAAGTTAGGGGTGATTTTCCCTCCTAATCTAAACTAATATGCAATTCTTTGCATCAATCTGTGCATGCATTATCATATCTTGTTTCAGATTGATGTTGTGGTGGTTGCTACTCAAGGGGAGTAGTCAAATGATTCAGATATGTGGTTTAGAGCTTGTGTACATTTACCATTGATTTCAAAGGGGGAGAAGTGTAATGTGAAAAACTTTGTAAAAACCTTGGGGGAGAAGAGTAATGTAATGGGAAGAAGAACAATATGAGATGAAGAAAAGTTTGTTGAAAGAAGAGTTAGTTGTGTTTATGGTATTTTTCACATCATAAGCTGCCATAAATTCCAAAGGGGGAGATTATTGGATGTTGTGGTTATGTTTCTTATATGTGGTTGTCATTGATGTCAAAACTATTAGCATTGATGATTTTGAAGGTTGTATATGTTGAGGATATTGAGAAAATTATAGTAAATATGTTGAAGGTTGTCTATGAAGCTGTTAAGTGTTGTGAAGTTCAGCGTGGTGGAAAATTTAGTATGTTCCTATTCAGGTGTTGCACTTTAAAGGGTTTGTTTCTAACTATTTCTAAACCTACCTATTTTTTACTCCAGAAGTTTCAGAGGTGCGCATCAAGATTTGAGTAAGTTTTGTGTTTCTATGTTGACTACAGTTATTTTGTTACTATAGTTGATGTTTCTAGAAGAAGAGAATGTGATTCTCATAATTTGAGTTGTTGTGTATGCTTGAGCGATTTTTGTTGATGTTTCTAGATCATTCATTATCTTTGTTTCACGTCTAAGTTGATCAGTGTGATCTTGATTGGGGATTTTTCTGTTGTGTGTTTAGGTTTTCATATTCTTGGCTGACATGGTGGTTGTAGTGTGTTGCGGATCCTTGTGGACTAATCCTTTAGTGTTTGTAATGTTTGAGGAATTTGTTTTATGTCTTCATTATGTTGTGAATGACTTCGGTTGGTGGGCTTTGAGATTTGTTCGTGTATTGGACCGACGGTTTGTAATTTATTCTTTTATTTTTGGTCGATAAAGTTGTTGATGTAATTCCATGTAGCGGATATATAAGAGTATTTTTTTCATCATTTTGGAGTGTGCTCAATGTATGTATGAGAATTGTGAATGTGAAATGTGTGAATAAAGATCAGATCATTTGATTGTAGAGAAAAGTGTGAAGAATATTGAGTGAAGTGTGAAGAAGTTTTTTTTATGCCTAACCGAAACTATCATAAGGATTTTGTAGAAGTTAATTTATCAGTTCACATTCTTTACATGGTTTTAATCTGAAAGTTTTATGTAAGAAAGTGAGTCTTCTTTGAGTAGTGAGCTCTAGGCAGTGTTCCTAAATGCATGTGCATTCCCATTATTCATCTATATACTTTTAATAGGGTATAATCTTATAGACTAACATCCACCGTGGTTTTTCCCCTTACAGGGTTTCCACATATAAAATATTGGTTTTGTTGTGTTTTTTATGTGTTGTTGATTCATGCTTTCACTATTAATTATCAGATCTAAGATTAAAGGTTAATAATAATAAATAAGTGTTAAATTTTGTGAGAACTGATTCTCCCCCCTATTAGTTTTCTATTCTTGTTTTTCCAACAATTGGTATCAGAGCAAATTCCTCTAAAGAAGTTTAACAACTTGAGGTGATCCAAGATGGCATCATACAAGAAAGATAGTCCTAGATTCAATGGGAAAAACTACTCTCTATGGAAGGCTAGAATGGAATGCCATTTGAAGTGCATTGATGATCCCTTCTAGAAGATTACAAAGAATAGATATATTATTCCTTAGAATGGTCCCTCTACTCCTAATGAGATCGAAGAAAACTAATATCAGGGCTATAGAAGCATTATTGAGTACTCTGACTGATTCAGAGATGACAGATGTAATTGTTCTGAAGACAACATATGAGATTTGGAAGAAGATGGAAACATTCTATGAAGGAGATGCACAAGTGAAAGTTGCTAAGCTACAAAGTCTAAAAGGTAAGCGGGAAAAATTGAAAATGAGTGAAGATGAAAACATTATTTCTTTTATGCAAAAAGTGAATGAACTAGTGATGGGTATTAGATGTGCTAGTGGAATCTTGGATGAAGAAGAGATTATGGCTAAAGTGCTTAGATCATTGCCTACTTCTTACGAAATAAAATCTCTTGCTATTAAAGAGCTCAGGATAGTAACAAATGTGACAAGAGACATGTTGATTGGTAAGCTTGCTGCCTTTGAATTAAGTGAATCTAGCGAGTCTACTCCTAAGACAAAATCTGCATTTAAAGCTATTGTATCTGAAAGAAACCAACAAAAATATGATCCGGGGGAAAGTTCTAAAAAGACATTCAACTATGAAGATGAGATGAAACAAATTGAAGATGAAGAAAGAGAGTTTGAAGAGCTAGAAGCATTGATTGTAAAGATAGATGACATAGGACAAGGTAAATATAAGGGAAAATTCCTATTAAATGTTTCTCTTGCAATAAGATAGGTCATTTTGCATGAAGGTGTCTTGAAAGAGTTCCTAGGTTCAAACTTGATTAGCCTAGATTTCAAAAGAAATGTTATTATGCTAAAGAAGGTGTTACTGATGATAAATTTGATAAATAAAATAGAAATGAAGATGGATGGGTTTTCATTGCTATCAAGGAAAATGGTATGGTGTCCACTGAATCTGCTAGTGATAAGAATATTGAGAAATTTCTTGCAACCAAAATTGAAGAAAAGGATGAATGGGTGATTGAAAACGGATGTTCACATCATATGACTAGTGACAAAAGAAAGTTTATAAGATTGGATAAGTATGACGGTTGTGTTGTAATATCTAGAGATAGCAATCCTAGTGTAATTTGTGGCAGAGGCACTATTTCTCTTGGTGGTAAATATAATATTGATGATGTCCTTTATGTTGAAGGATTGAAGAATAACTTGTTGAGTGTTGGACAAATGGTAGACAAGGGATACAATCTTCAGTTCAAATATCGTAAGTGTAGGATATTAGGAAGTTAAGGAAATATAATTGCTTCAGGTACAAAGACAAGAGGTAATATTTTTCACCTGAGTGCTGCTAGTGAAAGTTGTTTAATTGCTCAAGTTGATGTAAGTTGGTAATGGCATAGGAGGTTGTGTCATGTGAATTTTGATAACGTTATCAAAGTAAGCTCCACTCAACCAGTTGGAGATCTTCCTAAGTTAGTGAAGCCTACTAACACCATATGCAAGGAATGTCAAATGGGAAAGCAAACAAGAATTTATTTTCAGAGCAAACAACATCATTCTAATGGAGTATTGGAGTTGGTGCATACTCATCTATGTGGTCCCTCTAGAATCATAAGTCTACAAGGAGAAAGGTACTTTATGTTTCTTATTGATGATTTATCTAGGATGATATGGGTTGCTTTCTTGAGATAAAAACATGAAAAATTGGAAAATTTCAAAAGTTTTAAAGCTATGGCCAAGAATGAGATAGGATTGAAGATTAAATGCTTAAGGTCAAACAAAGGTGGTGAGTTCACTTCCTGAGAGTTCAATTCTTTTTGTGAAGAGAATGGAATCAAAAGATAGTTATCTACTCCTCGGACCACTCAACAGAATGGAGTTGTTGAGAGAAAGAAAAAAAAAAATCTAAATATTGCTAGAACTATGATGTTGGAAGGTAATGTACCTCATATCTATTAGAGAGAAACTGTAAGAATTGTTGTATATACTGTTAACCAGGTAAATGTCAATGGTAATTCTGGTAAGACTCCTTTTGAGTTGTGGTTTGGTTATAAGCGTACTGTTAAATATTTCAAAATCTTTGGAAGTATATGTTATATCAAGAGAGATGAATATATTGGCAAGTTTGATGCTAGGAGTGATGAAGGTATCTTTTTGGGTTAGTCTAGGGTGCTGCCACAATAGTGGTTTACACTTTCTAGGAGATCCTGATTTTTGTTGAAATCACATATTTTTAGAAAATATAATGATTTCAACCTTCAAAATTTCTATTTAAAGGATTCCAATTGAAGAGGGTTTGATCAAGCCACCTTAGACCAAGCCCCCTTGGATAGAACCCTGCTAGTTTTAAACCATACCTATAACGCAGTCTCCTTTACACCTATCAAAATGTTGATAAAAAACCACTTTTGATTTACTTTTCGGGGAATCAAATGAATTCAATTAAAATTTATTTTTTGTATGTAGTCCTTATTATAAGCTTCCAAAAAAGTTTAATTTTAATTAAATTAAATTTGATTATTAAATTTATTTTTTATTACTTGTGAATGTAGGTTTTTCACCGAAAATCAAGCTCTTTGTTTTGCACATGTGGAAAAATAGTAGATTATCAAAAAAAAAAAATTAAATATGTTCAAGTTGGATATTGATGTCCTTGATCCATTAAAAAAAAAATTGAATTTTGATACATACAGAAAAAGTTATGTTGTATACAGTCTACCTATGTCTGAATTGTAATTGGTTTGACTTCAAAACATGATTAAGGAAAAAAATTTTAATAAAACACTATGAAACCAAATGAATTGGTTAGATATCGTAGTTACAAATCTAAATTCAAAAAAATTATAAAAAATTATAATTTTATCCTTCATACAAAAAAAGTTATGTTATATACGGTGAGCATCACTCCTTAAAAATGTTGTTTACTGATAAAAACTATTTTTCGAAGGAGGTGAAATAAAAAGTGCAATCTGATTCCAAAAATTATGAAAAGAATATATTTAGAATCTATAGACAAAACTTCACAAATCACTAGTTTGCATCATCTTCAAACTCCTCATGATTTAGCCACTATAGGAGCCTGAAAGAGAAGATTTAGTTAAAAAAAATCAGTTTAGTGTCCAATTTGCCCAAAAATTATAAACCAATATTGGGGGATCACCCTCTACTAAGAGCTAGGCCTATCGGTGCTATAATATAAGGCTAAGGAAAATGGTTGAAGTGCAAATGTCAGAGTTGATGAAGACGCTACTAGATCATCCCGATATTGTGGATATGATTCAGATGAAAAACATGATAGTACTGATAATGGAAAGAATTCTCAGAGAAAAACTCAAGTTCAAATTGATCCGGTGAATCAAGATAATCAAGAAGGAGAAGCCAATGGAAGTGCAGAAGAAAGAACAAAAGAACTAGAAGTTTGAGAAAATCCTAAAGTTCTAAGGTATGTAAAGCTAAATCATTTTGAAAATCAGATTATGGGAGACAAGAAAAAAGGTGTTCAGACTAGAAGAAGAATTGCAAAAGAATATTTTCTAATTTCCAAGACTAAGCCCAAAAATGTCAATGAAGCATGCAAAGATGAATATTGGATGCAAACAATGAAGGAATCTCATGTGACTATTGTGAAGAGAATTTTCAGATACTTGAAAGCGACAGTTGATTTTGGTCTTTCGAATCCTAAAGATGATGATCTTACCTTGAGCACCTTTACTAATGCATATTGGGCAGGAGATGTGGATGACAGAAAAAGTACTACTGGTGGTGCATTATTCTTGGGGAAGAAGTTAGTATCTTGGTTAAGTAAAAAGAATAATTCCATTTCCTTATCTACTGCTAAGGTAGAATATATTGTTGTTGCAAATAATTGCACTAAATTAATATGGATGAAGTAGATGCAGAGAGATATCAAAATTGAGTATAATGAGCCTATTGCTATATTTTGTGACAAATCTAGTTCCATAAACATTTCTAAGAATTTGGTGTTGCATTCAAAGACAAAGAATATATCTATCAAATATCACTTTTTGAGAGATGTTGATGGTGTTTTTATGCACTTCACAACACAGGCGATGCATAGGTGCATCACCTCTCTTGAAAGACAATCTTTCACAATCAAGTTGCAGAACACTATCCCAAGGTCTCTCAGATGTTAGGTCTTGACAGTGCTTGGAATATATCAATTGTTTGATGTGATTTTGCTGGAATCACAAGGCGGTCTTACATGGTTTAAAGTTGTAACATGGTTTAGAGCTGTAGGGGAATTGGTTCAATGAATGGAGTTTTTCAAATATGAAATAACTGCACTTCGTTGTAGGCTCGGACAATAGTCTAGGACTCCATTGTTTCATCAAATTTGGCTTTATAATGTGCAATGAACCTTAGCACAAATTGTTTTAAAAAAAAAAAAGAAAAAGGGTGAGGAAGAAGGATGGTTCCTAGACCTGCAACTATCGATGAACAATGATCATGGAGGTTTCTGCTATGGACAGTTTCCTTAAACAAAATTTCACTTAATTCAAATTTTCACAATGTCATGAAATATATGCTATCTTCTAAGGACTGCAGATATTCATCATTCATTCGCCATGTAAATGTGAACAAAGAAAAATTTTAATGAGCAGCTACAAAATTATAGTTTATGCTAACTTTACACAGTCATTTACCAGCAGCAAATGACAAAAAGTATGGACAAGGAAAGCATACACACAGCAGAAATCTTCAAAACCAAAGAAAACATCCTAAATCCACTACAGCTTACTAAAGGAAACCAGAACAACAAAGTAATTTGAAATAAAGTTTTAACTAAGGGGAGAAGAATAATGAAACATGTAGAGAAATCTAAAGATACACCAAGAAATGATAGTATTTTCTATTATAATTTCTGCAGCATGCCTTTACAACAACTCAACTCTCTTAAAATTTAAAGGAGGAGGGCCCTATTTATAGTTTTCAAAAATAAAAATAAGTGGCCAAGATTCACTTTACACTAGGGTTTCGCCTACCCCCAAAATATATTTCATTTATAAAACATTTCTTGTTTTTTCCCTATTTTGTCATCTAGTGACATCACTTTAGCAATTTCATCCTTTTGTTGTTTGCCCTTTGCTGTAGCTATTCTTTGAGGAATTCTTCATCGATGATAGGGTTGCCCTCACACTTCTTCAAAGATCCATACTCCATGAAACTCAAGATCAGTGGCAGGAACTTGTCCAAATCCATGATGTCAGATTGCAAAATCTGGTAGCTCCATTCTCAGGACTTGTTGGTGAGCTTCTTCCAGTCATCATCGTAGTTGGCAGCATTATCTCTGAAAAGTTCTGACTACATGAAGGCTCGGGTAGAAAAACTCATGAATTCTGTGGTGACCTCAGCCGACATCCCATCTTCCATGTTCTTTAAGAAGTGCGGCTTTATGCTCTCAAGATTAATTTTGACGGTGGGCAGTCCATACCCAATCATTAGTTTGAGGTACCGATTGCACTCTTACTTGGTCTCCCTATCCCACTCGATATCTGGAACTACTCATTCTAGAATCTGCTCCATCTTTCCTTTTCGATGGTAAAAGTCCCACTTCCATACATCCACTAACTAGTGGTCATCGTCCCTGAGGGCAAGGTTTTTTCTCCCAAACCTGGCTTGGCAATGTGAGTATAGCCTCAATTTTTGGGTAGGCTTCTCTGTATTTTCTTAGGAACTCCTCATAAACCTGCCTTGTTCCCTTAGGGGTCCTTTGTACCTCCAAGAACTTATTTGATGTCCAGACAGCCAAGTTGATACCTATGTTTTCCATGTCTAAAACCTTCCAGAACCAGTTTTCCGTAGTCTTATCCAAGTTCCTTCTCTTCTCCAATTTATTGATTTTCTCTTGAGATAACAATTGAGGCAGGGCAGATGATGTGGTAGTTTGCTCATCTGGGGATGACCACTACTGAATATAGGTCATTAGATCAGCCAATTGTGCTTTGAGTTCCTCCTTAGAAACCTTATCCCATTGGATAAGATGCACCACTGTAGTGACCGATTCCTGGAGGTGATCAACCTTTTGCTGCCTTATGGCCATTCCCAAGTTGATGGTGGAGACGTTGTAAGTTATTGTTTGTTCTCCAACCACCGGCGTTGCTATTTGTACTGCACTAGATCCTAAGGCATCCATGGTCACCTTCAATCTGATCTTTGGCTTCTTCTCTTTCTTGGCACTTATTTGTGCTCTGGCCAGAATGGCTTCTAGCCTTGCCTTGGGATCTTTTAGGGTGGGATTCTTTTGTTTCAACTACTTTTCCAGCCAATCGGGTACTTGGGGCTCTTCCCTGGGTAACTCACCTTGATTCTTGCTACCCTCCTTCTCAAGCTCAATGGCTCTAATAACAAGAGCACTTTTCTCAGTTTTTGCATCCCTCTTCTCCTCATCAGAGTCTGGTTCGAGCATTATATAATTAGTGGGGGACTTGGTATGCAACTGCTCGTTGGAGGGATCCTCCATTTCAGCACCCTTTTCTTCTTCATCTTGGCCTTGTTCATGTTCCTCGAGCTTCTCCTTTTGCTCATCCTCATGGAGGGATGCCTCCTCATCATGTTCTAGGGTTTGGCCATGCCCCTCAGTTGGAGACCTACTCCCTTCAATCTCTGGAGCAGCAATTTCCTCTTCATGTGCAAGTCGATCCTCGACCTCGTTATCCTCAATATCTTTAAGTTGCTTGCCCCACTCTGCATTGAGTTTGGGGTAATTTATTTTCCTGATTAGTTCAGCATCTAGCTCCTTGCTGCTCTCACTAGAGGACTCATAGGCTACCTCATCTATCTCTTGGCATTCGAATAGTGGATGCTTGTGGTACTCAAATTCTTCGTCCTCTGGCCTCTTCACAGCCTCTAGCTATCGTCGCTCAAGTTCATTAGATATCTGCATTGTTGCCTCCATTCTTGGTGGTTCAAAAGGTGGAGGGAGAGCTGGAGTGTGGGCCATCACCTAAGATATTGTAGCTCACACCACTGGATTAGTGAGTATCCCTGAAAGCTCAAATGGCACGTTCTGCATGTACTTCACAAAGGATTTTGGGAGGTTGAGGGTAGGCATCGTGGCAGTAAAAATGGAGTCAAGGGAAGGAGACATAGAGGAAGATGAGATTGGTGAGGTTGTGGTGGATGATGAATCCATGGGAATAATATGCATGATTCGAGAGGTGGAAGCAAGGTGGACAGAGATGTCCACCGCAATTGGGGAGGAAGCGAAAACAACAAGCGAAGCATGCGGGGTGGCAGCAGTAGTAGTAGCAGTGGTAGATGTGGCAGACAGAGACCTTGGCAAGTTAGATCCTTCTCCCCCTTTCCCGAGGAGCGGACCTCTGGGTATTACAGTCATCTCCACACCCCCAGTTGGTTTTCTCTATTTCTTGGGTGGCTCGCCCTCTGATGCCTTGCAGGCATAAACCTTTGGTTTGGGAAACTACTCACTGGCTTCTTTTCTCTTTTTGGTTTTGATTGATGGTGGGGTTTTGGATGTTTCCCTAGTTGTAGTAGTAGCTGCCCCACCATCGGAGCCACTTGGTTCACTTTCTAGTTCCTTAAAGGTTAAGGCAAATCCTTGCTACTTTAATCAGGCTACCTATTGGTCGATCCATGTCTTTGTTCAAATCTCAATGGGCTTAGTGAGTATGTCGAGGTCATCAAGTTCTTGGTCATTCTAGTCAATTGCGAGCAGAAGCAAATTGGCGATGGCATCATATCCTGGATCGATCACCGTGTCCTCATCCTCTTCAAGCTGATCAGGAACCAGGCATAAATTTATTCTCCACACGTAAAGGGAAGTCTTGTGCATGTACCTTTACAATTAGCCCATAAATCTTCTATGTTGTGGAGGTGGGCATACTCCCATCGCAGTGCCTTTCTGATATGTCTGTATGGGTCCATTCAAGGCCGAGCTGTATATTGCTGGAAGTGGTATTCGACCAACTCCCTTTCTAAGTATCTCGCACACTGGGAGGTATGAATCTTGTACATCCCTTGGCCAAGCCCTATGGGGTAAGGTGTACCCGCTAGATGCTTGGTGTTCAAGATATTATGGATGTGTCGTAGCTGCCAAGTCAGCTCTAATAGTATGATCTGGTTGTTGGGGTACCGAGGCAGCTTGTTTGGTCTTTCTATGAATCCTTGGGCATGGATGTATGTGAACCTTGGAAATTGTATGTATAGGAAGGTGTATTGCCTAAGTAGGCCTCTTGTGCTATGTGAAACTCTTCTCTAAAAGTTGCCTCTTAGAGATCGAATGATGTGGGTGATGAATGCATCATTCACCCTGCAATAATCTGTTTTGAAGTTTCAGTACTGCAGTTGAGGGTATTTAACATAAGGCTTGAGCTCTAGCCTCGATGTCTCACTGGGTACCATAGTTAATCCATGATAGTGTCACTGATATATGAGGGAGTACACCATGTAGGAGGTCATGAAGAACTTGGAGGTCTTCTTTACACTTGTAAACTATTTGTGGAAGCAGTCACTGATTATCTCTCCCCAATAAAAGGTAGTGCCATCACTGTAGAAAATTTTCTCCACAAAATAGAACATCCATTCCTGGAAGAAGGTTGCAGTAGGAAGACCCATCATTCAACTTAGCAAGGTCACAAGGTTGTGGTAATCCTTGAAGAAAATGCTGCAAAAAAACTCCTGAGGGAGCTTGTCGGCACTGCCCCGTTTGTCCTTCAACCAGTACTGATTGATTAGTTTCTTGCACCTTAACGGATCCTACTCCCATAGCTCTTTGCATTCTTCCATGGTGGGGGTTTCCATGCTCTTAAAGGTAGGAATGTGGAAAGTAGTTGTTATGCCCGATGGGGACATATCTATAAGGATATTCCCATCACGGTCCACTATAGTTCGAGTCTTAGGTTGGTATGCTTCTACGCACGCCATTACCAATTCTAGGGCCACCAAGGCCGGCAAGAAGCAAACAATTTTGCCAATTCCACTGCTCCTTATCAACCTTGCATTCTTTATGTTAGGGATCACCCTAACTCTCTATATAAATTCATCAACATCGACCTAATCGATATTGGTATCCGTGACATCTCTCCATAGAGTCGTGACTCTGGATTGTAAGGGGACCCCTTGAAACTTGTACTTCATCAGATCCTTATCCTCCTTGCCTTGAGGTGTCTTGGCTATTCCTTTCCCCTTCTCCTTGGAGGCACCAGAAGTTTTTGCGCTGGATTCCATAAATCCTACACAAAAGATGTCAATCAGTAACATTAAATATGACAAAACGGCCCCGGACAAGTCCCTACACATCAAGATTAGCCCTGCAATCATTATTGATATTCAATAATCGTATAACATTTGGTAAAACATCTTTCAGAATGCAAACAAGGCCACCCGAGCTTCCAAGGCCGGAGTTCCCTTGGCAGAATGTCATTTGGAAGGTAAAATTAGGCATGGAACTCCCAAAGGCATTTCTGGGCACTCGATTTGGTCAAATGAGGGTTAGCGTGAAGGAAGACCTAATTTTAGCAAGTGGGTAGAAATCCATTTTGGATTTGGAGGGCATTTGATCCTTCATTTCAGAGTTTGAGCATCGATTGTAGGGCGATCATTGGAAACGACATAGGGGAGATAGAACTCTGGGCGCCGGAATCCGGAGCTTGGACTGCTGTCATCGGGAAGCAGTTATGGGTCAGCCATCAAGGATGGTGAAATGCAAGAGGCAATCTGGGAGGGGAAATCTAGAAGACAATCCCCGAAGACAATTTCAGGAGTCAGGAAAGCCACACGACGAACAATCAGTTGGGACCCGAAGGTCGGAAAGTCGCTTTGAATTTTCCGTGTAAAATGGCTCTAGTGGAACAGAATTCTGGAAGCAGAATTTTGGGGGTCGGGGTCCAGATATATTTTGGGCGCTTGTTCCTCATTAGAATTTTTGATAGGGTGAAATGGGGACCGAAGTCCGGGACTCAGAGAGATGTCCCAAGACGACCGGGCAAAATGGAAAAAGCAACACGAAATTCTGGGGATTGAATTATGGAGGTCGGGGTTCGTAGTGAGTTTGGATTTTGGTTGCCCCTGTAGAATTTGGAATCGGGCTTTATGCGGTCAGGGTCTGAGGGTCAAAAAGACGCTCAAGATAGGCCGTTGGAAAGGTGAAATCAACACAGAATTCTGTGAATGGAACTCTGAGGGTCAGATCCCAAGGACAATTCGTTTCTTTGCCGATTTTTGATTTTTTCTAGGTTTGACACGGATTTCACAGGTCTGGGATTCGAGAGTCAAAAAGACACTCGGGAGAGGCTGTTTAGAATGGGAAAGTCTGGGCCCGGGAAATGCCAGTGACTGTTCCAAAGAATAGCAGTCGCAAGGTTAAACTCCGGAGTTGATTTTTGAGGATTTCAATTGATTTCTCAGGATTTTAAAAAATGTGTTTTTATAGGAGGGTACTCATCTACTAGATTTTAACCCTATCTCTTTTTTTGTTTACTTCATTTAAGACTTGAAATTTCACAAAATAAAGGACAAGGTGCGCGAGTGGCGGACGTACCCTGAAATCCTGAAGAAGAACATTGTTGGCCGCATGGAGGACGTCGGGAAAAGAGCTCAGATTTAGGGGCTGAAAATGTCAAATGCTTTAGAGCTCTCCAAATTTCTATTACTTCAGTTGCATGAAAATGACAACCAAAAAATCTGATTTTATAGCCAAAACTATCATTAACACCACAATTAATTCCTTCGTACGGTGGTTGAAAGGTTGGTGAGTTCAAACATCACAGATGGTGGTGGGGAACCTAGAGTTCAGTGGCCGCGAAGATGTTCAGTCGCAACCGTGAGGAACGGCGAAGTCCAAGCGGAATTCCGTATGTGGAAATCCGAGATCTGGGGTCCAGGGTCTGGGAAGATGCTGGGTGTCGGACGCCAGTAGCAGCAAACCCTGAATAGAAATTCGGAGAAGGAAACACGAGGGTCTGGACCCGGAAGGGGGCACGAACATCCAAAGGGCATTATTACAAGGAAAATCTGAATTGACCTTAGATTTAGTATTCTTTAAAGGGGTCGAGTTTGGTCAAACTTAGAATGTGACTTTGAAGGGTGAGTTGATCTATTAGGGCACAAAAATAGACATGCAAAATGAGGTAAAGCCAAAAATACCTGACAATCAAAAAGAGGGAAGAGAGGGTCCCCGTTCTGAATGGGCCATGTGTGCAACAGGCACAATAAATGGCGACTTTGTTGGGAGAACGCTCCTGGCATTTTGGAGATAAATATTCATTCTTAACCCATGATCTCTGGTTTTGTAGACCAAAGTTGATTTTCGAAGCTAAACTAAGAACATTTTAAGGAAGGTGGGGTTGAATCAAACTACAACATCATCATGGAGGTGTGTGCATGGTGAGTTCATTTCCTTTCCTCAGAGAGAGCACAAGTAACCACTGGTTGGGAGAGATAAGCTACGTAGTTCACCTGACCCCAAAAGTAACCTGGACATTGCTCCGCTGCCAGTTAGGTGTCCATAGCCCCAATGGATTTGTCATTGTGACACCACAAACATAGCTCTACTACCAGTCAGGCGTCCATAGCCCCGGTAGAGATATTCACAAACCCATACAGTTGTTCTTTTCACTTTATTTATTTCTTTTATTTGATATTTATTTTCAACACCTTTTCTTTTCTTTCTATTCAACCACGTAAGCAATGAACCTCACAATGGGCTTGGGAATCACAGTGGTCACTGGAGTAGACTTTAGATTTTTCACTTATCCCTTCTTCCCAGTAGTCACCATACAATTCTTTGGAAACATTAAAATGTGTTTTTGTGTGTTCCATGATAAATGCAAGGGATTCAATTGGATAGCGATTCTAGATTAGTTCAGAGTCCAAAAGTTGAAAACCAACGCTTAGGGGCTTTCAGAGGTTAGCAATAGAGAATGAAGCCTTATCTAGAGAACAACACAAGAGCGGGTAGCAGGGCCAACTGTTTCTCGGCCCAAGCATGACCACCATAGCAAAACAAGAAGGCTCTTCCAAGATCAAGACAGAAATATCCGGGACAGTGAGCAAAACCAAAGGACAAAGCGGGAAACCTATTTCAGCCTATGTATAGGTATTTACATAGACAGCTCCCAAAGAGCTCAGGCCTAGAAGTAATGCTTAAGGTACTACCCATTGACAAGAAATGGGATGTCTTCACCAGTGAGAGTCTTTAGGTGGAAGGCATTATCTCCAAGGAGTTCAGCAATCTGAAAGGGGCCAAGCCAAAGGTTGTCAAATTTGTTGTGTCCCCCTTTCTTTTCATGGGCCTTATCCCAGTAAACGACTAGATCAAAAATGCAGAAGGCCTTAACTTTGGCTTGGCGGTCAAACCATCTTTTAACTACACCCTGATGTTTGGAAAAAATTTCTATTGCATGGTCTCATATTTCTTCAACCTGCAGCAGCTCGGTGAGGCGAGCTTCTCTGTGGTCTCCTCCTTCATAAAATTCGTTGACAAACTGGAGGGTAGGGATTTTCAAATGTATAGGAAAGATGAGCTCTAAGCCATAGACTAGATGTTATGGGGAATCGCTGAGGGTAGCCTTGTCATGGGTGTGATCTACCCACAGGGTGAAATGGAGTTGGGTATGCCAATCCTTGGGATTCCTATCTGGTAGCTTCTTGATCATCATGATCAAATTCTCGTTGGTGGACTCAGCAAGGCCATTGCCTTGAGGGTAATAATTAGATGAAAATTTGAGGGCGATGCCATAGTCAAAGGCCCAATTGGTGAATTTTAATGAAGCAAATACAGGGTCGTTATCGTATACTAGAGCATATGGGTAACCGAAGCGATTTAAAATAAACCTTTCTAAGAAATTAGTTACTAGTTTAGTTGTACATTACTTACAAGTTATTTCCTTTGTCCATCTAGTGCAATAATCAGAAGCAGTTAGAATATACCTGTGTCTAGTAGATGATGGAGGGCTTACTGGACCAATGAAGTCAAGACCCCATTGTGCGAAAGGCCTTACCTCCAAAACAGGCTACAATGGGATAGCAGCGTTCCTTTCTCTAGCAGCAGCAGTCTGGCATACATCACAAGTATGAACATGACCATGAGCATCTTTGAAAATAGTGGGCCAATAGTACCTAGCTCTCAATATCTGGTGTGTAGTTGATAGACCTGAACGATGACCAGTCATGAACTTGTCATGAAATTCCTTAAGGACACGATCAACTTCTTCCTTACCCAGGCGTCTCAGATAGATACCTTCATGATTCTTTTTGTACAATATGGCGCCCTGTAACATATAGCTGTTGTTTTTTAGCCTAAGGGCTCACCTTTGGACTCCCTGCAGATGAGGTGGACATCTATGATTCAACAGGTAGTACACTATGTTGTCGTATGACTCCCTTGGGGAGACATCCTCCAACTGGTATTGTTGCACTGTGAGTTCAGGCCCAACATCAATAACTACCTCTGCCATGGTTTGGGTGAGTTTTTTTCCTCTTACCAGCTTCATCAGCTAGATTTCTGTGTCATATTCTTGTAGTAATGCGATCCATTTTTCCCTTCATTCCCCTAACTTGTTCTGCATAAGTAATGTTTTCACTATGGGGTCGAGAACTATAGCAAACACCTTGTTGCGTAAGATATAATGCCAAAACTTTTTGACTCCCTTAACAAGGGCATAAGCTTTTTTTTCAATGTTATGATAGCGTAGTTTGGAATCCTTTAGGGGGGCACTCATGAAAGCGATCGAATGTCTGCTCCCCTCATCATCCTTTTGTGTCAAGATGCTGGCACATGAATAATCTGAAGCAAAGGAGTAAATGTAGAAGGGCTTCAGGTAATTGGGGCTGACCAACACAGGGGTGTCAGCAATTGCTTTCTTGATTTCCCAAAAGCCTGTTTCACTTTGGGAGTCCACTCGACCTTAGTGTCCTATTTTAGCATGGCATTGAGCGGTTAGCCTATTTCTGCAAAGCCAGTGATGAATTTGCGGACAAAGTTAATCTTTCCAAAAAAAGATTTTAATTCCTTCTTACTGCTTGGCAGCTAGATTTTCATAATGGATTGGATACATTTGAGGTCAATAGAAATTCCCAGCTCTAACAAGATATGTCCAAGGAGCTTCCCCTTAATGACCCCAAAGATGCACTTTCTCGGGTTAAGGGAAACTCTGAATGCACGACATCTTTCAAAGACCTTGCATAAGTCAGTGACATGATTACCCCATTGTTTTGAAAATACTGTTAAATCATCCATGTAGATGATTATGCATTTTCTTATTAGGTCCTTGAATGTAATATCCATGGTGCATTGGAATGTGGCGCCAACGTTGATTAGCCCAAACAACATTCTTCTATACGTGAAAGTTCCCCACTTGGTGGTGAATGTTGTCCTGTGTCAATCTTTGTACTGCACCATAACTTGGTTATATCCTGAATATCCGTCTAGGAAGGACATCATCTAGGAGCCATTTACTACTTGTAACACCTCATCTAATGAGGGTACATGATAGTCATCTTTCTCTGAGGCTCGGTTCAGATTGCGGAAGTCCATGCACAACCTAATTTCCCCATTTTTATTTCTAACAGGAACCAAATTCACTACCCATGTAGAATGTCTAACTGGAAAAATGATCCTGGCTGACAACAACTTTTTTACTTCCTTATATATTATTGGTTCCAATAAAGCATTGACAGGGCACTGCCCCTACTAGAATAGCTTTGCATCTGATCTGAGAGGGATAGTGTGCGTGATGATCGATGTGTCATATGTCCTCAGATCATCATAGCTCTAGGCTATGACATCGTGATACTTCCACAAAGCCTCAATTATCCCTTTTCTTTCTTCATGGGTGCACACCTTACCTATGAACATATTCTTGGTGTTTCCAACCGTCCCTAGATTATGAGTGTCACATTGGCCACTAATGGTATCCTTCTTAGCTTGTTGGTCCTGGTCTCTAATCTGATCAAGGTCAAAGATACGCTCTAGTTGAACCATTCCCCTAGGGATGGTGTTGGTTTTCAAGTTGATAATCCCTTCTATATCCAGGTCTACCTCTTGGGGTTCGACCTCGTTGATTATCTGTGTAGCAAACACATCTGAACTGGTGATGAAATCTAGGATATGTTTATCGTCGTTGAATACCTAGAAATTAGCCACATTATCTGATACTAACGGGATGAAGGTGAGTTCCACCATGAATCTTCTAAGGCCTGATAGGGACAATGACTATAATGTGCTTGCCACCTGTGCCAGGGCATTGGTAGTATGGTTTCGAGTGTGCAGAATCAATTGAATGTTGAATGCATCTAGCCCTTCTAGCAAATCCCATACACGGTGCCAGTAATTAGTGAGTCTTTGATCATAGCAGGAATACAACTTCCTAACTTGTTTTACAACTAACTCTAAATCTCCATGCACTTCGAGTATTTTGACACCCTTCCTTAATGCCATTAAGAGGCCCAAGAGCAAGGCTTAATACTCTGCTATGTTATTAGTACAATAAAATCGAAGCCTATGAGCAGCAAAGTATGACTTACCTTTGGGATTGATCAATTGGAAACTTGCCCCAGCTCCGTGCTTGGATTTAGATCTGCCAAAGCACAATGTCCAAAACCTAGGAGAATCCTTGGATGTAGCACCGATAGCCTTGACTTCCACCTTCGATGGAGCCTTCATTTCAGTAACTATTTTAGGAGGTGCTGGGGAGATGGAAAGTGTCTGTTTGTATAGTGTTGATCCTATTTTTTCCTTCAGAGTAGCCTATTTTTTGACATGCTCAATTGCTATTTGACACAGGAAATAGTCAAATTCTAAGTGAGCAGCATTATGTACCCTACACCAGTTAGGAAGTAAGAGCTCTTGGAAGTTCATTCGAGTGCCTAGATTGAGCTGGTCCTTAACACATTTTTTCATAAAATCCTGGAAACCATCGAGTAGTCCCCGAGTGTCATTTTCTCCTAGTTCTTCATCATCAGATTCAGTGAGCACTTTAGTGCTCTGAGAAACATTGGCCAAATTAGTAGGTAGGCTACATAGCACGAGGAAAACCTCACTCGTTCCTTCATCTTTAGGGTAATCCTGTTTATTCTGATATGACACTGAGAAATAATTTCCCAAGCCTATTTCGGCATACAACACCTCGTTTATGTTGTTATACTCAGTGATCATAAATCTCATTCATGGCTCCTAATCGATCCTGATCTGATTTGGCATTCCTTTCCATTGCAACCACATATGCGAATAATTAGTCGTGGCGTATCCATTCAATTCCCTCATGAAATCCCTTCCTAGGATTATACCGTATGTATCCAGGATATCGGCCACCTATATGTAAATGGTCTATTGGATACGAGGATCGACAATGACTTGCATAGGTATTCTATTAATTTCTCCCACTATGCTGATCTCAGTTTTGTCAAGTTGTGTTACTTTTCGCTAGGAGGGATTTGGCATTATTCTGAGTGCTTTGCATATGCTCAGGGGCATAAAACTAGCTGAGGCTGTTGAATCAAGCAAGCAGTTGTGGAGGTTCTTCCCAAACACGTGGATGGTGGTCAGAAAGGGGGGAGTTTCGAATTTCCTTTGAAATAGTCCTCTGGAAATGTCCACCTGAGTGACTTGGCCCTTATCTTTATCGTTGCCCTTGCTTTGGGTTTGTGACTGATTGGCCACCCTGTTGGGCTACTTGTTTTGTTGCCGACCCGCTGGCGGGTCAGCCTTGCCGTTGAAAATTTGCCTGACGGCTGACTCATTTTGCTGATCAACAAAAGAAACCTTCTTTACTAGAGCTTCCTAAGTTGACCCCTCTGGTGGAGTCCCATTTATCATTTTGAAAAAAGGCGTTCCTTATGGCAGGCACTTTTAGAAGTTCAAATTCTGACACGCTCAGCTTCACCTTCTTAAATTCTTCAGCAATATACTCCCCCATCTGTTCAATTTCTTGATCATAGGACACATTTTGGGAGGAGGTGGTGGCTTGGCTTTGGCCATTGCTTTGCTATTTATTTTTGTTGAGGTACTACATGGGTGTATGGGGAAAACCTGGGTTATTATTTGCATTCAGATCGGGAGGGGTGCTAAAATTGTTCGGCGGAGTGGAGTTCATGAAAGGACCTCTAACATGACCATCGACTTGTCTATTTCTGAG
>CM021106.1:345188872-345207516 GCA_007115665.2 Sequoiadendron giganteum | reverse complement strand
CTTAGCTCGAACAGGGGGCTGTAATTCCTGAAACTCTCCCTTGTTTGGTGTAGACCTCAAGACTTGGTGGAATCTCTCAGGGCAGAATGACCCAATTCAATCCATCTTTACTTTTCCACCTGCCCTCCTTCTAGCACTAGTTCTATTGATGGTTTTTTTATGCACTTCACAACACAGGCAATGCGTAGGTGCATCACCTCTCTTGAAATACAATCTTCCACAATCAAGTTGTAAAACACTATCCCAAGGTCTCTCAAATGTCAGGTCTTGACAGTGCTAGGAATATATCAGTTGTTTGATGTGATTTTGCTAGAATCACAAGGTGGTCTTATGTGGTTTAAAGCTATAGGGGAATTGGGTCAATGAATGGAGTTCTTCAAATATGAAGATACAACACTTTGCTGTAGGCTCAGACAGTAGTCTGGGACTCCATTGTTTCATCAGATTTGGCTTTACAATGTGCAATGAACCTTAGCACAAATGGTTTCTAGAAAAAAGGAAAAAAGATGAGGAAGAAGGATGGCTCCTAGACCTGCAACTACCAATGAACAGTGATCATGGAGGTTCCTACTATGAACAGTTTTCTTAAATAAAATTTCACTTAATCTGAATTCTCACAATGTCATGAAATCTATGCTATCTTCTAAGGACTACGGATATTCATCATTCATTTACCATGTAAATGGGAACAAAGAAGAAGTTTAATGAGCAACTATGAAATTATAGTCCAAGCTAACTTTACATAGTCATTTACCAGCAGCAAATGACCAAAAGTATGGAAAAGGAAAGCATACACAATAGAAATCTTCAAAACCAAAGACAACATACTAAATCCACTATAGCTAACTAAAGGAAACCAGAACAACAAAGTAATTTGAAATAAAATTTTTAACTAAGGTGAGAAGAACCACGAAACATGTAGAGAAACCCAAAAATACACCAGGAAATGATAGTATTTTCTATTATAATTTTTGCAGCATGGCTTTACAACCACTCAACTCTCTTAAAGTGAAAGGAGGAGAGCCCTATTTATAGTTTTCAAAAAGAAAAATGAGTGGCCAAGATTCACTTTACACTAGGGTTTCACCTACCCCCCAAATATATTTTATTTATCAAACATTTCTTGTCTTTTCCCTATTTTTTCATCTAGTGACAACACTGTAGCAATTTCGTCCTTTTGCTATTTGCCCTTTGTTGTAGCTATTCTTTGAGGATTTCTTCATCGATGACAGGGTTGCCCTCATGCTTCTTCGAAGTTGCATACTCCATGAAACTCAAGATCAGTGGTTGGAACTTGTCCAACTCTATGATGTCAAACCACAAAATCTGGTAGCTCCATTCCTAGGACTTCTTGGAGAGCTTCTTCCAATCATCATCCTATTTGGTAGCATTATCTTCGAAAAGTTTTGATTGCATAAAGGCTTGGGCAGAAAAAATCATGAAGTCTATGGTGACCTCAGCTGACATCCCATCTTCCATTTTCTTTCAGAAGTGCAACTTTATGCTCTTAGGATTAATTTCGATGGTGGGCAACTCATACCTAGTCATTAGTTTGAGGTACCGAATGCACTCTTCCCTAGCCCACTCGATATCTGGAACTACTCGTTCTAGAATCTGCTCCAACTTCCATACATTCACTAACCAGTGGTCATCATCCCTAAGAGCAAGGTTTTTTCTCCCAAACCTCACTTGGCAATGCGAGTATAGCCTGAATTTTTGCGTAGGCTGCTCTGTATTTTCTTGGGAACTCCTTGTAGACCTAGCTCATTCCCTCAAGGGTCTTCTATAACTCCAAGAACTTATTTGCTATCTAGATAGCCAAGTTGATACCTATGTTTCCCATGTCAAAGACCTGTCGGAATCAATTATTTGTAGTCTTATCCAAGTTCCTTCTCTTCTCCAATTTATTGATTTTCTCTTTAGATAGCAACTAAGGCGGGGCAGATGATGTGGCAGGCTACTCATTTGGGGATGACCACTACTTAATATAGGTCGTTAGATCAGGCACTTGTGCTTTGAGTTCCTCCTTAGAAACCTTATCTTGTTGGATAAGATGCACCATCGTAGCGATCGATTCCTAGAGGTGATCGACCTTTTGCTCCCTTGTGGCCACTCCCAAGTCGATGGTGGAGATGATGTAACTTATTCCTTTTTCTCCAACCACTTGCATCACTATTTGTACCACCCTAGATCCTAAGGCATCCATGGTCACCTTCGATCTGATCTTCGGCTTATTCTCTTTCTTCATGCTTATTTGTTCTTTGGCCAGAATGGCTTTCAACCTTGCCTTGGGATCTTTTAGGGTGGGAGTCTTTTGTTTCAACTGCTTTTCCAGCCAATCGGGTACTTGGGGCTCTTCCCTGGGTAACTCACCTTGATTCTTGCTGCCCTCCTTCTCAAGTTCAATGGCTCTAACAACAAGACCACTCTTCTCGGTTTCTACATCCCTCTTCTCCTCATCAGAGTCTTGTTCGAGCATTATATACTTAGTGGGGGACTTGGTACACAACTACTCGTTGGAGGGATCATCCATTTCAGCACCCTTTTCTTTTTAATCATGGCCTTGTTCATGTTTCTTGGGCTTCTCCTTTTGTTCATCTCCATGCCTCCTCATCATGTTCTATGGTTTGGCAATGCCCCTTAGTTGGAGACCTACTGCCTTCAGTCTTTGGAGTAGCAATTTCCTCTTCAAGTGCAAGCCGATCCTCGACCTTCTTATCCTCAATATCTTTAAGTTTGCTTGCCCCACTCTACATTGAGTTCGGAGTAATTTGTTTCCCTAATAAGTTTAGTGTCCAGCTCCTCACTGCTCTCACTCGAGGACTCATAGGCTACCTCATCTATGTCCCGACATTTGAATAGTGGATGCTCATGGTACTCAAATTCTTCATCCTCCAGCCTCTTCACAGCCTCTAACTACCATCGCTCAAGCTCATCAGATATCTACATTGTTTCCTCCATTCTTCATGGTTTAGAAGGTGGAGGGAGAGCTGGAGCATGGGCCATATCCTGAGCTATTACACCTTGCACCACTAGATTAGTGAGCATCCCTGAAATCTCAAATGGCACATTTTGCATGTACTTCACAAAGGATTTCGAGAGGTTGAGGGTAGGCATCGTGGTAGTGGAAATAAAGGGAAGGGAAGGAGACATAGAGGAAGATGAGACCAGTCAGGTCATGGTGGATGATGAATCCATAAGAAAAATCTACATGATTGGAGAGGTGGAAGCAAGGTGGATAGAGATGTCCACCGTAGGCAAGGAGGAAGCGAAAACGACAAGCGAAGCATGCGGAGTGGTAGTAGTGGTAGTAGCAGTGGCAGTTACAGCAAACGAAGACCTTGGTAGGTTAGATCCTTCTCCCCCTTGCCCGAGGAGCGAACCTCTGGGTATTAAACTCTTCTCCATGCCCCAGTTGTTTTTCTCTATTTCTTGGGAAGCTCGCTCTCTAATGCCTTGCGGGCATAAACCTTTAGTTTGGGAAATTGCTCACTGGCTTCTTTTCTCTTTTTGGTTTTGATTGATGGTGGGGTTTTGGATGTTTCCCCAATTGTAGTAGTAGCTGCCCCACCATCAGAGCCACTTGGTTTGGTTTCTAGTCACTTAAAGGTTAAGGTGACTCCTTGCTACTTTAATCGGGTTGCCTATTGGTCGATCCATGTCTTTGTTCGGATCTCGACGGGCTTAGTGAGTACGTCGAGGTCATCAAGTTCTTGCTCACTCTAGTCAATCGCAGGAAGAGTAAAACTAGTGACAACATCATATCCCGAATCGATCACCATGTCCTCATCATCTTCAAGTTGATCAGGAACCGGGCACAAATTTATTCTCTAGACGTAAAGGGCAGTCATGCACATGTAGTGCCGCAACCGCACTTCAAGATTATCTTTACAATTAGCCCATAAATCTTCTACATTGTGGAGGTGGGCATACTTCCATCCCAGTGCCTTCCTGATATGTCCGTATGGGTCCATTCGAGGCCGAGCTGTATATTTCCAGAAATGGTATTCGACAACTCCCTTTCTAAGTACCCCACACACTAGGAGGTATGAATCTTGTACATTCCTTAGCTGAGCCCAATGGGGTAAGGTGTACCTACTAGATGCTTGCTGCTCAAGATATTATGGATGTGTCATAGCTTCCAACACAACTCTAATAGTATGAGTCATTCGTTGGGGTAGCGGGGCAACTTGTTTGGTCTTTCTGTGAATCCTTGGGTATGGATGTATGTGAACCTTGGAAATTGTATTTATAGGAAGGCATATTTCCTAAGGAGGGCTCTGGCACTTTGTGAAACTCTTCTCTGAAAGTTTCTTCCTAGAGATCGAATGATGTGGGTGATGAATGCATCATTCACCCTACAATAATCCCTTTTGAAGTTTCGGTACTACAGTTGAGGGTATTTATCATAAGGCTTGAGCTCTACCCCCGATGCCTCACTGTGTACTGTAGTTAATCCATGATAGTGTCATTGATCTACGAGGGAGAACAGCATGTAGGAGGTCATGAAGAACTTGGAGGTATTCTTTACAGTTGTAAACTGTTCGTGGAAGCAGTCACTGATTATCTCCCCCCAATAAAAGGCAGTGCCATCACTATAGAGAATCTTCTCCACAAAATAGAACATCCATTCCTAGAAGAAGGCTACAGGAGGAAGACCCATCACTCAACTTAGCAAGGTCATGAGGTCGTGGTAATCCTCAAAGAAATTGCTGCAAAAACACTCCTGAGGGAGCTTGCCAGCACTACCCTGCTTTTCCTTCAACCAATACTGATTGATTAGTTTCTTGCACCTTAATGGATCCTACTCCCATTGCTCTTTGCATTCTTCCATGGTGGGGGTTTCCATGCTCTTAAAGGTAGGAATGTGGAAAGTAGTCGTTATGCCCGATGGGGACATATCTGTAAGGATATTCCTATCCCAGTCCACTATACTTCGAGTCTTAGGTTGGTATGCCTCTATGCATGCCATTACCAATTCTGAGGCCACCAAGGCTGATAGGAAGTTTGTAACTTTGGGAATTCCGCTTCTCCTTATCAACCTTGCATTCTCTGTCTTGCTGTTCACCTTGACTCTCTGTATAAGTTCATCAACATCGACTTGACCGATATTAGTATCCATGACATCTCTCCATAGAGTGGTGACTCTAGATTCTAAGGGGACCCCTTGAAACTTGTACTTCATCATATTCTTATCCTCCTTGCCTTGAGGTGTCTTGGCTATTCCTTTCCCCTTCTCCTTGGAGGCACCAAAATTTTATGCGTCGGATTCAATAAATCCTGCACAAAAGACATGAATCAGTAACATTAAATATGACAAAACGGCCCTGGACAAGTCCCAGCACATCAAGATTAGCCCTGCAATCATTATTCATATTCAATAATCATATAACATTTGGTAAAACAACTTTTAGAATGCAAAGCAGGCCATCCAAGCTTCCAGGGTCGGAGTTCCCTTAGCAGAATGTCATTTGGAAGGGAAAATTAGGCATGGAACTCCCAAAGGCATTTCCTAGCATTGAATTTGGTTAAATGAGGGTTGGTGTGAAGGAAGACCTAATTTTAGGAAGTGGGTCAAAATCTATTTTGGATTTGGAGGTCCTTTGATCCTTCATTTAGGAGCTCGGGTATTAGCTATAGGACGGCTATTGGAAACAGTGTAGGGGAGATGAAATTCCAGGTGCCGAAATCCGGAGCTCAAACCACCATCATCGGGAAGCAGTTATGGGTCAGCCATCCAGGATGATGAAATGCAAGAGGCAATCTGGGAGGGGAATTCTGGAAGACAATGCCCAGACACAATTTCAAGAGTCGAGAAACCCAGGTGGCGAACAATGGGTCGGGACCCAGAGGTCGGAAAGTCGCTTTGAATTCACCGTGTAAAATGGCGCCAGTGGAACGAATTTCTAGAAGCAGAATTCCAGGGGTCAGGGTCTAGATATATTTTGGGTGTTGGTTCCTCGTTTGGATTTTTGACAAGGCGAAATGGGGACCAGAGTCTGGGACTTGGAGAGACGTCCCAGGACAGCCGTGTAAAATGGAAAAAGCGACACGGAATTCTGGTGGTCGGGGTCCAAAGTGCGTTTGGATTTTGGTTGCCCCCATAGAATTTGGAATTAGGCTTTATGTGATTAGGGTCTAAGGGTCAGAAAGATGCTCAAGATAGGCCATTGGAACGGTGAAATCAACATGGAATTTTGTGAATGGAACTCTGAGGGTCGGATCCCAAGGACAATTCGTTTCTTTGCCGATTTTTGATTTTTTGAAGTTTGAGTTTATGTTTCGAGCGGACAGCCATGGGAAAGTTCGGGCTCGTGAGACGCCAGCGACTATTCCGAAGAACAACAGCAGCAAGGTTAAGCTCTAGCATTGATTTTTGAGGATTTCAAGTGATTTCTTGGGATTTTAAAAGATGGGTTTTTATTGGAGGGTACTCATCTACCAGATTTTAACCCTATCTTTTATTTTTACTTCATTTAAGACTCGGACTTTCACAAAATAGAGGACAAGGAACACGGATGGCGGACGTACCTCGAAATCCCAAAGAAGAATGCTATTGGCCATGTGGAGGACGTCGAGAAAAGAGCTCAGATTTAGGGGCTAAAAATGTCGGATGCTTTGGAGCTCTCCAAATTTCTATTACTTCAGTCACGTGAAAATGATAGTCAGAAAATCTAATTTTATAGCCAAAACTGTCATTAACACCACAATTAATTCCTTCGTACAGCGATCGAAAGGTTGGTGAGTTCAAACATCATAGACAGTGACGGGGAAGCCAGAGTCCAGTGGCCGGGAAGACGTCCAATTGTGACCGTGAGGAATGGCGAAGTCCAAGCAGAATTTCGGACGTGAAAATCCGAGATCTGGGGTCCGGGGTCCAGGAAGACGCTGGGCTCTAGATGCCAGTAGCAGCGAACCCAAAACAGAAATTCAGAGAGGGAAACTTGAGGGTCTGGACTCAGAAGGGGCCATAGACATCTGGAGGGCATTGTGATAAGGAAAATACGAATTGACCTTAGATTTAGCATTCTTTAAAGGGGTCGAGTTTGGTCAAAATTAGTATGTGACTTTGAAGGGTGAGTTGATCTGTTAGGGCACAAAAATGGACACTCAAAACTAGGTGAAACCAAAAGGACTTGACAATCGAAAAGAGGGAAGAGAGGGTCTTCGTTCCGAATGGGGCGTGTGTGCAACATGCACGACAAGAGACCAAGTGAGTGATAAAGAAGTTAGAGTGGAGTACATTCCTACTAAGGAATAGATTGCATACATCTTTACTAAGCCATTTCCTAAGGATACTTTTGAGTATCTTAGAGGGAATTTAGGGGTAATTTCCCCTCCTAATATGAACTAAGATGCAAATCTTTACATCAATACGTGCATTCATAGTCATATCTTGTTGTAGATTAATGTTGTGGTGGATTCTACTCAAGCGGAGTAGTCTAATGATTCAGATATGTTGTTCAAAGCTTGTGTACCTTTTCCATTGATGTCAAATGGGAAGAAGTGTATTGTGAAAAAAATTATAAAAACCTTGGGGGAGAAGAGCAAAACAAGAAAGGGAGAAGAGTAATGTAAGGGGAAGAAGAATAGTATGAGAAGAATAAAATATTGTTGAAAGAAGTGTTAGTTGTGTTGATGGTATTTTTCACATCATGTGTTGCCATCAATGCCAAAGGGGGAGATTGTTGGATGTTGTGGTTGTGTTTCTTATATGTGGTTGTCATTGATGTCAACACTATTAGCATTAATAATTTTGAAGGTTGTTTATGTCGACAATATTGAGAAAATTATAATAAATATCTTGAAGGTTGTCTATGAAGCTATGAAGTTCTATGAAGTCTAGTATGTTTCTATTCAGGTGTTGCACTTTAAAGGACTTGTTGCTAAGCCTATCTAGTTTTTACTCTAGAAGTTTTAGAGGTGCACATCAATATTTGTGCAAGTTGTGTGCTTCTATGTTCCTACAGTTATTTTATTTCTGTTGCTGATGTTTCTAAAAGAAGCTAACATGATTCTGGTAAATTGAGTTGTTTTGTATGCTCATGTGATGTTCATTGATGATTCTATATCATTCTCTATCCTTGTTACATGTCCACATTGATTGTTGTGATCCTGCTCGAAATTTTTTTCTCTTGTGTGTTCGGGTTTTCATGTTCTTGGCTAACATGGTGGTTGTAGCATATTTTGGATCCTCGTGGATTAATATTTTAATGTTTGGCATGTTCAAGGAAGTTGTTTTAGGTCTTCATTATGTTGTGACCGACTATGGCTGGTGCACATTGAGATTTTTTCATGAATTGGGCCAACAAATTGTAATTTATTCTTTTATTTTTGGCTGACAAAGTTGTTGATGTAATTCCATGTAGCAGATATATAAGAGTGATTGTTTCTTCATTTTGGATTGTGCTCAATGTATGTATGAGAAGTGTGAATGCGAAATGTGCAAATAAAGACCAAATCATTTGATTGTAGGGTAGAGTGTGAAGAAGATCGAGCGAAGTGTGAACAAGTATTTATGTGCCTAACCAAAACTATCATTAGGCTTTTGCAGAAGATAATTTATCAGTTCACATTATTCACATGGTTTTAATCTGAAAGTTTTATGTAAGACAGTGAGTCTTTTTTTCATAGTGAGCTCTAAGGAGTGTGCCTGAATGCATGTGCATTCCCATTATTCATATTATACTTTTAACAAGGTATAATCTTGTGAACTAACATCCACCATGGTTTTTCACCTAACAAGGTTTCCACGTATAAAATCTTGGTGTTCTTGTATTTCTGATGTGTTGTTGATTCATGCTTTCACTGTTAATTATCATATCTGAGAATAAATTTTAATAAGGATAAATAAGTGTTAAATTCTGTGACAAATGATTCACCCCCCTCTCAGTTGTCTATTCTTGTTTTTCCAACAAGAATTCCAATATAGTGAGAAACATACACTCATGGATAGTATGCACTCACAAACACACACAAGTGGCTATGGGGAAATTCATGCCTTGATCAAGCTTCCCCCTCAAACCATACCAAATTTATACCTCTTGATAACTTTAATAAGGCGCTACACAATAATGGTTATAGAGCTTCATGAGACAAGAAAAACTTTGTATTCTTGGAGCTCATGAAAAAATAGGATGGCTCTATAGGCATGCAAACCGTGTTATGCAAGGTGGTCATATAAGTACAAATGAAAAAATAGGGAGTGTACAAAGGATTCTTGTTTAGTTCATGCAAGGTCTTTAACTTAGGGAAAATTGTGCCTAATTTCTCCAAGAGAGGACCAATCAAAGAATATAAAATTCACAACTTAGGGGATGCAACATGGCACATCAAGCTACTAAGAGGAATGTAATATGCTAAGAGAGATCACACTCTTAAAGGACATCACACCCAATGCCATCCACAAATTTAAAAACTCATCGTATGAAATAAGAAAACTACACCATGAACCATGAAAAATAAACATGCAAAAGAATCATGCCAATGTATGCCCCACTTTAAAGAAATGTCTAAACACCATACTGTGAGAGATTAATTTAAAGTAGAAAATGATACATGCAATCAAAGAAGACATTTGAGAGCCAACTTGGAAAGCTCTATGCCAATTCAATTTTTTCCAAATGAATCTACATCCTACAAAAGAAAAGAGAGGGGTTGCCTCTAAAATGAAAACACCAAACACATAAGGGATCTATGGATTTGGGGTAAGTATCTTCTTGCCAAAATGTTTTTAGAGAGTTGAATCTTTCATTAGTCTCAAAATACACATAAAAATGGAAGAATGAGACAAAGAGAGTGAAACAAAGAAAAACCTTTCAGGTAAACATGGAAGAGACATGAATGTCTCAATTCCTCACGTCATCCCCAAAAGGAAAACACAAGACAAAGAAAAGATAAAGGAATAGAAAATATTTTGGGTCAGCATGGAAGAGACATGAATGTCTCAATGTCTTGTGTCATCCTCAAAAGGAAAAAAAAAGACAAATTAGAAAGATAAAATGTGAAAAGAAGAATGAAGGTACAAATATAGGAATTCCACAAAGAGAGAGAGCATAAAACAAATGTCATAGGGGATCACATCACACACATGTAATGAAAAATAAATAATGCAAAAGACTAGTAAGGCACATGTGAATCAACCTATGAGAAAGGTATCTGCCTCCAAATGTTAGTCTATATAAGCGAAAGGTAGACAACAAAAGGTAGACAACAAACCTAAGGGAAAATGATAAATACATTACTAGGATAAGGCTATATACTTATTTCCCCCACTATGTGCAAGACAAGAATGAGACAACGTAGATGATGGGAAACGTCATGTAATAGTGAGAATTTGAATGTTCTACAATTATTACATGACAAGGGGTGGAAAAGGATATTTTATCCAATCACTTGATGGAAATCATTGCCATCAAAATGAAATTTTTTTAGTACTATTGAAGGCATGAAACTCATCAGTACAATGTCCAAGAGTTTTGTGGTATTGACAATGTGGAGCTTTTGCTTCTTTAGGATATAATATGAGCCTATCTTTCATTAGTGGTAATGTTATTAGTTCTTTGTTTAGAATCAATTGTTTCCTTTCACTTTTAGGTGGTGGATAGGGAAACTTTAGTTTTTTTAATTTATATGGCCTGTTATGGTTGTTGGATTCACCTATTTCTTGAGTTGAAGGAGGAGGGCCTAAGGTGATCCTCTCATCCTTGTAATTTTTATGAACATTTGGTTGTTCTTTAGGAATTAGGATATTCATATCGGGAAGAAAATCTAAAATCGTCATACCATCACTACAAAGCCTTAGGTAATCTTTAGGAGCACTTATATTGTGAGAGGGATCTTGATATCCTAGCTCTTTTGTGTTTTCATTAATTGATATTTTCTCTAGGAGTTGGTGAATCACATTTTAACTTGTTGTATCATATCCTTGTTTACTCAAAATCATGAATCCTTTTCCATATATGTCTTCTAGATTGATGGGATTGTTTGTTAATTTGTTATCATAAAGTGGTTGAGTGTTTGCTTGTTTAGAGGAACTAGGTTCACCTATTGTAGGGAACTTAGGTTCAACTCTTGTTTCAGGATGTAAGTAATCAAACATGTCAAGAGGTGGTATCATAGGGGGATTTTGTTGTTTCATGGATGGGTAAAAGGATGCATTAGCTTCTAGATGCTATCATAGGGGGTTTGGATGTTTTTAAAGGCGGGTTTGGGGGTTTGTTTATTGGTGATTAAGTACTATCACACCCACTTTCAAGATAGTTCTACTCAAGGATAACATAGAGATCTCAATGAAAAAGAGAAAGAGATCTTGCAATAGGATTGTCCTAGAGGCTGAATTTGATCTAATAAGGGGTTCACCACCAAGTTTTAGACATGAAAAATACAATGAAATGAAAGATGAAATTCAAAACCCTAATTGAATACAAAGTAACACTAAATGACCTAGAAAAGTGAATGAAGCAGCACATAAAACTACAAAATGGAACATGTGCACTGGAAATATAGAGATGGCAAGATGGAGGTCTGAATCACTAAATTTTGGAAAAATTATACAAGGGTTGGTTTTGGATAAAAGGGTATCTGAATCTACAAATATCTCTATCAAACAGCTACAGTGGGACTCATTCACCACCTATGGTGAACCAGTCCACTTCTTCTTTTTCAAGAATTTAAGATTTGGATCTATGCCTCTCATTCTACTTTGTTCTTCCTAATTGATTTCTAGAACCAAAACTACAATTTGTGACCTATAGGTGATCTCCAAATATCCCCAAGCCTTGTTGACAACTTTGACAACTTCGAGCTCTTGAAAGATTTTCTCCAATATTTCTCCTTAGGAAATCTGCAACCTAGACATGCAAATCACACACAAAGGAGAGGAAAAAATGTTGCTAGGTTAGTGGATAAGGGTTTTCCTTGGTCAAACCCCTTGTTGGTAATTTAATCTTGAAATAAAACCAAATATGAATGGATAATGATGAATGAAAAAATGAAAAATGTTGCAACTCACCAAACCCTTGTGATAAAGTTCTACAAATTTAATTGAGATGGTTGCAATGGATGTAGATATTGATCCTTGCTTGAATGAAGTTGATCTTGAATGAAACACTTGCTTGAATCATAAGACCTACATTAAAATTGTTAGCAAAATGACAAACATAATGCATGAAGTCTTTGACATGATGATTGATGTTTCAAGAATGCTCTACAATGCTTGATAATCTACCCTTGAATTCTCTTGAATGCTCTCACAAAAGTCTTAGGTCAATTGATTGCTTGCTAGGATGAAAATGAGTGAAAGAACCTTGCATTTATACTCAATTAAGCAAGAATTCCTGAAATTACAACACTACAAGCCGACATCAGATCTAGGAGAATAAAATCCTACAAAGAATTTGAATTAATTTTTATTTTGGGCCACATCGGACTCCTTTTCCCAAGGTGGTGAATGAGACCCACTAGGCTTAATTTTTGAGATCATTTTTCAAAATGCTTAGAAAGGTGTGAAACTAAGTTTGGGGAAAAAAGATTCAGGTGGAATCATTCGCCCATGGTGGTGAATGAGTCCTAGATCACTAATATTGGTCATTCAAGGATGAAACACCTGAATTATGATTGGGTATTGATTGGTGTCAAGATTATCCTTGAAAAAATGCAATAAATGAGGCTTGTGGATGCAAAAATAGGGCCAATTAAAGCATAAGAAAGCCCAATTATTAATGAAAATCCTAGAGAACTGTGAAAGTGTGTTACAACACTTTACCACACCCCAAATAAGGAAATATTATGATTAATTTTCATTAAAAAGAGGTTTATTAAGTTGATAAGACTTTAGAAATGTGTGAAAGTATGCTACAACACTTCACAAAACTTTAGCAAGGTGCCATTTCAATCCATGAGTTTACAAGGGGCTGAGACCTAATGTGAATGTGTCAACCATATTACAAGACTAAACAAAGGCAACACTAAGCCTAAATCACAAGGAGGGCCCAAATAAGCTAGAAAAATTAGAAGGGATACTTTTTCCATGACTACAAGTATAAAAATAAAATTCCCCCGGTCCATGTGTGATGTCAAACCATGATGAAGAATAGGTAATTATAGGTTATGGAGGATGATAATACACAAGTGGGGCTGAAAAATTGAAGAATTAAGTTTTTTATAGTTGATGGAGTGTTTTTTATTCTTGCTACAACATGAAAATGTAAATAGTTGAAATGAAAAACACGAATAGCTATGGTTATGGGAACATCAATGATAAATTTTAAGTGTAGCATTGGAATGCTATGAAAATGGACATTTGAAAAGAGTGAAAGAAATGTTATAGAAAAAGTAAAAGTTAAGTTAAGAGGGGCCCACATGAGCCTGGCTACCTAAGACTCAATTCTTAGAGTGTGTTGGTTAAGCTAGCTCTGAAGGATGTGGACATATTTAAAGGGTAGGGAATGCATGAAAAAAAAACTGGTAGGTTAAGAGTGCTAAGCTAATGAGTTGATAGGCTATATATATTGTGAATGCAATTTGAGGGAAACCCTATCTCATGCACCTGAAACAACTTTTAACTCATTGTGAAACATATTTAAATTTCCATTAAAAGGTTTCAAATTCTACAAAAAATTTCACCAGGAAAGTTCCAACATTCATTGCCTCATGCCTAAAAACTAATTTTAATGTGCATTCAATATTTTTGTTTTAAAGGCTGCAAAAATCTTGTCTTGAGCACAACAATCAAGTAGTTTAAAATCATACATACATACATTCAATGGAAGTTAGAGAATTAATTTCCTTGTGTCAAAAAAATTAGTGGATTGCATCATATCTGATAAATAAATAGAAAGGGGTTGCATTTAACATTTTTGTTTAAATGGCTACAAAAAATTAGTTATTGCAAATCTCTTAATCAAATCGGATTTCATTAGCCCTAAGTCCTAGATATTTGTAGGTCACCTTTATATTTATTGTGAACAGATTGAAGTAGCAATAGTAGGTAGATAGGTTTTGGTTTGTCTCATTTGAAATAATTCTACATTGGTAGTGTTTCGTAAAATTTTCATGCAAACTATGCCCATTTTCTCTCATCGCTATCATTGACAGTATGACAAACTTTGTGCAGAATCTTGAGGTAATTCACTTTCCTTGGTTTAAGAGATTTTTATGGTTGGAATCTATACATGACCTTGTTGGTAACACAAGGGTAGACAATCGAGGGGGGGGGGTGAATCAGTTGTCACAAACTTTAAAACTTATTAACTTTGTTAACCCTTATTCTCATATCTAATTAATAACCATGAAAGCATAAATCAACATCACATCAGAAATACACATAACACAAATATTTTTGCATGGAAACCATGTTAGGGGATAAACATGGTGGAGGTTAATCAACAAGTTTATACTCTATTAAAAGTATAAGAAGAATAAATGGGAATGCACATGAATTCAGGCACATTTCCTAGAGCTCACTACCTAGATACAAATGAAGACTCACTATATTACAAAAACATTCAAATTAAATCCATTTGAATAATTTGAACTGAGAGTAGCATATATGCTAATGCATGACTACATTTCCAATTAAGCACATGAACACTTCTTCACTTTTCTTCACTCTTCTTCACACTCTTCTCTTCCTTCGAATGATCCAATCTTTATTCACACATAGAACTTGCATACTTCACATCATACACACATCAAATGAGATAAAAAAACACTCATATACATCTGCAACAAGTAATTACATTGCTTCATGTCAGCTTGAACAAAATAATAGAATGAATGAAAACTGTCAGCCCAAAACAACAATGATTTTTAATGTGAATCAACCAAGGTCAGCCACAACATAGTAGAGACCCAAAAGAATGTCCTTGAACACAAAACACCTTCATATAGTTTTCTTCGAAGATCCTCAACACGATATAATCATCCTGTCGGCCATGAACATGAAAAACATGAACACGCAAGAGAAAATCATAGATCATAAGTACAACAATCAATACAGACATGCAACATAGATAGAACATGATCTAGAAACATCCACAAATACCACAGTAATATACACAACAAGTCAAATTACCAGAATCACATTATCTTCTTCCAAAAACACAAGCTTTAGTAACAAAATAAATTTTGAAACATAGAAACTCGTAGCTTGCTCAAATATTCATGCGCACCTCTAAAAATTTTGGTGGATAAACTAGATAGGCTTGAGAACAAACCCTTTAATCTGCAACTTATCACTGTCAATCTACTAAACTTTCCATCATATTGATCTTCACTGCTTCATAGACAATCTATAACTTATTTTATTGCAATTTTCTCAATATCCTTGACATATACAGTTTTAAAGATATTAATGCTAATAGTGTTGAATTCAATGACAACCACATATTAGCAACACAAATACAACATCCAACAATATCCCCCTTTGGAATTGATGGCAACACATGATGTGGAAAACACCATCAACGCAACTAACTCTTCTCAAACAATTTCCCCTTTTCACATTACTCTTCTGCCCCTTACTTCTCCAAGAGTTTTTCACATTATTCTTCTCCCCCTTTGAAATCAATGACAATGATACACAAGCTCTTAACCGCATATCTAAATATTTTGACTACACCCCCTAAGTAGCAACCACCACAACATCAATCCAGATCAAGATATGACTGTGAACGCATGGACTGATGCAAAGACTATACATCTTAGTTCTAATTAGGAGGGGTAATCACCCCTAACTTCCCTCTGAGATACTCAAAAGTATCCTTAGGAAATTTTTTAGTAAAATTGTCTACAATATGTTCTTTAGTAGGCACATACTCGAGTCTGACTTCCTTATCACTCACCTTGTCTCTCAAAAAGTGGTATTTGATAGATATATGCTTGGTCTTTGAATACAATACCAAATTCCTAGAAATGTTAATTACACTTGAATTATCATAGAATATAGCAATAGGTTCATCATACACAACTCTAATATCTTTCAACACCTGCTTCATACATAATACTTGAGTACATTTGTTAGTAGCAGCAATGTATTTTGCCTCTGTAGTAGACAAAGAAATGTCATTCTTCTTTTTACTTAATCATGAAATAAGCTTCTTTGCCAAGAAAAATATGCCACCAGTGGTGGGTATGTGCACGAAGATGGTTCCCAAAAAGGGAACTTAAGTGGACACCTTTTTTTTGAAATCAGGAAATACTAACCTTGCACAAGAAATTGATGATAGTTACACTCAAAATTTTGAGATGGAACAAAAACAAGGATTGAAGTGCTCTGAGTCTACTTTCTAAACTACTAATTTATTTTTAAAATAATTGAGATTAAGTGGTTCAAATCAGGGACATACACAGATTGGTGTTGTTTTTGTCAGAAAAACATAACATAGCAACTCTTGTATGACCCTAGCATGATGTACTTTTTTTTAGTATTTTTAAAATCCCTATGGTCAAAAGTTAGCTAATAGTATGTAGTTGATGCACAAGTTTTTGATAGTTTTTTAATTAATATTTGATTTTTTATTAATTTTCAAAGTGGAAGGTTCTTGAAAAAATAAAAATTGGCCGTGTTACCCCTACAAATTTTGGAAAATAATTGATTTTATTTTTTTTAAATTGTAGAATGGAGTCTAGTTTCTAAAAATGTAACTTATTTGAAATTTTGATGTGCAATTAATTTATAACGAAAAAACACCAAACACTTCTTTTTGGCAAAAAAACAAACATACAAACAAAAGAAATTGTGGATAAAAGGCTTAACATTGTTAGAAAGTAAAAAAAATTACATCGTTGGATAGCTAAGAGAGAACACAACATTACCCAGATATTCGATTTGTTTGATATTGAACCACGTGCAATCCTGATGATGAGCACGAACTCGATTATGTGAAATATTGTAGAATTTGTAAAAACACGTCTCTACACATTGGGAATACCCTCCAAGCCTTTGGATTGGTATTCCAAGGAAAATACCAATTTTAAGGCTTGGGGATTCCCAAAGAAAGAAATACCACGAGCATGTTATAACACGCTTGCATTATATATCAATTTTGTCATGATTTTTTTCTTCTACGGGAAACAATTCAACCAAGACATAACGCTAGCACATTATAACGTGCTAACATTATGTCTTACTTTATGTTAAATTCCCCTCTATTGAATGTATGCACATATATTTGTATGTTTGTATGTATTCATTTATGCATGCTTGTATGTATGTATGTATGCATGTATATTGTATGTATGCCTATATGTATGTAAGATTGTATCGACACATTTATGTATGCATGCTTGTATGGATGTAGGATTGTATGTACATATGTATTATTCTTTTATGTATGTAAGTATGTATTTATTTACGTATGTCTTTAGAGGGAGGGATAATTTTATGAGAGAGACAGAGAGAGAGTCTAGAGAGAGTGAGAGGGGGTGAAAGTGAGAGTTTAAGAGAGAGGAAGTGGTAGAGAAGGGGTTGGAGTGAGAGGGATAGAGGGAGGGAGAGAGAGAGAGGATGGGGTGGGAGAAAGGGAATTGAGAGAGGAGAGAGAGAGAGAGGGGGGAGAGAGAGACAAAGAGAAAGAGAGAGTTATGTAGGTAGGGTGCAAAAGGGAGAGACATGAGAGTGTGAGGGGGGAGAGAGAGACAAAGAGAAAGAGAGAGTTATGTAGGTAGGGTGCCAAAGGGAGAGACTTGAGAGTCTGAGGGGGGGTGAGAGGGAGAGACTTGAGAGATAGGAAGTTAGAGGGAGTGCGAGAGAGAGGGAGTGTGAGTTAGAGACCTAAGAGAGGGAGAGGGTGTGGGAGGGAGTGGCCTGATAGAGGTAGAGAAAGAGGGGGGTGGAGTGAGAGGGACTTATCTAGGTAGGGTGGGAGGGATAGATAGAGAGAGGGGAGAGAGTGTTACCTAGGTAGGTTGCCAGAGGGAGAGATCTGAGAGACAGAGGGGGTGGGAGGGAGAGACATGAGAGAGATGGAGAGAGATGGAGTGGGAGAGAGTGGGATGGACATAGAGAGAGATAGATAGAGGGAGTGAGAGAGGGTGGTAGGGATTGATTGAATGATAGGTATGTAGAAAGAGGGAGAGGGTAGATAGAAACAATTAGAGAGGGTAGGAGAAAGGGATGGAGGGAGAGGTGAGATGTATAGATAGAGAGAAATTGATAGGGTTTGAGGGTATAAGGTTGAGGGATTAGGGTGGAGGACCTATAGGTTTGATGGTTTCTAGGGTATTAGGGTTTAAGGGTCGAGGGTTGAGGGATTAGGGTTGATGGTAGAGGGTATTGGGGTTAGGGTATAGGGTAGAATATTTAAGGGTTTAGGGTTAAGGTCTTACAGTTTAGGGTAGAGGGTTTAGGGTATAGGTTTGAGGATATATGGTTGAAGGATTAGGTTGAGGGTCCAATGTAAAGTGTAGAGGGTATATGGATTGAGGGTTTAGGGTTTAAGGATTGAGGGTTGAGGGTTGAGAATTGAGGGTTGAGGGTTTAATGTATAGGGTAGAGGGTAGAGGGTAGAGGGTTCAGGGTTCAGGGTTGAGGGTTGAGGGTTTAAGGTTGAGGGTAAAGGATTAAGGGTATAGGGTTGAGGGATTAGGATTGAGGGTCCAATGAATAGGGTAGAGGTTATAGGGGTTGATGGATAAGGGTT